>CM066032.1:1676952755-1677275255 GCA_033557465.1 Ichthyophis bannanicus
AGCATACTCATGCCCATGATGGGCCCTCATCAGTTGCTGTCTGGCTGCTCTACTGTTTCAGCATTCCTATTGGCCAGCTAGGCATCACCCTAGTCCGCACTGTGGCCCAGCTGCACCACAGCATGTGCCACCTGCAGCCCTCTGTGTCCCCTTTTCCAGCATCTGTCCAGTTGCTTATTCCGACATGCCCGCCCTGCTGTTGTGGAACATGTGCACGCCATAGGAAACCTGGCCAATGGAGTCGGAAACCCTGCTCAGCGCAATTACACTGTGGGCTCATTCACCTTGTATGGGGACGGAGCATAGACCCTTCCAAAATTCATATTTTTTTTTTTTGGAGCTTTCTTGGGAGTGTTTGATGATGTTTCCCATTGATAGCACTATTGGCCAGCTTGGTTATTTTATTTTTACATTTTCCTCTGTACATTTTCAAGGTTTATTTGCCTTTTTGTTCCGTGCACATGTATCACACTTATCACTTTTTTGTAGGTTTCCCTGGTTTTGCTGTACATTGCTGACGGAAATGTTTTCTTTTCCCTTTAAATCAGCTCTAACGGCAGGGTTTCACTGGCGTTGGTTTTGAGCCTCGACTTTCACAGCGTTAGTGTGCGGGGAGCCTCTCCCCTCCCACTCTTCATCCATTGGCCCCTTCTCTCCGCCCCTGGGGAGCCTTCCTCCACCCTTCGGGAGCCTTTCCCCGCCTTCAGCGCTCGTTTGCACCACTGCGCGCGTTATCGCGCAATAAGGTACCTGTGCGCCTGATAAAGCGCCATTATCACGCGATAAGGTACCTTATTGTGCGATAACATCACAGAGCGCACATTAAGACGGTGTCATGTGTCCCTATCCCCAGCCACGTGCTTAGGGGTTTAGGGTTGCCATTTTAGTCCTCTTTAAAGGGTTTGAAAACTATTTCCTTCAGGAGCAGTGCCCTCTTGGAGTTGTAGTTTCCCTCTTAAAAAGGATAGTCGTGGAGACATCGAGTGAAGGCAAACATGACACAGTTTATTTCTCCAAAATATGCACAAATAAGGTTCAAACGCAAAGTATCTGGATATTTCCTCCAGGACAAAAAGCACAGAAAATATTTACATCCTTAAGCTGAGTAACTTCTCAAAGGCATTAAACAGACATAGACATTTATTTTTATTTATTTATATTCTCTTATATACCGCGCTATTCTGCATCAGTGCGGTTTACATTGAACAAACTGAAATTACATTGAACAGGGCATTATAACTTGGAGATAACTATTTTTACAGGGAACATGGGCTATGGAAGGTTAAGTGGCTTGCCCAAGACCACAAGGAGCACCTGTGGGACTAGAAACCCCAGTCCTTCCGTCCCAAGGTTGCTGTCCTCTAGTGGGATTTGAACCCCCGACCTTCCGGCCTGAAGTACCTTGCCCATCAATCAATCAAAACAGGCAAATCAAAAGCACAGCTTCTTAGGTTCCGCAAAGTAAAGAATGTCTTTCTGCTTCCTTAGTGAGATAATATACAGTGCTGTGCAAGCTTGTCTTACTTAACCTGGTTCCTACCTTAGCAAAGTTAAGTTTTCTTGGTAGTGCTTTTTCCCAAAAGCATTTACTCAGGCTGCTACTCCTTAACCAAGGATTCAGTAGCCTCTGCACGACACAAAGAACAGTCCATTGGCAGTTCAGTAATCAAGGGGTCTGGTTCATTATACTCCACTTGCATTTCCTCCTGCTCTGGAATTATAATATCCTGCACTGAGCCCTCATGACCTGCCTCTGGTGGAATTCTTGCTGAGGACTCCTGTAACTCCCTCCAGGACTTCTCTACCTGGTAAGGAATATGGAGAACTGTATTACTGGATATCTTTCTCTTGTTCTCTTGCCCCAGTTCCTCTCTGAGGTTTAACCACGGCTCTCTGTTGGAGGCTGGGTTCTTCTGCCTCCTGGTTTGAACCCTAGGCACCCACCTCTGAGTGTTGTGAACCTCTTGGTCAGGAACAGAAGTTTGGAACCTGCCCTGCTCTCTCCGTCTGAACAACTCTTGCCTGGTTTCCCTTGTGCCAGACTCTTTCCAGTTCCTTCTTTTTTCCTCTGCTTGGAACTTTCTTTCTGGGAACTTCCAGCTCAATTTCCAGTCCTGCTCTGAGTCCGTCTCTGACTCTGTCTTCCTGGACTCTCTCCTTGAGTGTTTGCTTGCTCTGCTCTTCCCTTCTGAACAACCTTTTCCTCCTGAGCAGCCCTTCTCCCCTCTGCTTTTCCCTAAGCAGGGTTTATAAAGGTGCTTCCTGGGCAGCGTTTCTCTCTGCCTTAACAGGTGTTCATAATCATGCTCCAAGCCTGCTACTCTGTCAGCAGAGCTTGGGTGTGGCAGCCTAGCCTCAGAAACTCTAAGCTTGCTCTGAAGCCTGTGCACTGCTGGAATGTTTTTAAAGGTACAATCACTGATTTTCTCTAACTCTGCAGGCTCACCAGTGCCTTCCTCATCACAACGGTTTAGTAAACATACCCCTTAGGATCTCAAGGTGGCAAAACAATGTGAAAAGACCTTAGCCAAAGCCAGAAGGATGGTGGGTTGTATACAAAGAGAATAACCAGCAGATAGGAGCTATTAATGCCTCTATACAAGTCGTTGGTGAGGCCTCTCTTGGAGTATTGCATTTAGTGTTGGAGACCATATCTCACAAAGAACATAAAAAGACTTGAAACGGTTCAGAGGAAGATGGCCAAAATAATTTGGAGCCCACAGCAGAAGACGTATGAGAAGAGACTTGAAGACTTAAATATGTATATCCTAGAGGAGAGGAGGGTCATGGGAGATAAGATACAGATGTTTAAATACCCAAAGGATATTAATGAATGAACAAACCTTTTTCAAAGAAGAGGAAACTGTAAAACTAGAGGGCATACAATGAAGCTGCAAGGAGGTACATTTGAAAGCAACATTAGGGGGTATGTTTACTAAACCGTCTTAATGTTACCGGCGCTAGTTGCAGCGTTAATGTGAAGAATGCCATATAAGGTAGTAGGCGGTCCAGCAGCAAGGTAGCAAGAATCTGTATCGTGTGATAGTGTGCACCGTGGCACGTTAATGCACGTTAACCCTAATTTCATGCCAGCGCAGTGCTAGAAGCAATAAAGATGTAGCCCACTGGTTATTGTGGCGACTGTGGAGGCAGAGGTCATGGGTTAGAACCCACAGTGGTGTTATGTAAGAAGGCTGTCTGAGGCATTTCCTTTTAATTTAAATCAATGCTGCCAGCAAAAACACCCTCACAGTGCCGTAACCTAAGGTGCCACATAAGGCGTCCTATAAGGCACTCCATAGGGCACATTATAAAGTGCCCTGTCTGCCACGGCACCTTATAATGTGCCCTATAGGGCGCCTTATGAGGCACCCTAGGCTACGGCACTGTGAGGGTGTTTCTGCTGGCAGCACTGATTTAAATTAAAAGGAAAATCCTCAGACAGCCTTATTAAATAACACCACTGGAGGATCAAACCTATGATCTCTGCAGTCATTGAAATAACCAGTGGGCTTCATCTCTATAGCATCTAAGACACTGCTGGCTGGCTACAGAAAGACTGCAGGTCACCACACAAACTGTCTACTGTGGTAACCAGGATAGGGTAAACCCACCCGTACCCATGATGCACTGCACATGCAGATCAGCAGTCTATATCTGATCACAAGATAGGGTATGCGCCTCTATAGCACCCTGGCCTGGTAGGGGGAAATGACTGTGTGTGTTACTAGCACAGAGTAGCTGCAGACTGTGACATTTTGCAGTTCCTGTGCTCACCCTGAGGGTGAGGTGGGGCACCCAGCACCAGGTCTACAGCACCTGGCTTGCTTGAGATAGGCTGTGCTGCAGATCTCCGTCAGTACTAGTGTGTGATAGATAGTCCTTGCAGACATACCTAGGGTACACCTGTGTCCATCTGTAGTTCCCAGTCACATCTAGCGCTTGTGGACTATGATGCACCCAGAATAGTACAAACCCTGTGTGATTGCCACGGTCACATGTTATAAGTGAAGGTTGGTGTTTAGTACCAAGGTGGATTATGTAGCACCACCCAACCCGCCCTCTGTGGGTCAGGGTGGGGGATAGGATCTCCCACCAACAGATTCACATTCTACATTGCTGCAATGGTGGCAGTAGAGGGGACCATCAAACCCAGTCCTGCTGGGAAATAAGCACCTTACGGGGCAGTCAATGCAGATCTGTACACATCCCATAAGGCACTGGCAGACAGGAAGTAGGCCCGGAAAAGTTCAGCTGCCCCACCACCACTATCTGACATTCACCAGCAGAGGGCACAGTCAGGCTCCACCTGCCACACCCTGCTAGGTGTTCCAGCCATACACATGCTAACTGCAGACAGTCTGCTAGCTAATATATAGTGCATTTTCCTGGAGAAACTGTGTACACCCAAAAATGAGATGTGAGCATACACACCAAGCAGGCACATCAGTGAGTGGGCCCCAGAAAAAAAGAATTCATTGATATTGTTTGATAGAAATGCTGTATAGCACTATCGGGGAACCTAGCCATGCTATGGTCACTGCTCAGTCAGGGTGAGAGTCGTCCCCCCCCCCCAGCATGACATGTTGTGGCCACCCTGTCCGTGCAGGTGGTGGTCGTGAACTACAATGTCCCAGCCATTGCCCTATGCCCTGTGCAGATGCATCCTGCCCTGGCCACCCTGTTCGGTCCATACCCACAGTACCTTGCTCCTCATTATGCACATTGGCAGGTTCACACTGGGAACAGTGCAAGCATTGTGGGCTCAGTAAGTTGTAGGCAGCCACAAAACACTAGATAGACATACACACACTCCCACACCTATTTCAACATTGTGCAAATATAGAGGTGGTTGGCAGCCCAGGCCGCCACACCAGTCCTGGGCACAGTGCAGGCATTGCTATGGTACTCAGTACTGTTAGGGTCACTCCCTGGGGTGGTAAACACTGTCAGAAACAAAAACTGAAACACACTCCACAGATATCAGAAAGGTTGCTACGATGAATCTCTGTCAATAAATTGTATTTAACTTAGGATTTGTTATCTGACATTATTCATAGCAACCTTTTGATATATGTGGAACGTGTTTCTACGTTTAAGACTGCATTGCTAAGGTATGCAGGTGCTAGTATTGGTAGATGCTGCTCCGTGCAGGGCCCAACAGCCTGGCTCTCCATGAGCCGCTGGATAGTGGAGCCTGTGGGTGTGGGTGTGGGTATGGGTGTTTGTGCCCATGTTGGCTGCTGCTCTAGAGCAGAGGTTCCCAACTCCGGTCCTGGTGGGCCAAACACGTTCAGGTTTTCATGCTGTCCCTAATGAATATGCATGGATACATTTGCATACAATGGGGGCAGTGCATACAAATGCATCACAGACATACTTATTAGGGACAGCATGATACCTGTATGGTGTTTGGCCCTCCAGGACTGCAGTTGGGAAACTCTGCTCTAGGGATTGCACATGTTTAAGGTGTATGTGCTCTGTAGGGTAAAATATAGGCGTTTATGGCATGTTTCTTTTATCTGCTATAAAGGTTACGTCTTTATTACCACGGTTTAATACTGGGTAAAATATAGGGATATAGTCTGCAGGAGCCATAGTTGGGACTTGAACCTGTGACCTTCTGCCCCTGAATAGACTGTTGCCACAGAGGCAGGTCATTCCCTGGGGATACCATGACTGTTCGTCAGACAGACCTTGTCTGTTGCAGTGCACGGCACCCATCTAAACGGGGCTTGGCCTTGGTCTGCTGTGGGCAGAAGCCACTGCCCCCTCCACCACCAACACCCCTCCGCCACCATGCTGACATGCCCTTGTGCCAGTGTTGCTGGTGGTGCGCAGTCCCAGGCCATCCAGTGTGCCGGTAGGCGGCTGCCTAAGGTGCATGATATGGGGTGGGTTGCCTGCATAGATATCCACGCTTCCCCCCGGCACCGCCTGCCAATGTTATGTGCCCTTTGTGGTACTTGCTGGGAACTGTCCCCTGGGACCCTGTGGGATACACACTCGTGGGCATGTTTGCCCTTGATCAGTTACTGTCTTGCTGGTTTTCCATTTCTACATTCCTATGTGTCACCTAAGCATCTGCCTAGTCCACCCTGTGCCCCAGCTGCCCCACTGCACGTCCCGCCTGCAGCCCCTGTACCCCATTTGCAGCCTCACCGTAGTGCTCTCTTGTACTTGGGCGCTATGATGTTGCTGAACATGTATCACTACTATCACTTTTGCTGGTTTCCCTGCCTTTGCTGTACATTGCTGACTGAAATGGTCTCTCTCTCCTGCAAATGTGCCTCTAGCACGAGGTTTTCACTGGCGTTAATTTTCAGACCTTCCTCAGACTCCCCTGCAGCCCCGCGGGAGATGTCCTCACCACCTCACCACCAGCCTGCCACAGTGCTGACCCCTCAATGGGGGCAGCCAGGGCCCAAATCGGGCGGTGGGGCATTACTGATCATGGCTCCATTGCTCTTGGGGGCTGCCTGGCCGATATGGATGGCTATCTGTGCTTATTCCATCTCTGAGGTAGAATAAGCTGGGCATCCTCCCAGTGCTCCCTGGATGTACAGAGCCATGACCTGAATTGGCCCTATACATCCGGATGCCTATCCAACCCATGCTCCACCCACTCTCTGCCCCCTTGCCACCCCTATCCTGCTCTCCCCACACAGCTGCTCTATGCGTGCAGGGAGAGAGAGGCTTTCGGCATTCAGGCAGGAGGGCTTGCAGAATCAGGCCCATAATGTATTTAGACTTTCAGAAAATATTTGACACAGTCCCACTTCAGAGTCTCCTGAGGAAATTAAAAAGTCATGACATAGGAGGCAATGTCCTATTATGGATTGGAAACTGGTTGAGAGATAGAAAACAGAGAGTAGGGATAAATGGTCAATTTTCTCAATGGAGGAAGGTGAATAGTGGAGTACCTCAGGGATCTATACTGGGACCTATGCTTTTTAACATATTTACAAATGGTCTAGAATTTGGGAATCATAAGTGAGGTGACTAAATTTGCAAATGTTCCCTAAGTTGTTAAATCACATGAGAAATTGCAGGAAGCCCTTATGAGACTAGGAGACTGGGAATGCAAATGGCAGATGAAATTTAATGTGGACAAGTGCAAAGCAATGCATATAGGGAAGAATAATCCACAATATAGATACACAATGCTAGGTTCCACATTAGGAGTTACGAACCAGGAAAAAGATATGGGTGTGATTGTAAACAATACATTGAAATTTTCTGTTCAGAGTGCAATGATGGCCAAAAAAATCAAACAGAATTTTAAGACTCATTAGGAAAGAATAGAGAATAAAACATAGGATATCATGATGCCTCTGTATCACTCCATGGTGGGACTGCATCTTGAGTATTGTCTGCAGTTCTTGTCTCTTCATCTAAAAAAAGATGCAGCAGTATGATGTGGGCGAAGGCAAAGTCAACAGATTTAAAAGATAAAGCATGAATATCACAGCAACTGATGAGTAAAGGGGACCCAAATACAGATTCCCCAGCCAGCATGGCATCACTTGAGTCCGAAGCAGAGAATGGGAGTGAGCATAGGCAAGTGACACTGGATATGGCAGTGATAAAAGAAGAGTTCTACTGGAGCTTCGATGAATTAATGGCAGAGTTCTGCATGATGTGGGAGGAAATCATGGCTAAGATTAATGATATCCAAAGGGACCTATGATAGCTGGGAGGGCTTATGGAGAAGGTTGAATCCAAGCTCAAAGAATATGCAGAAGCCTATATGACTTGCAATGTGCACTAGATCAACACAAGCAGAAAGCAGAGGAATGAGTGTACAAACTGGATGACATTGAAAATCAAAACCAGCGTAATAATGTGCAATTCTGGGATGTCCCAGAGACAACAGATGAAGAAAATGTGGAGGCCTTAGTGTGGGCCTTGAGCACTGAACTGTTGAAAGTTGATGACCAGAAGGCATGTGTGGCCAACATAGATACCGAGCAGGTGTACCAGTTGCTGAAGACACCCCCAGGTAATAAGCCCAGAGATATACAGTAATTGCATAGTTTCTTAAGTTCCAACATACATCACTGCTGCTCCATAAAGGTTGTGAAAAAGATGTGTTCCATTTGAGGAAAGTCAAGTGACTTTATTTCAGGTCTTCTCTGCATTTATGTTAATGAGATATAAGGAAATGAAACCTGTTATTGAGTTCTCATGAAAGAGAAAATATGCTATACTCTGGTCCTTCCCATTTTGCATGAATTTTGTTATTGAGGGAAGGAAGCATTCAGAACCCAAATTGATATGAACTGAACACATTGTGCTCATTCACAAACTCTTGTAATTGCTTTAAAACTACTTACTCAAAAACCTTAACTAAGAATGGTAAAGACGAAATAGGGCAATAGCTAAGCAGGTGATTTGCATCTTATAGCAGAATGGCTAGGGTTCATATATCAGTGTGAGCCTTTCTGGTCTAATGCTAGTCATTTAATTCTCCATCTTCTCTACACTTTCTGATGTTTAAGGTGAAAACAAGCACTTTCCTGATGCCAATTCATGCCTGGAGCAAGTATAAACGTGGATGTACCTGTAGACATCTCTGACATTTCTGAGATCAAACGGGGACATGTAAGTCCATTGCTTCTCCTCAGACATGCCTTGGATGACCCTGCACCCCAGATGTCCCTGCACCCCAGATGTCTGCGAACATCATTTGTGGAATGGCTATGGAGAAGTCTCCATGATTTTGACGTCCATGTGCACATCTTCAGACATCCAAATCATGACTAAACCTTTTTAAATGACCATCTTAATTTCCAGCCTCTCAGAGAAAGTAAATCACAACTCAGAGGTGCATTACCCTTTCAGCTAATAAATAAATCTGAGACCTTACAAGTATCTAGATGTTCTTTGAAACAAGCAAAAAGCCTCTAGGGCAGGCAGAACTTAATGAGAATAGGGAAAGATCCAATTGAGTGTACTAAATTAATGAAAAATTTAATACCAGTGTTTGAGAAAGATAATGCCAATATCACTCAGCAGGCTAGAAGAACCATGAAGGTCTTTAACTGCCAATATTTACCAATTTACTATGTTACTAATTTACAACAATTAGCTATTATTTTTCAGATTATATTACTCATGAGGAGATAAGATCATACTGAACATAAGGTCATTTAAACAGAAATGCCAACAGGAAGTTAATGTAGTGTCTGCTCATGACAAAGGGATCAAGAATTCTTTGAGCATACCATAATGACATACTATGAACCATATACAAATATAGTAGCAGACCATCAGGCAGTTTACTCAATGGTTTGTGCAAAAGACAAATCCCCTATAACAGTGTTTTTTAAACTTTTATCCCATATGACTCCATTTTAAAAAATGAAAATTCACGTGACCCCAGATGATGAAATCAAAACAACAGGTCTCCAGCCTCCTTCCCTCTTCTCTACTCATCTCAAACAGGAAGGTAGCAGCGACAGTAGTTGCAACTTCAGCAGCAGTCAGCACAGGGTCTTTTGTGTCAGTGTGCAAAGGGTGCTTACAGACCCCAGTACTCAGCATGGGTTTCCAGGCTAACAGGAAGCTTACCCAGGTGGAGGCTCAGGTCACAGTGAAAGTCCATAAAGAAAGCGACTCCACAGTGGCCCAGATGATTTGCTGCTCTTTTGCTTATCAATTTGTTCTACTACATCTAGATTCACTGAGATTTGATTCAGCTCTTCTGACATATCACCATTAGATACCTTTTCTCACTTATGTAGCTTCCCCACATCTTCCTCAGTAAAAACCAGAGCAAAGAATTCATGTGGAGGCCGTTTCCCAACTGTGCACGTCTGGGCAGTGTGCATGTCCCAAACATGGACAGGGTCCAACTGCACCTGATTCTGCAACCGCAGGAGCTATACGTTGAATTGGGAGAATAGATGGCCTGGCATGCACAGCATTCTAAGGAGGGAGACATCTTTCACACTGCCCGTCCCCACCACAGACCGCAGCAGCAGATGTGCCTGTGCATTGCATCCTGTCTCCATGGCACCGGCATGTCCAGCCAGCAGATCAGAATCTCCTGCCTGACAGTGGCCCCCGCTCAGCACTGTGTGGCCATCAGCGGGGGTCCACATGAGCAGACAGTGTCAGCAAGCTCCCTTTTAGGCCTACAGCATATGTTGCAGGGGGTTGCAATGGGCGAGTGGAGTGGCCCCCAGAACTTATTCCATCATTGGGATGGAATAGGCCTGACGTCCAACTCTGCACCGGGGGACATACAGAGGCCTGACTGGAATGGCCTCTGTATGTCCCAGTGCCTGGCCATAGCCCCGCTCTGCCCTCACTCTGCCCCGGCACTGCCTCCTCCTGCCCCCATCCAGCACTCCCCACACAATGGCTCTGTACATGCTGGGAGCCCAGGGCATGGAATACTCAAGGCATGGAATAGGGCCCCAGAGTAGAGCGTGGGTTGGACGTCCAACCTATTCATGGTACAGAATGACCTCCTTAGTCTCTCAGCTATGCCTTGTCCTCCCTGAGTGCCCCTTTTACCTCTGGCTCATCTGATCATCTAACTGACAACTTCCACAGCTTCTTGCTTCAAAAATACATGAAAAAGTTTCTATTCAACTTCTCTTTTTGTCTTTCTTATCAATGCCTTGCACTTAACTTGCCAGTGCTTATGCTATTTCCTATTTTCATCATTTGATTCCTTTTTTCTATTTTTTTCTATTTTTTTTATTCTAATAGCATCTTTTACCTCATCTTTTAATCATGGAGGCTGTCTTCGGTCTTCTTTCTGCCTTTCTTAATGTGTGGAATATATTTTTGCCATAGACATACAGTGGAAGAAATGCCATATGTATCACTAGGGGACAGCACCATGAAACTAGCTCCATTTTGATTAGCATTGGAGGTGGAGGCAGGAGCAGAAGGGGACTGATCCTGTCCCCTTCACTACTGGACAACCAGGGAATGAAATGGTAAGGGCTGGGTGGTGGTAGGGAGTCAGAGGGAATCCAGCTGGCTTGCCGGGACTTTTGATGCCAGGGGGGGCCCCGAAGATGCCCCCAGACACCATTACAATATAGGTTGAGTGCTATCCAGGAGAATAGGTTCTGAATGGGAGGGTTGCCTTACCATGTGTTACTGCCATGGATCTTCCAATCAGCAGCATGGCACACTTTTTCCAGGAGGGGGCCATGGGGCGTAGTATGCTGCCAGTGCCCATTGGGAAGGACAGACAAACTACTTTGCTCTGTCCTTCCCTTGTTCCCTCCCTTTAGACTGCATTTCCTGCATCGGCTACCTGCGTTACCTGCCGATGCAGGGAATGCGACTCAGTATGGTAATGTCCAGCCCTGTGTTTGCAGAGCAAATGCTTTCCATTCCTCCTACAGATACTACACAGGTTTTGCATATGATATTTTGATATATACTGTGTGATAGGTGCAAAAACCAATACCTCATTTTAGTAAATATTGTCCTAAGGTCCCATTAAATAGTATGTGACCTAGTTACAAATAGGCCATGCTAACCATTAGCCCAGTTTAGTAAACATGCACCTATATTAATATTAGGCTCTTGTATTTAATCCCCGCTATTTTCCCTCCTGCTGGCCCCAGCAAAAGCCTCCCCGTATGAACAACGTGTGTGTATGGGGAGACTTAGATGGGGCGGGAGGGGATGTTTCAGAGGCAGAGCAAGGGCAGGGCATGGATGGTATGTGAGGTGGAATAAGTCCCCTTGGACATCGGGGGATCAAGCTGCCAGGCCCGGTAAAAGAGGTAGGGGGTGCAGGAAGTTCCCCACAGCTGGACCCTAATCATAGGAGGACAGATTGATGGTCAAGCTGCAGGGAATAAAGAAAATTGGTGGCGGCTGGCATTTGCGGCTTTTGAATGGAGTTGCGGTGCCATGGCAATGGGACGCCATGGCACAGCGGCTCCGTTCAGGAGCCTGACTAAGGTAGCCGGGCATGTGGTTGTGCGTGCAGGCCGATCAGAATTGTGACCCAGCCTACATGTTCAGGCCCTAGATCTGATTCTGATCTCGTGGGCACATCTAGCCCTGCAGGATCAGAATTGGGTTACCTCTGGTCATCCCATTTCCAACCAGGAGCACAGGAACAGCACCAAAAACACCATACCAACCCCTAGCCTTTTCACAAAAAACAATAAATCCACCTCTATGAGAGCTTGCTCCCTTGTGCTCCCTCTATTTGGAATTCACTCCCGGAAAAGCTAAGGTCTGCAACAGACATAAAAGATTTCCAGAAGTTACTCAAAACCTTACTATTCATCAAACAATTTAATGAAGACCCCTAATCACACCAATCTCTCCTCAGCATCTTGCCCACTCCTCTCCACACGCTGTCTATACGCTACACTATACATACGTTGTGCTGCCTGCACCATCCATCCACCCATCACTCTTGTTACGCTGTATATAAGTTTAGTTCTCCTAGGACAAGCAGGATGAGTCAGCCACACTTGGTGACGTCATCCGACGGCGCCATGACGGAAGTACTCTCCATAGCTCAGAAGGGCTTTTCGCCCTTCTGAGCATGGGCCAATTGGCCCTGCCCCCCAGCCCGCACCTAGCTAGCCAGTTTTCAGTTCTTACGCCTTGCCAGCAAGACGGACTTTGCTACTCTCCACCAAAAATCAAATTTTCTCATCTACAACGTATGTATTATCAGTTTAAATTACCTTATGCCTTCTTCTTGCTTCTCCAGATACCTGTCTAATCTAGACCAGCCGTGAGCTCTCATCAGGCAGCGGAGAATCTCCATGCTGTGTCCAGGAGCATGGGGGCACATGCTCATGCCTTCGGGGAGCAATCATCGGGGAAGGTCTTCAGGACAATGGGGCTGAAATGGAAGCACAGCCAGCGCGGCAGCACAGGACGTGCCTAACAGGCCTCCGTCCCTGGCTAGCCCTCTAACAGGCCTTCATTCTCCAGATATTGCAACGGAGCTCCGATTCTTTTCGGTCCACGTGCTCTCTTCTGTGGCGAAGAGGAGCGGGGGACATTGGTTCAAGTAGCACTCCTAGTGTGAGAGTCGCTGCCGCCACTACACCCAGCCGCATGCCTCCGATGGAGAGCCCTGCTCCCTGTAGCATCAGCTCTCCCTTCTGGGACCCCCTACGGTGCTGCTGCTGCGTCTTTTTGGTTGGTGCGAAAGGGAGTGAGGGGCATCGCTCAGAGACTTCGGTGGACTACTTTCCTTGTGTCGGCTGCCACCCTCAGCCGCAGGCCCCCGGTAGACATCCCTGCTCCCTACACTTCAGCACCCTCTCCCTATCAAGCACTTCTCCGATCCTGCTGTCCTGGAGAGTTCAGAGCCAGCCCACCACGAGGCTCCCATGGTGGCAGCCATCTTGCCCAATTACATCACGGGCCAGGCTCCTTCCCCTCATGGCGCCATTGGCCGGCACCGATCCTAGCATCAGGAGAGGAGGAGCCGCTCACAGAGGACACTCACATTGTATAACGGGCCCGGCTCCTCCCCCCTACAGTGCCATTGGTTGGCGCCGATCCAAGCATCAGGGGAGGAGGAGCCGCTCGATGAGGACACTCCCATTGCCGATGGTCCCGTTTGGTGCGGAGGCGTCGGCGAGGACAGCGCTGTGACTCTCGGCACTGGCGCAGGAAAATCTCTAGCAGCAGCTAAAGGGTAACAGTGATAATTTCACTTGGGACCTTTAATTTGCGTTTATGCCACTGGCCTTGCTAATCACTGCAGTGGGTGATAATAACACAGATGCTGTGCAGTTAGAGGGTCCAGGTCTGCGAGTTTGGGCACAGCATGGACAGAGTTGCAACTCTTATGCCTACATTACATGCTAATATTTACACCTTCTTCTGAGCAGGCATAAATATAGGCACCATGGAGGCCACGTCTCCGCTGTTCCTCGTGCATCACGCCATCGGCTTGCGAGAAGCCCAGGGCACCCTCTCCGGGTGGGAGGCCAGCTTGTACTCGCTGTAACTGTAAAATTCACATTCACGCTTTGCGCCATTCCATGCAGGAAAAGTTCATGGAAAAACTAAACGGATTCAGTAAATCTAAGTATTCCGAATCCAAGTAGCTTATATTACAAGTGTCCCTGGCCAGTAGGCCTTATATGAACCGAGGACACACTTAAATACCTGATTAAATGCTAAGCAATGATGGAAGCAGTTAGCCAAGCTACCCACTGCAATCTAAGCTCTTGGAGCCTTCTTAACAAGAGGCCATAATAAAAGGGAAATCCCCTCTCTCGGGTGTCTAATCACCCCCAGGCCTTGATGAGGAAGAGCCTTTCAGACCTTGATGAGGAAGAGCCGGGCTGCTAGCTTGTCCTTCTTGAAGCTCACTGCTCCACGGGCGGTAACATAACAACTAGAGGCATACATCAAAATCAGGAGGGGCCAAGGTTTTTCGTTCATACCCGATTCAAAAAAAAAAAAAGGGGTTTTCCTTGGGGATACAAGCCATCCACAGTCAATGTCCAGAGCCGGTGCCGCACCTTTATCTACTGCAATGCTTAGTTGGGTCAAGGTACAGACCAGATCATGGGTCTTCGGCCAGCACCTGCTGAGTTCTCCGGCCAGCGCTGCCCTCCAGCAGTGTAAGATCAAGAACTGCCGGTTGGCATCTTCCAGCAGGAACTGTAGACCATGAACAGATCTCTTAACCATCCATTGATCTGCGTCCATATCCTATGACCTGTCACTACAAATCATGACCCCCTCCAGAGATAGGTCCTTCCAAGGCTCTTCCCTAAGACCGATAGGTCATGTTACATACCGCACCAGGGCTGGCATTACCCAACAGGGCGCCACCTTGGTACAACCAGTGGAAGCAGTTGGTACAGTACACACAATCAATGTGCTCAGGAAGGTTACAGGTTCAAATCCCAGCTGTGGCTCCTGCAAATCAGGTCCATATATATTTACCGGAGTCTATCATCTTCATACACCTGGTTGGTGTTGGGACACTATTCTATCTCCCAGGAGATTTGCATCCCATTCACCGATTCCCCTTTGACAGTAGCAGCAGTAGCCTACCAACCCACGTAGGCACATGCAGAGAATGCAGTGGAGGAGTAGCCTAGTGGTTAGAGCAACTGCCTCGCACCCAGAAGCTCGAAGGTCCAGTTCCCACTGGCACTCCTTGGGATTTGGGCAAGTCACCTTACCCTCCATTGCCTCATAATAAGAGTCTGACAATCTACTTCCAGTGATAGATTGTCAAGAAAACCCAGAGGTAGCTGGGTTGCTATGAACATAGCCCTCTAGTTAGTACATGAGCCTCGGTGGTTCTCCAAGGAGCAGGTCAGCAATCCACAAACTGGGCAGTTATGTTGGGCACCTGCCCAACCTCCTCACGTCTAGCAGCACCTCTGACTCTACCACATTGGCCCTACTGCCAGGCCTGCACCCCATGCCCCTATTCTCTGCCTGGACCTTCTCACATCTACCTGGACTCCCTCACATCCTCTACAGCTCAGGGATGATCAGAGGGGCTACGCCGCATACCCCTGTGTGTGGTGGCAGCGGACTCCTGTGACAGCTATAGGTGTCTCCCCATCTTGGAAACGAGCCGACCTCTGCCTTGCCATCGTGAGGGCCAACTCCTGCGCTGGCGGGGTGCACTTGGAGCGGACATCAGCACCGGCACCTGGAGAGCTTCAGTGCAGGGCAATACACACACACTGTATCTTACAGGAAGGATTCACAGAGCTGTGTCCCACCCCGGAGAGCAGGTCCCTGCTGCACCTTCCTGAGGGTCATGGCCTACCGTGCGAACCCTGCACCTCTGGTGAAGCCTGCATCTCTGGTCAAATTTCACGAGGAGCACCCAGATCCACCTGGCAGTGTTCAGTGGCTGCATTCTGTCCCCCAGGGACAGATACACAAGGCCAATGACAGCACCAGGATCGCAGTTCCTGGAAGCGCCCACTGGCTACATTCCGTCATCTTGAGACAAGAACAATGGACCCTTGCCTGTCTCCCGGGAATAGGGACAACAGGCTACCATCATGCTATCCTTGCAGGGAGAATCATGCACGTCACAGAACCAGATCAGTGACACAGACCCCAGATGACCTGCAGCACTAAAACCATGCCACTGTGGCCATGAGTGCGAGGGGCAATGTCATGGCCGGTCAGTGGATCACCTTCGTACAAAAGGTCACAAGGGCAGATACATTGGCACGAACGTGGCCGTGAGTACAAGATGGCAGAGTCCTGCGGCACCAAAACCCAGGTCCCTGTGGCCATGGGTGCGAGAGGCAATGTCATGGTCGGTCATCGGATCACCTTCGTGCAAAAGGTCACAAGGGCAGATACATTGGCACGAACGGTCGCGCATTCCATACCTGACTGCGCGTCCCACTCCCCCACATGAATGACCTAGAACCTCTGATGTGCCAGACTTAACTGCGACCACAAGGCCCACACGAATGACCCAGAACCTCTGATGGGCCAGACTTCAGACTTAACGGCAGCCAAAGTTCCAACAGTACCATCCATTTGGGTGGGGAAACCGCAACCCTTCGCCATCAGCTGCCCTCTCCCGTGGAGGGCTGATCACAATAGGCCTACCCACTTGAAAGACTCATGCCCAGGCCATCTTCATCATGCCCTGTCCAGCTCCAAAAGCGTTTCCCTAAACTTATGGCCTAGGAACTCCTCGATATCCTGCACAAGGAGTAACTCGGGACATCGACACGGTCTATTGCCAACTCTTCCCGACTGGTCGATATCATCTGTCCCGACTTGTCGTCCTCTGATCTGATACGATTGGAGATCTATCCTACAAGTACAACAGAGCCATCATCCACCAGGCAGGGCGATCACAGCCACCTGTGACCACGCTCAGCAGCCTTGCTAGCACTCGCAAAAAAAAAAAAAAAAAGTAGAGGAGTAGCCCAGTGGTTAGAGCAATAGCCTAGTACCCTAAGGCTCAGGGTTCAAGTCCCACTAGCACTCCTTGTGACCTTGGACAAATCACTTTACCCACCATTGCCTCAGAAGAACAGGCTTATTAATCTACTCTGGCTTACATCTTGCCAAGAAAACCCAAGGGCTGCTGGGTAGCAGGATTCAGCATTGACTTGGCAACACTTTAAAAAAACAAAAAAAAGGAGTGGACCACCAACACACTTCTTAGATAAAAGCTCAGACTGCTAGCCCCGTGGCAACTTGGCTAGTGGTACAAACTGCTATTCTGGATGGCATACCTACCCCACACATAATGCCACCACGGCCACTAGAGACACTCCACGCTCTGGACGTCATCGCAGCCCTATGCAATGACATGACCAGGGGATACGCGAAACAGCGCATTAACAGCGATCCATCGGGATCTATCGTCAGCCCGACAACTTGTGGCCCAGCTGTGGCCCACACTCGTGGCAGGGACACCTGCCAACACTTCATGCAGCGCACGCAGCATGGACAAATGTGCCACCTACCTGTCCCAGGTCCACATGCACCTTTGACAAGCGCGTTGCCCAGCAACCTCAAGTTCTTGGCTGCTACCTAACCATGAACTGACTCCTACCTATGTCCTTGCAGGGTTAATGTTCCAATTGCATCACTCTTGTAGCACGGTTGATATTGCTGCTGGTGCATCAATCTGGTGTGTCACCGTGACTACCTGCTCTCAGTGGTGAACTCAACGCTAATGCTCGGTGGGACCCCCTCAGCTGCTGCATCTCGAGCTTGCCCATTGAGACGATTATCCTGCGGCCACATAGGCGCGACGAAGGTCTGCATGCCTACATGTTCCATATGACTACACGCGCGCTTCAAATAGGCACGCCCCATTACCTCTACAGCCTGCGCATCTGCGGGAGCACACAACACACATTGGCACAGTAAGGACGATGTCCAAAATGTCCCAGGGCACGATATCCAAAATGTCCCAGGGCACTCCATTACAACTTCCATGACCTGATTTAGTGACGCCTGAACCTGATCTCGGCCTCCCCCTTTCCACCACATCGCAATCACAGCTTGGGAGGCACCAAATGTGGCTGACTCATCCTGCTTGTTCTAGGAGAAAATGGAGTTACTTACCTGTAACATGAGTTCTCCATGGACAGCAGGATAAGTCAGCCACACATACCCGCCCACCTCCCCTGGGAAGGGCTCGGCCTCTGACCAGTGCCCGCCTCCTAGCGGCTAAGGCTCAGCTAGTGACGAACTGGCTAGCTAGGGGTGGGCTGTGGGGGCAGGGCCAATTGGCCCATGCTCAGAAGGGCGAAAAGCCCTTCTGAGCTATGGAGAGTACTTCCGTCATGGCGCCATCGGATGACGTCACCAAGTGTGGCTGACTTATCCTGCTGTCCATGGAGAACTCATGTTACAGGTAAGTAACTCCGTTTTACAGAACCTCCAGCTGACCCCTCCCCCTTGTTCTCCACAGAAACTCTTCTGTGATTGTTTAAGTTTTAATGTTATTGTTTCCACATGCAAGTTCTCTGTAAAAGTTGAAGTTGAAGTATAATGTAAACCGCCTTGCTCAAATGACAAGATGGTATAGAAAAATTGTTAAATAAATAAATAAATTGGAATATGCCTCCATGCAAATATACCAAAGAGACTGAAATATCAGAAGGTGTTAATGGTTTCTTTTTTTCGGTTTTGTTGATCTTTTTGTCTATGCATACTCATTGTGGTTTCCTTACCTTTTTCTGTAGGGGATCAACATCACCAGAGCTACTTTGCACATCAGAACACTTATAACACAGATCATGCAAGGTGTAATAAGGTAGATAATACAATCAATCACTGAAAGACAAGTGAGCTCCAAACGCTTTACTATATGCTCATTGTCGATCGGATAGCATCTGTAGCAGTTTTTATTAGTATGTTTTAATATTTATCAGCCTTCCAGAGAAGCTGTTCAATACTTCCTCCTTTCTGGTCTGTATTGGGTAAGTCAAATTTGGTTCTTTCCTCCACCCTATAGCAAAGATTCCATAGATATTGCAAAAAGCTTACATATTATAATCAATAATTTTGTAAATTTATGGGAATTTCTGCTGATAGTGAAGAAGTTAGAGGTAACTGTTGAAAAGTAATGGAATTTCATTTTAGGGTGAAATATCATTCAATATGGATCCCTGAAAAGAAGCAAAATTCAAACCTTGCATATTTCTCATGAATAATGATATAAAAAATATAAAACAGCTATGAGAACATGAGAGGATATGTTTTTTTTTTCATATGTAATAATTTTAACAAGTGTAAATTTTACAATTTTGAGGTGATAAGCATTTATTTTCCCAACTAGAGAAGGTATCTTTGTAGCTCTGGTTTATCATTAAAGCTTTCCTGACAGTTCAGCTAATGGTCAGTAGTATAGACCATCTCAAAAATACAGTTTAATTTCAATATTTGCTGTTGTCATCAGCACTGAGACTGCTAAATAAATTATTGAACACTTTCCTGCAAACATTGAGAACATCTGTAATCTCAGGAGGCATGATACACTTACATCAATTAATCTGTTATTCATAAGCAGGACAAAAAAATAATTTAGCTGGAACCTTGTAACTGGATAATATAATGGAGCTTTGTTCCACAGAGCTGTTAAATATGTTATTCTGAGCAAACTTTAAATCTCTTACAAGATTATTAGTAAACAATGTTATTTTTGTTTTTTTGCTTTGTCTTTTCCCAGAGGTAGGTAAAGGAAAGAGCAAAAAAGAAGATGCTCAGTAATGAACATCCTGCACCGTCCTCTAGATACTGCACAAAAGCTTCCTTCCTGACACATCTGGAGAAGGGACCCATGTGGCCTCAAACTTGTATTACAACATTTTTTTCTAGCCCTTTTATAGGTATCATAACCTTGTCAGGCTGTAGTGTCCTCAGGAACAATACATATGCTGCTATGTTTTTAGACCAAAGTAATTTACTAATTAAATTCAGTATAAGAGTAGAAGAGTACACTACAAAGGCTACAAGGCCTTATTTATAAAAGGTTTTTATTGCCATAGACATAAATCAGGAGAAAGCCCTTTTCAAGTCAAGTTCCATTTTGGCTTTAGTAGGACTATGAAATAACCATATTGCAAACTGAAAGCAGAAAAATGAATACTCAAGGAATTAAGAAATATTTATGCTACACACTGTATAGCTACAGGATATTGACAATATAAAAATAAAAATAGAAATCATTACAGGCTAAACTTGCTCTGTCATAGCACATATACTTTTAGCTGCTTTAAAAACAGACTATTTTAGGGGGGATGGGGAGAAGGTATAAGATTTCTGGGGACAAGGTTGGTAGTAATTTGCATATATCCAAATTTCAAAAATATTTATTTAACAGGTTTCTTTATACTGCTTTATCATTTCAGTCAAAGCGGTTTACATTGTAACTTAAACTTGGTGATGTACATTATTTATTTATTTAACAGTTTTTTATACCGCTTTATCATTTCAATCAAAGCAGTTTACATTGTAACTTAGGGATATGTTTACTAAACCATGCTAATGTTACCGGCACTAGTTGCAGCGTTAACGTGAGGAATGCCATATAAGGAAATGGGCATTTTGGCTGCGATGTAGCAATGGCTGTGTAGCGCGCGATAGAGAGCGCCTTGGCTCGTTATCGCACGGTAACCTTATGTATGTGCGGTGACCTGCAGTCCCTCTGTAGCCAGCCAGTGCTGTGATAAAAGCAATAGAAGTGTAGCCCACTGGTTAATACAATGACTGCTGAGCCAGAAGTCATGGGTTCAATCCCTCAGAGCTCTCATCTAATAAGGTTGTCCAAGGCAATTCCTTCTCATGCTTGTAACAGGCAGACACATCTTAACAATCTGTGTTGCCAGAAAAAAACACCCTCACCTCATTGCTGTAACCTAATGCGCCTTTTAGAGTGCCCTATAAAGCATATCATAAAGCGCCATGTCAGTCAAGGCAGGTCATAATTTGCCCAAGAGGGTGGCTTGAAAGCTGACAAACCAAGCATGACAAGGCACATTATAGGGCACCTTATAGGGTGCCCACCAATGTTCCCTCTAATTTTCTGTAGGCTGTGTGCGCATAAAATATCAGCTGTGTGCAGCTTTTGAAGGAAGGTTAAATTTTTGTGCGCCACATAACGACACTCGGAGTTATATACTTTAAAATTTGACTACACGTCAGAATGCAGTATGTATACCACATTGATTTTAATCAAATTAAATAAAAATAGACGATTACTAAATGAAGCGGGAAATTTCTAGTAATTACAATCATAACTTGTTTTCTATCAGAATCAGAGCCGTAATTTTTGTGCGCTCTGTTGTAAAGTATGTGCGCTCGCTTGGCAAGGTGTGTGCGCGCGCACACGCGCACATCTTAGAGGGAACAGTGGTGCCCACCCTAAGACACCCTATGAGGTGCTGTAGGTTGGCACCCTCCAAGGCACCATATAAAGCACCCCATAAGCTGCAGGAACCTAAGGTGCTGCTAAAGATGGCCCAAGAATGTTAAGGTGACTCAAGAAATGGTGCCCAAGGGCAGTAAGGTGGCCCAAGCTGACAAGCATGCAATGTATGGGCAAAACACAGATGTAACCCTAACACTGCACAGAGCATCAAAGAAAGGCAATGAACAGGTGATGGAAGGAAGTAGATGTCGGAGCTGATAGGCCTGCCAAATCTGTGTGCAGCCCATGTGGCAGCTGGTAAAGTGGACAAACATATTGGAGGCAGCTGTACCGATGCACAGGGTGATGGCAATGTAAAGTGCAACAATGACAGTGTGTGGCAGAGGAAGGGAATACGTGTAGGTAGAGGTGGTAGGATAAGTGCAATGACAGGAGGACAGAGGAGTAGTAGTGCCATGCAGAGCAGACACAGGAAAGGCAAGCATGAAGAGCCACAATGCAGAAAAGGGTACCAGTGCAGGACATGGGGTAGTATCCTGCACATTAGGGCAGGGCGCCACACAGCTTGCAGACACAGATAGATGGACTGAAGGATGGTTGGCAACTGTGATGAGGGTATAATGTGCTGGCAGCACAGATCTGCACAGATATGACTGTTACAGGAATGAAAAGTAGTTGTGTAGGACAGGCATTAAAAAAGGAGAACAAAGAGGAATCAAACCCATGACCACTAACACAGAAATCACTGCACAAACTGGTAGACCACACCACCAACATGAGTTCCACAGCAAAGGCTGCATACAAGAACACTGCAGGGCACCACACAAAAAAGTCTGCTGTAACCATGATGCAATACACATGCAGAACAGCTGTGTACAGCTCATATCACAGTTTGTAATTGGGACGCAAGCCACATATAAACACATGCACACACACAATGAAATGTTATGCAGTGGAGACAGCATGCAAAAGAGCAAAGAACCTAAACCCAAAGGGCAGCAGGGGATGATCTGTGGAGCAGGGCAAAATGGGGAACAGAACAGGAACATGTGAGAATGGAACCTGCAAACCAAGGTGGTCCAGACCAGCTCAACAAGAGCAACACCAATCCCCCAAGCTGACTGCTCACATGGACAGTACAAAGAAAGAGCCATATGTAACAGCTAATATGCGACAGATAGGCTGCATAGAGGGCACACTGTGGTGTACAGTGAAGAGATGCAAAGGTGTGTGAAAAGGTGACAAAGCTGCAGCCATTTCATGGTCAGGTTAGCACAATACAAGGAAAAACAACAACGCGGGAATCAAACCTGCAACCTATGGTGCTCCAACACATGCCCATAACCACTATCCCAAGCAAACACACCAAGCATGATGCAAATATGTTCTGGCAAAGGGAATGTGTGTATGGAAACCCGTAGCACCCTGTGATGTGGCAGACGGCTGCCACATAGACAGCTGCCACCATACAAGGATGTGAGCAGAGGTGGGCCATGTACATCACCAGTAAATCACTAAATACGTGCGTCAGTGTGGTCAAGCAGCAGCAGAGACAAATGTGCGTCCAACACATGTATTTAATTTTCGCAAATTAGTAGACATATCGTATATACCGCCTTTCATGATATGAAGCCAGTTGGTTTACAGTGAACAAACTGAAACCACATTGAGCAGGGCAGCAACCCGCATGTCGCACAAAGGTCACTGGCCCATCTACAGATGATGAGCAGTACAGATAATGTGCAGTAGCTGCATGGTGTGTACTATGCAGTAGCCCCCCATCCCCCACATGCTGCTGCATGCCCCAAATGCCTTTGTCACATATGTGTGCATGTAGACAGTAGGTGGTGCATGATGACAGCCCAACACACATCAGTCATGAATTGTCCCCAAAAACATATCTGCCCGCCAATACAGGAGGGATAAACCTAAGAAAGCATACGTAGCTAAATGTCAGCAAGTGCACACACAGATATATATATATATATATATATATATATATATATATATATATATATATTGTGACGCAGTGGCAACTTCAGAAGCCATGGAAACTGATACTGACCCTCTGGTTGGTTCAGGTATTGCAAGGAAAGGCAAGGTTTTCCATTCTCAGCATAACCTGCAGGCAACTAATCAGCTAACACAGCTCACCTCAGGGGAGGAGAGAACCAGAGCTGCTGATTGGGCACGCCCTAGTAGGAGGCGGGCTTCCCAGAGCAGGGGCCCCTTGTTAAGCAGAGAGAAGGAAGACAGTAGTGTGATGGGGATGAGGATGAGAAGGAATGGAGGAATGAAATGGAGGACGAATGGAATGAGCAGTACGAATGAAGTGAGAAGTGAAAGTGGATTGAGCCCACGAGTGAGAAAGCAAAGGACATTGGAAAGGCAAGAAGCTCTCTTGAATGCAGAATCCTTTGACCCTGCTACAGAAATACTGCCCAGCTGCAATAGAAGGGAAACTGATTCAGAACCAGGATTAAAGCCTAGGTTGTTGGGAGACAGCGTTTACCCTTGGAGAGAAAGGCACGCTGGCAAGTCATTCTCTGACAAGCCTCATTTCAAGGTACCTGCTACATTTAATTCCTTTAACAAGTTTTATAAGCCAGAAAGAGTGAATCCTGATTTTAAAGTACAGGATAGTTTCAGGCAGTGTGAGAGACGTTGGCTACAGCCTGAAACCTCTTTGAATAAGCCTAGCTTTTCTCAACAAACAGCTGCAGCTTTTAACAAGCAAGCTGACGGGAAGAATTCAGCTAAACTGTTTACAGGAGAATTAGGCCACAGTGATTCAGAGGGTAATACCTTTGAAGCATTCTTTAAGAGCAGAGCTCGTGCAGAGGAACGTGTTGATCCAACACTTAACAACAGAGATAAGTGGGGGAGGGGTAACTCCACCACGGGCACAGAGTGTATAAACAGAGACAGCATTGTTTGTTCACCAGAAGTGAATAATTATCTGCCTAAGCAAGGAGAATATATTCCCAGTAGTCCTGCTAGAAGACAGGCAGAACTACTCCTCAATGAGTTCAAACAATTTCTAAATAGAAGAGCTGTTCCTGGACAGACTTCCATTCAAGCAGGAATTAATCCTGAGATAAGAATTCCCTTACCGGCTCCATTTCCCATGATAGATGTTAACCAGCCAATGGACTGCTCAATTGGGCTGATAGACAGAGCTGACAAGAGCCAAGCTTGAATGGTCATACCTGGTATTTTACTCTGATTGTTGTGCTAACCAAATACATGAGTGAAAAAGCTTATGAAATGAATGGAGTTTGAGCATCTGAAATGAAGAGCTTATGAAGCACTAAAATAAGCTGGAATGTAACCTGATTGCAAGAGATAAGCAGTATTATTTCTTACCTGAGTATTTTTGGGAATACAAGATAAAAAGGACACATGAGCTAATGTGCCTTCACAGTAAAGAATAGTTTAAAGCACAGTTTGAAAGCTTACATTTTTGTTGTTCCTGATTTGGTTATTCTTCTCACCTGTTCCTGTCCACCAAGGAGCGGGGAAAATAAAATCCTTGTAAAAATAAATTTCTTGTTCCCGACTTTCATTGGCCCCCACAACTACACAAGGCCCATCCCTCCTTAACCCTCAAGGTTAGGGAGTGGGTGCAGGGTGACAATATATATATATATATATATATATATATATATATATATATATATATATATATATTACAGCTGTCACATAATGCTTGATATATAGACATACATTATTATTTGGTTTTATCTCTATTTTTTAAATTATTTATTTATTTATTTCATGATTTGTCTTTTGACGGTGTTCTCATTTATCAGTGATTTTGTTTTAATCTTGCATTTGTTTTTTCGAGGTTTGCTCCCTTATTTGATATCCCCCTGAAGAAGCCTACGGCCGAAACGCATAGGGGTCAATAAAAGGGGTTTGTTTAAACCTGAATATCTGTCAGTCTTGGTATCTGTTCCTTTGTTCCTACGGATTCTACAGATACTTTGTTGCTTCTTTTTGTTCCATAATGAAACATCAGACGTGCAAACATTACATGATCACAACACAAAACACAGTGCATGTTGGGGAAATGTAGAAATGGAACCGCAGATGAGGGTGTCATATGGATATGGTCATGCCCATGCCCATGTTACACAGGCGTTTCACAGCTCCACCCCATGTCCTTCAGCGTTGGTGCACAGAGACCCCACAGGAAAGGTCCATAAAACAAACAGCAAAACATAAACATATAAAGGCTGATGTCAGTCCTAAAAGATCCAAGGTGCAACCTACCAGGTGTCTGCAGCAAGTGTCTGCTAGGGATTGTCTGAGGCAGGCAAAGGCCACAATACATCATAGTGAAGACAGAAGATGTCAGTGAAATGTGTAGAATCACCATTTCCCCATGTCCAGCCGCCGTTGCTGCATGTCCAAATTATGGCGTCATCTGTGATATAGAAATGCTGATGCACAGTGGTCTATCAGCAAACAAGAGATAGGTCATTTCACAACACAAAACACATGTGCACAATGTTCACAAGGTCAACAGCAGTAAGGTAGAGATAGCACAGTCACCACCGCTCCACAGGTGTAAAGACCCCACCCACCACATGATAATGCAAACTGCTTGCACACTGTATCATTACACAGCCACACCAAAAACACACAGACATACACATACACACACACACACACACACGCACGCACGCACGCACGCACACACACACACACACACACACACACACACACACAGTATGATAAGGTGAGCATGCCACCGGTAGCATACGGCCTGTCTGCGCACAATTGGAGATTAGTGGAGATAAAGCGTTGTCAAATGCAATGATACCCTGCTGTTGGCTGATGCTACAATGTCACAGAAGGGTGTACGTGCGGCCCACCACCAGAACACCTAGGACCTGTAGACACACGCAGCTCTGTTGGATGTGTCCCAGAAACAGTGCTGGAGAAGATGAACTGGGCAGGAACACATGTGCATATGTGTGCCAACATCAACATTTGGGGTATGGGGGTGCAGGCCAAAGTGGTGAACAACAACATATGTGCATTGGACAGATAACCTCAGACATGTGCTGTGCCTGACAGGGGCGGCCCAAGGGGGGTGCGGGGCCATGTGCGGAGACTCGGTGCGGGGCCTCATTTGCATAAGTGGCCTTATTTGCATAAATATTTGCATAATGCTAACATTCATTAAGAGACATGTTTACTAAAAGTTAGTGTGTGTATGGATAAAGACAGACTAAAAGATTTCTACACTGCCCATTTAGAACCCATAGCAAACCCGCCGTATCCTAACAGCACTACCAGGACTCACAAAGCACCATACCCTAACTATCAAAAGGAAACGCTGCAAATATTAAACCAATACATTTCAGAGAACAACAATACATGACCTACTGGGGAAAGAGAACAAGTGGCAATGTCAAATAGGAATTACATAAACAGAATACCTCAGCTCAGTTACACATGCAGAACATAGACCATCACCAAACAAGGAATCACAATTTAGAAACAGGAAGGCAATAATTAAACTGGGAACCCCAAAAGCCAAACTTGGAATGTACAACAATACTGTACGCAGTCCTCTCCAGATGGGGTCTCCCTAAATTCTAGTGGAAGATCCCCTCCCCCAATACCTGTGCCTTTGCAATTGTCTGGAATTTCCGTGGAGTCTCCTGAAAAAGCAAGTATGATGGTTTCTATTTCTTTTCCTAAGCCAGTTCCAGCTGTTTCTTTAGGGCTTTCTGAAATTTCGCCAGAATCCCCCGGTGGTGAGATTACTTTAAAAGATATTTGGTCCGCCTTATTGGTTATTGATAAAAAAATGTCTTCTACTCTAAACGCTTTATGTTTATTCTCTCAGGAGGCTGTTGGTTCCTTTCAACAGCTAGATGAGAGGGTCAACATACTGGATAAAGTAGTAACTAAAATTGGTTCTCAGGTTCCACCACTCGTGGCGGCTCATACCGCCAGGGTTAAGGATTCTTTGATTGTATACTCTCGCTTAGAATCTCTGGAAAATGTGTCACGTTCTTGTAATCTTCGGTTCTTGAATTTCCCCCAGACTTCCTTGCTCTCTCCCAGAATCCTACTTGAGAAATATTTTAAAGAAATATTGAAGTTACCTGATCCTATTGTAATATCACAAACTTATTACCTTTTTTCAAGTGTTAAACAGGTTAACCCCATTGAGGGTGCTCTGGATGAAATTGTTTCCCGTTACAGATAATTTAACTGCTTTTCTCGAAGACTCCACGGATAACATCCCTTCTCGCTCTACTTTATTGGTCACCCTTGCCTCTCTCGAAGCTAAGCAGCGCATTTTGCGCGCTTTTTTCAAAGTAAAGTCTGCCATGTTCTGTGGCCAGACTATTAATATATTCCCTGACGTTTCCCGTGAGACGCAGCTTCGGCGGAGGCAATTCTTAGTATTAAAACCTAAAGTTTTGGCACTTGGTGCCACCTTTTTCCTACGCTTTCCTTGTAAGTGTATTATTAATTACAAGGAAGCTACATATGTGTTTTTGGATGTTACTCAATTAGAGAAATTTGTCCTTGATCATTCCAGTACAAATGTTGGGGGTATTTCTGGTTCATAGATAGGTATTCTCCGATATTGTAGGCCTTCGGGCTTTGTTTTCTAAAAGTTTATGCTTTTATATTCCTTAGCAATTCGGTCCGTTCTCCATGACGTGGACTTTATCATGTTATATTTCACGGATGTTATTTTCTTTCTGTTATACTGTATTGTGATTTTCCTTGTTTAATTTGGTGTAAGTTTTCATCAAAAATTTAAATAAAAAAAAAGAAAAAAAAAGAAATAAAACTATAAATTAATTTCCTCTTATACCAAACAAAGCGCAGATGTTAATGATGCACATTTCCCAGAGCTTTCATATTCCAGTTAATAAATTCAAAATAAAGAGATATCTTTCTACCTTTTGTGCATTTTTTTCAGTTGCAATTGCTCCAGCCACTTTCTTCTGGTTTCTTCATGTTTTCTGCTAACGCTCCATCATCTGCTGTCCATTTGTCATTTCTTCTCTCTTCTAGTTTTTTTTCCATTCTCTCTCTCTACATCTGCTTTAACATACTAATCTTTCTCCTTTTGCTCTTTCCTCATTCCTATTTCATCCACTCAAATTTTACCCCTCCATCCTCAATCCCCACTTACTCTCCCAATACCCGGCTAAGTGTAGATTTTTTATCCCTCCCACACAAAATATTTTTCCCCTCCACATTTTACTCTCCCAGCCCCATCCCATTCTAATCCTCCCCCAACATCAGCTCCCTTCTAGTTCCAGCCTCACCCAGCATCCATTCCCTTCTAGTCCCTGCATCAGCCCATTTCCAGTCCTAGCCCCCCATCAGCCCATTTCCAGTCCTAGCAATCCCCCAACCCAATACCAGTCCTAGCCCCCCCATCAACCACTTCCAGTCCTAACCCCCCATCAGCCCATTTCCAGTCAGCCCCCCATAGCCCATTGCCAGTCCTAACCCCCCCCCATCAGCCCACAGCCCATTACCAGTCCTAACCCCATCAGCCCACCTCAAGTCCTAACCCCTCCCCATCAGCCCATTTCCTGTCCTAGCCCCCCCATAGCCCATTATCTGTCCTAACCCCCCCATAGCCCATTACCAGTCCTAACCCCCCATCAGCCCACAGCCCATTACCAGTCCTAACCCCATCATCCCACCTCCAGTGTTAACCCCCCCATCAGCCCATTTCCAGTCCTAGCCCCCCCATAGCCCATTACCAGTCCTAACCCCCCCAACAGCCCACAGCCCATTACCAGTCCTAACCCCATCAGCCCACCTCCAGTCTTAATCCCCCCAGCCCATTTCCAGTCCTAGCAACCCCCCAACCCATTACCAGTCCTAGCCCCCCATAGCCCACTCCCAGTCCTACTCCCACCAGCCCATTACCTGTCCGAACCCCATCAGCCCACCTCCATTGTTAACCCCCCGTCAGCCCATTTCCAGTCCTAGCCCCCCATAGCCCATTACCAGTCCTAACCCCCCCCAACAGCCCACAGCCCATTACCAGTCCTAACCCCATCAGCCCACCTCCAGTCTTAATCCCCCCAGCCCATTTCCAGTCCTAGCAACCCCCCCAACCCATTACCAGTCCTAGCCCCCCATAGCCCACTCCCAGTCCTAATCCCACCAGCCCATTTCCAGTCCTAATCCCCATTACCCAATTTTCAGTTTAAGCCCCCCCATACCCCATTACCAGTCCTAACCTCCCCATCAGCCCACTCCCAGTCCTAATCCCACCAGCCCATTTCCAGTCCTAATCCCCCATCACCCAATTTTTAGTTTAAGCCCCCCCATAACCCATTACCAGTCCTAACCTCCCCATCAACCCACTTTCAGTCCTAATCCCATCAGCCCATATACAGACTTAGCTTCCCCATAGCCCATCACCACTCCTAACCCCCACAGCCCGCCCCATAGCCCATCACCACTCCTAGCCCCCCCAGCCCCCCATAGCCCATCACCACTCCTAACCCCCCTCAGCCACCCATTGCCCAACACCACTCCTAACCCCCCCCCAGCCCTCCCATAGCCCAACACACCTTCTAACCCCCCCCCCCAGCCCATCACCACTCCTAACCCCCCCCCCCAGCCCAGCCCAGCCCAGCCTAGCCCAGGGAAAAGTTTTTAAAAAAAGAAGCTGTCTTCTCCAGCTGCCGGGGCTGCCATGGCAGAATCGAGTGTGCCGCAGGGCCCCCCCTGCCCAGCAAAACCTGCCCTCCCCTTTATCACCTCTGTCTTCGCAGCTTCAGTCAAACGCGCCGGCTTTCAGAGCGCGAAAGGACTAGTTTCCCTTTCGCGGCTCTGTTAAGCCCGCGGGGGCTGATGGGAACTTCCCATCAGCCCCCACAGGCTTAACAGAGCAGCGAGGGAGAAACTCTCCTCTCACGCTCTGAAAGCCGGCGCGTTTGACTGAAGCTGCGAAGACAGAGGTGATAAAGGGGAGGGCAGGCTTTGCTGGGCAGGGGGGGCCCCGCAGCACACTTGATTCTGCCGCGGCGGCCCCGGCAGCAGGAGAAGACAACTTTTTTTTTCTTTTTAAAATTTTACTTTAGGATCAGAATGTTTTTTGCGCGGGGCCCCCTGAAACGCGGGGCCCTGTGCAAAAAACATTCTCGCTCAATGGACGGGCTGGCCCTGGTGCCTGATTGTCCCCACAGACCATTTACCTGTATGTCCACCTAACCCAGTCTCCTGCACGTTGATTGAAGTACAAAACCAGTACACAACGTGGAATGCAAAGGAAGAATATATTTTATTTAACTACATTAAATAGTTACAGCCATTGGCCATAACTGATTAATGTAATTAATTAAATAAAATATATTCTTCCTTTGCATTCCACGTTGTGTACTGGTTTTGGCTTATTGCATGTGGGTTTCTGCTTTTTCTGTTGGACTCCGTTGATTGAAGTACAGACAGCTGCCACTGCACCACAGCACCAGGAAGGTCACAAAGCATATCCTGTGGATTGATAAACACAAGAGAAACATACATATGTTAAACACACACAGCACCTTCACTTCCTCACCTCTCATGCCTCCCTAGATCCTTTACAGTCTGGCTTCTGTCCTTTACACTGTACCAAATTGCCTTTTGCCAAAGGCAAAGTCTCCACTGACGTGTTCTTGGTAAAATACAAGGGCCTGTACTCTGTCTGCCCCCTTCTTCACCTCTCTGCTGCCTTTGACACCGTTGACCACTACCTTCACCTCGATATCCTGTCCTTGCTTGTCCCTAAGGCCTCTGTACTATCCTGCTGCCCCTCATATCTCACCCCTCTCACCTTCAGTGTGTGTTTTGGTGGCTCCACCTCCTCTGTGACCCTGCTCCCAGTTGCTGTAACACTGGGATATGTCTTGGGTCTGCTTCTTGTCTATCTCTATACCAATTTCCTTGGTGCGGCTATCTCTTCCCCTGACTTTCAGTACCAGCTGTATGCTGATGCGTGCCAAATATATCTCACCACCCTTGAACACTCTCTGGCAATCCAGACCCTGATCTCTGCTTGCCTGTCTGACAATGCTGACTGGATGTCTCCCTGCTGCCTGAAATTGAACATGGCCAAGACTCAACATCTTATCTCTCCCCACAAACCCTCCCCTCCATTTTCAGTGTCTGTGTATAGGTTGCTACACCTTCCTTTCACCTTGGTCCGCAATGTAGGGGTTGTCTTTGACTCCTCTCTCTCCTTCTCCACACATACCCATCTTGTAGCTAAGGCCTGCGGTGTCTTTCTAGATAACATTAGCAAAATCCCCCCCATCCTCCCTGAACACACAACTAAAATGCCAATGCACCCCTTAATCACCTCCCATCTTGGTTACTGTAACCTACCCCTTGCTGGTATCCCTTTGAATCATCTCTGTCCGCCTTAATCTATGTAACACTCCGCTGCATGGCTAATCTTCCGCCAGCCTCGTCATGGCCATATGACTCCTCTTGTCAGTTCACTTCACTGGCTCCCAATCCGTTTCCACATCCAGGCCTAGTTTCCCCCACTGAGCTAAAAATGCAGTCACTCTGTGTCTCCTCAGTACTTTTCCTCTCGTATCTCAACTACTACTACTACTACTACTGAGCATGTAGATAGTGTTACCAGTCATACGCAGTGCTGTACAGAAACATGTAACACACAGTCCCTGCTCATCAGTGTATGCAATCTAATCAATCCGCGTATATCCCCCATCGTGACATCCACACGTCTAGGCAACTGGTCCTATCTATGTCCTGCTCTCCTACTGTTAACCCCACACCACACTCCTTTTACCTTACTGCACCCTACGGCTGGAACAAACTACCTGTGTCTGTACGCCAGACACCTTCTCTAACCATCTACCAATCCTGTGTGAAAGGTAACCTACTCACCTACGCCAACTAATCCTGACTCACCTGGTCCCCGTCCACCTGCTGTTTTCCCCTACAAACACCCCCTGTGTTTGTGTTTGACTATATTTTAAGCTCTGATGGGCAGGGATTGTCTCCTATATGTCTGTGTAGCGCTGCGTATGACTGGTAGCACTATACAAATGCTCAGTAGCAGGGCCGGCCCGTCCATTGAGCAAGAATGTTTTTTGCACAGGGCCCCGCGTTTCAGGGGGCCCCGCGCAAAAAACATTCTTCAGCATCCCAAGTTTTAAAAAAAAAAAACAAACTGACTGCTTCTGCCGCGGCAGCAGCAAGAGCTCTGCCGCGGCAGCAGCAAGAGCTCTGCCGCGGGGCCCCCCCCCTGCCCGGCAGAGCCTCCGTGCATCCTCAGCAGCTTTCTTCATGTCCAAAACGCGGGCTTCTTTCAGAGCCGCGAGAGTTTCCTTTCTCGCGGCTCTGTTAATCCCGCCGAGGGTGATGGAATTTCCCATCAGCCCCGCGGGATTAAGAGAGCCGCGAGAAAAGAAACTCTCGCGGCTCTGAAAGAAGCCGCGTTTTGGACATGAAGAAAGCTGCTGAGGATGCACGGAGGCTCTGCCGGGCAGGGGGGGGGCCCCGCGGCAGAGCTCTTGATGCTGCCGCGGCAGAAGCAGCCAGTTTGGTTTTTTTTTTATTTTAATTTGGAATGATAGGGGGGGGGGTGGTTGGGTCGGGTAAGGGGCTATGGGGGGGGAGGCAAAACGTGAAGTGGGCTGATGGGGGGGGGGGTGGTGAGGACTGGTAATGGGCCGGGGGGGGGCTGGAAAGGACAGGGCATGGGCCAGGGGGGGGGGGGGTTAGGACTGGTAATGGGCCATGGGGGGGGGCTAAGTGGGCTGCGGGGGGGGGGTAGGACTGGTAATGGGCCATGGGGGGTGGAGGCTAGGACTGGTAATGGGCCATGGGGGGGGGGCTAAGAGGGCTGGGGGGGGCTAAGTGGGCTGGGGGGGGGTTAGGACAGGTAATGGGCCCTGGGGGGGGGAGGCTAGGACTGGTAATGGGCTGATGGGGGGGGGTTAGGACTGGTAATGGGCTATGGGGGGGCTAAGTGGGCTGATGGGGGGGGGGTTAGGACTGGTAATGGGCTATGGGGAGGGGGCTAAGGCTGGAAGTGGGGGGGTAGGACTGGAAATGGGCTGATGGGGGGGCTAAGACTGGAAATGGGCTGATGGGGGGGTAGGACTGTTAATTGACTATGGGGAGGGGGCTAAGGCTGGAAGTGGGGGGGTCGGACTTGAAATGGGCTGATGGGTGGGGGTTAGGACTGGTAATGGGCTATGGGGGGCTAAGACTGGAAGTGGGCTGATGGGGGGGGGGTGGTTAGGACTGGTAATGGGCCATGGGGGGGGGTAGTACTGGAAATTGGCGGAGGGGGGGGGTAAGGAATGTAATTGGGATAGGGGGGGGCAAAGACTGTAATTGAGCTGAAGGGGGGGGGGTGGTTAGGACTGGTAATGGGCCATGGGGGGGGGGTTAGGACTGGTAATGGGCCGGGGGGGGGGTTAGGACTGGTAATGGGCTGATGGGGGGGAGGGTTAAGACTGGTAATGGGCCATGGGGGGGGGGTTAGGACTGGTAATGGGCCATGGGGGGGGGTTAGGACTGGTAATGGGCCATGGGGGGGAGGCTAAGACTGGAAGTGGGCTGATGGGGGGGGTAGGACTGGTAATTGGCTATGGGGGGGGCTAAGACTGGAAATAGGCTGATGGGGGGGCTAGGACTGGAAATAGGGTGATGGGGGGTTAGGACTGGTAATGGGCTATGGGGGGCTAAGACTGGAAATGGGCTGATGGGGGGGTAGGACTGGTAATTGGCTATGGGAGGGGGGCTAAGACTGGAAATAGGCTGATGGGGGGCTAGGACTGGAAATAGGGTGATGGGGGGTTAGGACGTAATGGGCTGATGGGGGGTTAGGACTAGTAATGGGCTATGAAGAGGCTAGGACTGGAAATGGGCTGAGTGGAAGGAGGGCTTGAACTGCAAATAGCTGATGGGGACGGGGGCTTGGAATGGAAATGGGTGGGGGGGGGCTAGGACAGGAAATGGGCTGATGGAGGGGCTAGAATAGGACTGGAAATTGGCTGTTGGTGGTTGCTAAGATTGGAAATGGGCTGTGGTGGGGGTTTGGATTGAAATGGACTCATGAAGGGGCTAGAACTGGAAGTAGGCTCATGGGGGGCTTGGATTGGAAATGGGCTGAGTGGAGGGGAGCTAGGATTTGACATGGGCTGATGGTGGGGCTAGGAAAGGACTAGAAATGGGCTCATGGGGGGCTGGGATTGGAAATGAGCTGATGGAGGGACTTGGATGGGACTGCAAATAGATGGGGGAGCTAGGACTGGAAATGGGCTTATGGGGGGCTAGGACTGGAAATGGGCTGATGCGGGGACTAGAAGGGAGCGGATGCTGGGTGGGACTGGAACTAGAATGGAGCTGATGTTGGGGGAGGATTAGAATGGGATGGAGCTGGGAGAGTGAAATGGAGAGGGAAAAAATATTTTGTGTGGGAGGGAAGACAAATCTACAATTGTCCGGATATTGGGAGAGTAAGTGGGGATTGAGGATGGAGGGGTAAAATTTGAGTGGATGAAATAGGAATGAGGAAAGAGGAAAAGGAGAAAGATTAGTATGTTAAAGCAGATGTAGAGAGAGAATGGAAAAAAACTAGAAGAGAGAAGAAAAGACAAATGGACAGCAGACGATGAAGAATTAGCGGAAGACACGAAGAAACCAGAAGAAAGTGGCTGGAGCAATTGCAGCTGAAAAAAAATGCACAAAAGGTAGAAAAATATCTCTTTATTTTGAATTTATTAATTGGAATATGTCAGCTCTGGGAAATGTGCATCATTAACGTCTGCGCTTTGTTTAGTACAAGAGCAAATTAATGTATAGTTTTATTTCTACAGTGTTGTACATTCCAAGTTTGGCTTTTGGGATTTCCAGTTTAATTATTGTCTTCCTGTTTCTAAATTGTGATTCCTTGTTTGGTGATGGTTTATGTTCTGTTCATGTGTAACTGTGCTGAGGTATTCTGTTTATGTAATTCCTATTTGACATTGCCACTTGTTCTCTTTCCCCAGTAGGTCATGTATTGTTGTTCTCTGAAATGTATTGGTTTAATATTTGCAGCGTTTCCTTTTGATAGTTAGGGTATGGTGCTTTATGAGTCCTGGTAGTGCTGTTAGGATACGGCGGGTTTGCTATGGGTTCTAAATGGGCAGTGTTTGTAGTAGTTCCTAATGTGTCTGGCGGTTGGCACTGGATTATAGTAATGTAGAAGTCTTTTAGTCTTTCTTTATTCATACACTCATTAAGAGGCATGTTTACTAAAAGTTAGTGTATGGTAACATTATGCAAATATTTATGCAAATGAGGGCCCTTATGCAAATGAGGCCCCGCACCGAGTCTCCGCACATGGCCCCGCACCCCCCTTGGGCCGCCCCTGCTCAGTAGTAGTAGATAATCACATAGATTAAAGCACCCAATCCAAAACGTGATTAATGTGGAAAAGACAGAGCTTAATTTTATTGAACCATTGACAACCCGACACAGGCCGTGTTTCGCTACCTTTCTGTTTTCCTTTAAATGTGTGAGTCTATGTTGAGTATATGCATTGTAGAATAGATATGTTTGTGGAATCTCAATGTTTTTCATATTCTATATACTCATGACCGGTCCTGTTTCCGGTTGAACCCGCCTTTTTCTGCCTCCTTTATAAAGAGCACATGAGCCTGTGATCTTTGATAGAACTTTACATACAATCTGCACGGAGTGATTCATGCTGCTGAATAAGGTACAGATACTCTTATTTTTATTCACGTTTAGTGATGCGATTCGTGCTATACGTCTTTGTAGAGAATGTATACATTTTTTAGAGGGTTTTGAAGGATCCTCTGTTTTTCATGCAGAATTGTTTTATAAGTAGAAGAAGTTTTTTTAGATGGTTTTGCACACTGCCAATTCATGTATGATTTGTTCTCCGATGAAAGTTTTTTCCTTCTGGTTGGCAGATGTCACATTTATAAGATTGTGTGTGTCGGCAGTTTTAATATGAGTCCTTGTATCGGGCTTACATAAGAGATTGTTTCGTCTTGCCTAGAAAGGCACATTGTTTCAACAATAGCATTAGTCTTTCAACAGTAATTTAAACTTACACACATTGTGTGTACATTGTATTTAATGTAGTATTGATAGGTTTTGGGACTCTCTAGGGTTTTTTAATGTCTATGTAGTTATGACTGGTCCCACTTCCGGTTGACTCCGCCCCCCTCTTTCTTTGCTTCCTTTATAATGAGCGCATGAGCCAGCGTTTTTTGATAGTACTTCACATACAGCTTGCACGGAGTAATTCGTGCCGCTGAGTAAGGTACATAAAGTCTTTTACTTCATGTTTAACAATGCGGTTTACTCTAATAGGTTTTTTAAGAGAGTGTATATATATATATGGTTACTTTTTAGAAAACCTTTTGAAGAACATCATGTTTTCCATACAGTATTGGCTTTTCAAGTTTTTATTTGTATAGACTAAGGCGTGCTACTAAAGAAGATAGAAAGAAGTGTTTACTGGTTTTTCTTCCATGTTTTTAAATTAAAGTGTTTTTATTAAAAATGGACTCTTTTAGATGTTTTCAAACACTGCCAATTTATGTATGATCGGTTCTCCGATGAATGTTTTACTTTTTGGTTGGCAGTTGTCATTTTTATATGAGCGTGCATGTTGGCATTTTTAAGATGAGCCCTTGTATAGGGTTCACTCGAAAAAAAATTGTTTTGTTCTGCCTAGAATATGCACATGGTTTTAAAATGGGTTACTAGTTCTAAAGGTTTTGGGGTTATTTTACATATCCTGGATCCTAGCCGTTTTAAGCTTGCCATGATGTTCACTTTTATTTATTTATTTTTTAAACACTACTTTTTTTTAGAAGGAGTTATAAATAGATAACTTCAACTAATAGTATTGATACTCTAATGAAGTATGAGTTTTACCCTTGTAGATGTTAATGGTTTGGAATGTGCCATGAGTTCAAGTTTGTTTGTGTGCAATTCATATTTATGATAATGAATAGTTTTTTTATCCGGTTCTCCTTCATTTGCTCCTGCTACATTTCTCTCCCTTTGTCTAAGATAATAACAAAAGTTTGTATATGTGTTTTTTCTTTATAGTTTTTTTAACTTTTCAAACATTTTTATCCATATGTTTGGGTTATTTACATTCTCATCGTTGTTCATTATATTTTTTAGTTGCACAGGAATTTTACGAATTTTACAGTGTCACAAGTTGTGTCCTCGCTATCTTACACAGAGGTATTTATATACAGTTTATATAATTTTATCTGTCACATCCTTTTTATAATATTTATTTAATATATATGTTTACATGATATGTGTAATTTTATGTAATACATGTTTTTATGGTTAATTTTATTTCCATTCTTACTTTCGTTTTTTATAACATATATATATATATGTATTTATAGTTTGGATTCATATTATCTTTTTAGCCATCAGTTCTTCTCATAACTTTTTTTAAAATGTATGTTTATGTTTTTAGTTCTTTTACCAGATCAACCCCTGACGAAGGGTAGTGAAACACAGCCTGTGTCGGGTTGTCAATGGTTCAATAAAATTAAGCTCTGTCTTTTCCACATTAATCACGTTTTGGACTGGGTGCAGTAGTAGTAGTAGTACATATATACCCAAATGTATTTTTCAACATATGCAGTATTTACATGAGAAGAGCTCCGCAATCAGCTGGCGCCTGGTTGTCATGCCCTCACGTGTGTCACCATGGCTACGTACAGAACAGCACGTAGGATCATCTTCCAGATCCTCATTAATTTGGACTGGGATATCATGCCTGAGAGCAATGTTGTGCAGTATGCAACAGGCCAGAATTATCTTTGCTACAGTCATGGGTTTGTATTGTAAGGCTCCGCCGGTTCTATCCAGACACCCGAAGCGACTTTTCAAAACGCCAAAGGTGTGCTCGATGACTGAGTGGCTGGAGGCATGGGCCTCATAGTACCTCATCTCTGCACGTGTCTGTGGTAGACGCACAGGGGTCAGCAACTAGGGACGACACACATATCCTGCATCACCTGCAGAAAGAAATTTGGAAAGTTAAAGCAAGAGCCGATGTCCACACACATGCACAAAAGCATGTACATGCAAACCAACAGCACATACAAGTCTGACAGAAACATATGACATCACATGATGACACACAACATCTATGCGGCAGCGTTTGGAGGTGTGAGACTTGGAACACGGCGGAGGGGTAAGGAGTGCAATCTGCATCATCTGTAACCACACCAAACACATGCCCAAACACCCGTAGCCAAAAGGTAGTAGCGCCGGTTGTGAACACATCAGCCACACACATGGCAATGCACCGTGGACAAGGGTAGTGATGCACACCTCTGTAAGCCTGTGAGGGCCATGATACTGTCCACACACAGCAGGTGGAACAGGAAGAGGTACCTGAGTTGCCCAGAAAGGATGGCAGAGACAACACTACACTGTTGTTATACATGAAGCATACATGTGTGTTGTACTGTGCCAACACAAATCACACAATGTGAAATGGCCATAAATGCCAGAGGTGAATGTGACACCAACACAAAGCACCATAGCAAAGAAGACCTGGAAGCAAACTACCCCCCCCCCCAGAACACACACACAGATGACACACAAACACAACTAGGGACACACCACAAACACAAACATGTGCGCTTACGGTTACTCATAGGAACACCATGTGCATTTCAGAGATGAGAAATACCCACCCAGAAGTATACAGTCCTCATATTGTCCGGCCTCAAATTGTCGGAATAATGCTGAGTGATGCAGGATATAAGAGTCATGGGTGGACCCTGCAAACCTAGGGACCACATTCAGAATACGCATATTTGCATCACATACAACCTGAACATTCAGTGAATGGTAGTGTTTGCGGTTGCGGAACACTGCCTCCCTGTCTCTGGGCGGAACCAGGGCAACATGTGTGCAATCAATAGCTCCCATCACGTGTGGTATCCCCGCAACCTCCTCAAAGGCCTGGTTCAGGGTCCACCACTGTTGCCTAGTGTTGGGAATTGCAATGTAATTCCCCACCCATCTGACCATGGCCAGCAGTACCTGGTGGAGGCAGCGTGAGAAGGTGGGGTGGTTCATGCCACCCACAGCAGCCATAGATGACTGGAAATAGCCAGAGGCAAAGAAATGTAGGGCAGACAGGAGCTTGACCAAACCCGGTATGGCATATGACTGACCAGTCAGGGGCTCGAGGTCAGGCCATAGATCCTCAAAGAGCTCCCTAATAGCCCCTGTGCTGAGACAGTATAGAGAGATGACCTGGTCCTCATGCATGTCCTGGAGCTGGGCCCTGGGCCTGTAGAGGCGAGGCTGGCAAGGGCGCAGCTCAGCACACCGGCTTGCATTGCCCCCACAGCTGCAGGTCTGTGTTGCAGCAGGACTGCACCCATGCCCTGTGCCTCAGCCCCATGGACACCATCTCCATCGTCAGGCAACCATGGTGCCTGAACACCCCCCAATGCACATGCAGCAATGAAAAAGCCAGCCATCATGGACAACAGAAAAATCAGAGACAGAGGGTTAGCTCTCGCCTGCTCCTCACCTCACCTGCTCCACTCCTCACCTCCTGTACACCTCACCTAATCTAGACCTTGCCTGCTCCTCACCTCACCTGCTGCACTCCTCACCTACTGTAAACCTCACCTATTCCTCACCTCGCCTGTTCTGCACCTCGCCTACACAAAACCCTCAGCGTGTACCACATGTGCATGCCTATTTATGCATATTTGGCTGGTGGCACAGCCTTGTGTATGTTGCACATGCACAGTGGCATGTGTGAGGTGTCTACATGCATTGCACAAGCACAGGCCAGGTGCGTACGTGGCATGTGCAGTACCCCGCATTGCGCATGTTCTGTACATATATGAGTGAGATCTGTGCACATGTGCTGCACAGGGTTCCGTGCACACACACGGCATATGCACCTGTGCATGTGACGTGTCTGTGTGCCATGTGGTGCATGTGCAATCTTGTGCCGCATGGTGCATGGAACCATGCACAACCTGTGTATGTATGTGCATTGCACGCATGCATCCCAGGGTTCCGCGCAGGATGCTGGCAAGGATGCACATGCACACCACATGGTGCACAGACACATCACATGTGCAGGCACCACACCTGCATGGCACATGTGCAGTGGCACGTGCACGGAACCGTGCACAGCACATGCATGCGGGTCTCGCTTATACATGTTGTGATAAGGAAGCTTACCATAGCTCAGGAAGGAGCTATAGAAAAGGTGAAGTGACTCTGAACAAGCAACCTGTCAGTTCTGGTAGAAATAAGAAAACAGAATTTTGCCATAAAAGACTACCAGTCCCAGAATGCACCAGGTTTCCAACAGCCATTAGAGGAGCTGAAGTGGGGAAACGTGTGTTCAATCAGGAGGGCTATGAGGTAATCCCTAAGCACTCATCTCAAAGGGCAGGGCCTGATTCAGCACAGCTGCGCTGTGTTAGGGAGGAGCACTCATCAAGGCAGAATAAGAGTAGAGTTTATTCTACAGATGACCATCTTCATGATCACCTTGGATATCCAGAGAATTGTCCTCAGTATCCTGAGAATCAGCTTGAGTTAAGAACATAAGAACATAAGACATGCCATACTGGGTCAGACCGAGGTCCATCAAGCCCAGTATCCTGTTTCCAACAGTGGCCAATCTAGGTCCTACACACCTAGCAATATCCCCAAAAGACCACAGGTTCCACAATGCTTGTACTGGGTCAAGCATTGATATCCTGGGTCCCTTTTTAATAGTGGTTTATGGACCTTTCCTCCAGGAACTTGTCCAAACCTTTTTTAAACCCAGCTATACTAACAGCCCTTACTACATCCTCCGGTAACAGATTCCAGAGTTTGATTACACGTTGAGTGAAAAAATATTTTCTCTTATTTGTCTTAAATAGTTTACCCTGTAGTTTCATTACATGTCCCCTAGTCTTTCTATATTCTGCTAGCGTAAACAATTGATCCACGTTTATCCGTTCCACTCCATTCATTAATTTATAGACCTCTATCATATCTCCTCTCAGCCGTCTCTTTTCCAGGTTAAAGAGCCCTAACCTTTTTAGCCTCTCTTCATAGGAGTAGCCTTCCATCCCCTTCACCAATTTGGTGGCTCTTCTCTGATCATCAGTTTCATCTGAAGGATCATCAGAAGCAGAAGCCAAACCGGACGGACAGAGAGGGAAAGAGACCCTTTGGAAGAAGGAAGAGAAAAGCCTTTGAGAGGTCTAGAAGAGTCCAAAGCAGTACGTATACTGGGAGGTATTCCAAGGGCCAGCATACACCATTGGACTGGGGAAAGCCATAGGAATGGTGCTGCAGAGCTAGGAATCACCAGAGGCTACCTGTGAGGGAGACGGCTGCACGTGGAAGGGACCCTAAGACCTGTGCCAGAAGGTATGTGAAGAGAGATCCAGTGTCCAGGGATCTGGATTGGAAGGCTGGACATAAGAACTGGACTACATACTGGCCAGGCTATAGAGAGAGGAACTCTAGCAGCAATGGAAGCTCAGGTATGAACACTGATCTATGCCCTAGCTATAACCTTGAAAGACAGCAGGGAAACAAGTATTCTCCTGAAAATGCTCCATTGAGAGATTCATCTGTGCCAATCCATGATATTGAACCCATGCTTGTTGAACAAGGGGGAATAATAGCAGATGAGGATCCTATTTATATGGACTGTTCTCTGTCTAAACTCCGTTGGTAACTTTCTGTTATAAAGTACAGCAACCATCATAAAGAAATACAAATTTGTTCTTTAATCTTCTCAGAAAAGCTCCTGAAGCAGGATTTGACCCACACAGTGGAAGGCAAGCCAGCTAAGAGGTTTCAGCTGGTGACTGCTAGCAATTAAGCCTTACCTAATTGCTTGTGAGCTAGGAGAGAATCACTTCTGTATCTATGTGGGAAGTAATCAGAAGTTAACCTGAAAAGAACAGTTTGTTTCTTGCTTTGTGGCTTTTCATTTGTTGTTTTTCTGATTTTGACTTTGTTTTTCGAAGTTAACACTGAAAGCAAGTAACCTAATTTATGTGCTACCAAGCATATCTGTGTTGGGAGAAATAACCCCATAAATAAATATCTTATTGGCTTTACCCAAGAGCACAACTAAATTATTGTCAGCAGCTGTGTCTGGTGTGAATGAACTACATTGCCCACAATACCTTGCAAATCATATAGATATATGCACTTGACAAGACTGTGAAGATTCTCACCCAGGCAGCCGTCTGACAATGTACAGAGCATGCACAATGCACGCAGATGCTGCGCTCATAGCACTGCACATGTGCACCATGTGCAAGGCTGCACCCCCAGCCAAAAATGCATAAAAAGGCATGCACACATGGTACACACTGAGGGTTTTGTGTAGGCGAGGTGCAGAGCAGGCGAGGTGAGGATCAGGTGAGGTTTACAGTAGGTGAGGAGTGCAGCAGGCGAAGTGAGGAGCAGGCAAGGTTTAGATTAGGTGAGGTGTACAGTAGGTGAGGAGTGGAGCAGGTGAGGTGAGCAGGCGAGAGGTAGAGAAGGAGAGGTGAGGAGCAGGTGAGAGGTGGAGTAGGTGAGGTGAGGAGCAGGCGAGAGGTAGAGTAGGTGAGTGGTAGACGAGTCGAGTGGCAGAGTACACGAGGGCTGGTGTAGGTGAGGGGCAGAGTAAGTGAGTTGCAGAGCAGGCGAGGGGATTGTAGGCGAGGGCCAGAGAGGTGAGAGATGTGTGACAGGCAGGGAGATGACACAGAGAGCAGGGATATGCAGTGTGAGGACACGACAGGAGGGGAGGCCGAGGGAACACCTGGGCAGCGGTCCCCAGAGGTGGCAGGGATGGGTGAGCCTAAGGTGGAGGTTGCAGGGCCATCGGGTGTGTCCCAGCCTACCCAGGAGCAGCCTGAGAGGGCACCTAGTGCAAAACGTAGGCGGAAGCAGGTGCCGGCGGAGGAAAGGAAGAGGGCCCTCAGATTCAGTCAGCAAGAGAATCATAACCTGCTGGCCAGTGTACTAGAAAATTATGAGGTACTGTATGGCCGGCTGGGCTCAAGAAAAACAGTGAGCACACGGACACAGGTGTGGGAGGAGGTCCAGGAGGCCATGGCCCAGGCCGGAGGACCACCCAGGGACTTGGACAGCCTACACAACAGATTCAGTGATATAAAGCATGGGTTCCGTGCCCACATGGCGGCCGAGAGATGGCATGCTATGGGCACTGGTGGGGGTGGTCCCTTTGTCCCTGGCCTGACACTCCTGGGGCAGCAGCTGGCTGAACGTCTTGGCCCGGTCTACCTGCATGGACTGTCCCCAGCACTGGACACGGCCCATCCACAGGCAGGTATGTCTGAGATATGCAGCACACGTATAGCTAACGACCCAGCACATGCTGGGTCAGGGCCGGGGTGGTGCGGGCCCATGTCCTGAGATCAAGTGTGGCCTAACAGAGGCAAAGGAGGCCACAGAAGCAGCAACAGTTGCCAAAGTGTTTCCAGGGAGGCTAGGACAGATACCGGGGGGTGTGTCCCAGACATTCACAGTGCTGGACATAGTATAGCACTGAACAGGTGTACAGAACCAGGGGGGGGGGGGGGCAGGACAGGCAGATTGCCACCCCTCCTCCTCTGTGAAAGAGAGGAAACAAAGACCGTACATACAGAGAGGGCCTACCACCTCCTCCCAAAATATCCCACCTCATGCAGCTTATATTCGTACCTGGCACATATGTCACTCAGAATCGTCCTACAAATGCAGCCAGTCTTGCATTCCAATATCACAGAAGCAAACATACAGGAAGGGCAACCAAAACTAACTAAAGACAGAGTGACTTGGAGAATTCCCCCACCCTCTTCCTATAACAGCTATTACATTCATTAGATATTTCCTGTCCATAGACAGATCCCAGCACAGTGAAAGAGAATGACCTATGACAGTGAGATTGCAAGCTATACGCAAAGAGAAGCTACCGAGCATTTCATACAGATATCAGACACATACTACTCTCTCATTAGCAGACATACAGTAGGAATCTGCAATACACCCTCTCCAGAGATTGGGGTGTACATTCCCAAATCATTATGAGGTCTGCCCTGTTATAGAGTGTTCATTCCAAATAGGCCCTTGGTTTACAATGCCATGCATCTGGCTTTTCTCTCTCATTCCTTTCCTGGTCCTGACATATCTGCACTCCCTATTTCTGCTGATGTGTGATCCTTTCTGGCTTTGTGTATCAACATGTACCCAGGCCATTTCAGATCTATTCCTTGTCATGTGACCACCTTTCCCACCAGCCACCATCTCACCTTGTCTGTGTTTCCATCCCCTATTTCTATAAAAAATAGGAAATATATAACCTAGTAGTTCTCTGCTATACTGACAGTTATCACACTAGGCCTCTGTAGGCCCCAAGTCAGACTGACATAGCTATGCTAACAATGTCTTGCTCTCCTGTGCCCTGTAAACATGTGTGCTGTGTGCACACATGATGTCAACTACTACCCACAGCACCCCACACCACATATTCAGTACATTTCCAACACATTTTAGATGTTATTTGTGACAACTCTTTCCCCTGTGGCTCCCCCACAGGGCAATAGTGGCAGTGTGTAACCGGTGTCATCTGCGACAGCAACCAGGTACAGGGAATATGTACTGTAAACCGGTGGAAACAGGTTACCGTGCTGGACGGATGACCGTTTGGCCCAAGAATGGGTAGCAAATAACAGCAGAACATCCAAAAGGGAACAGGAGAACAGAACACCTCATATAACCTGCACCATACAAAAGCAGGTAATAACACATACAACAGGTAACAGAGGACAGAAGCCCTCTGGCAAACCCCAACAAATACAATCTGAGAGCAGGAGCACCTCATAGAACACCACAACGGTGCTTTACCTCAATATATGCTCAGGGTGCCATCAGTGGCCCTAACAATCTCTGTACCAGGGCATGTAACATAACCCAGACCTGGTCACTACTATTGGTGATTAGCATGGTGAAAAGGCACTACCTAGGTCAGAAGGCAGTAGAAACACACAGCAGCACTCAGTATACCCTGGCAGCAACAAGCAGCACACAACGAGGCATGTAAAAGCAAGCACAATCACCACCAAGATGGCTGTGAACAGGGGACCCAACACCATGTGCCTGGGGAAACAGCATCCACAGGGAGCTCTACATGCAACACGCTGCATATCATTACCACTGAGGTAGATATGTGAAAGGCTGTGTCCTGGCCAGGGTAAAGGCCACTATCCCAGTCGAAACATGCTTTCACTATGAGCTGCAAACAGCTTGCACCTGTCTGTCTCAGTGGTATAGATATTCAGTGTGTTGCATGTAGTGCTCCGTGAAGATGCTGCTTGGCAAAACACCTGCTGTCGGTGCTCCTGTGGACAGCCGTAGTTCATGTGTGTGAGATTTGTCCTGCATCATTGTATGCTGCCTGTTGCTTCTTGTTCTGACTGCCTGCTGCTGCCTGTTTTCACTGCCCTGTGGCCTGAGTAGGACCCTATCTCCATGTCAACTACCAACAGTGGGGGCGTGATCTGGGCCAGCATGCATGCCCCAGTACTGAGGTGGTTATTCATGCACCGATGTCACACTGAGCATATTGTGAGTTAGCGCACTGTTGTGGTATTAGCTGAGGTGCTAGGCCTCTCTGTTTGTATCTGTGGGAGCATTGCTGAGGGACACATAGCTCTGTTACTAATGTGACCCCGTACTACGTGATCTGGCTCAGTGTAGCTTATAGAGTTTGCATTGATCCTGTGTTGTGCAGTGGGAGGTCTACGTGTTCATTGATACGTGTCTGACACCTTGGAGTATATTGTATACTATAGAGCAACCTGTGAGGGATATGTCATGTCAAAATGTCTGTCCCCATGTAATGTTATAATGCACCAACTGACCACACACACACAAACCTCCCAACCTGTGCCACCACCACCAGCATACGTGAGGCCCCAGTCAGCCAGTCACAGTGCAGACCATCCCAGGACACACAACACATGGCCTAATGTGCAGATACACGCCCCTGCACACAGTGGACACTCTCACCACTCCATGTCAGGTCCCCATCTCCGGCCCCAATGACCTAACAAATTCACCTACCCCAACACCAACACCACCCGGGATCAGCTCTGATACAGCCACCATAGTGCCACAGACACATTCTCATGGCCCCCACACACAGTGCAATCTCATGCACAGCATCACCTCCCATCCCCCCATCCCCCACAACATTCCACCACAAAACACACAGTACTGGATAGATGTCCACCCACACCCCATAGTGGCCACCAATGCGCCAGTCCCCACACATGTCTGGCTCACTGGCACACCTGCAGCAACACCTACTGTGCATAACCACACCCCCCAATGCATACATATCACTCACACACACTATGACAGGCCCCAGGCACATTGCAGGTTCCCACACACACCCCGGGCACATGTAGCTCTGAGCCCACATCCCAGGTCACATGCACAGTGCATACCTAGTGCTGCGCACAGTGGCCCTGACAATTGCCACCCCGTCCCACCAAAACAAAACTTAACATGTGGCGCAGCACTACTAGAACCATGGCATGCTGCTCCCCCCCCCCTGCCAGGTACATCACACTGGACACACATGTGTTGACCCCATTGTAAGTGCAGTAACATCATTTACAGGTGGGACACACATTGCTGTTGATGAGGATGTAACATAGAGCCATATATATATATTCTGATCAACCCCATATCTACTGTGTACCTTGTTCCACCCCCCAGGTGACATCCAGGCCATGGAGGCAGATGAGGAGGAGGTTTTAGCAGAGCCAGAGGCTGCTGAGGTACCCGAGGTGGCAGAGGCAGAGGTCGCTGCCAGCACCGGTGCAGAGACCCTAGGGAATGATGTGCCACACGAGGTGGAGGATGGGGCAGCGGACGTGTGCACACCAGTGGGGAACAGCAGCAGCAGCACAGTGGCTGGGGAGGGCCAAGAGACTGTGGGGAGCAGGCACACAGTGACAGCACCAGGGCCATCAGGCACAGCACCCACTGGCATGGATGCTATACTGGAGGAGCTGCGGGCCCATACCGCCTCGTCACGCAACAATGATGAGAGTAGGTAAATGGCAGGATGGTTGCATGTGGTGGTGTGGCACGCCACCCCCCAGACACAGTGGTGGGGGCACATACCCGCACACTGACAGTGGGCCTCCCCACATACATGTGCCTCCATGGTCATGTCTGGGAGCTGTGGTGTGGCACGTCAGGGAAGCAGCATGTCAGATGCGTGGGGGAGGGTGTGGCAGATCTGCACAGATGGCTAGCGGGTTCATGGGTCAACATGCAGGGGTAAGCACTGGGGGTGGGACAGGGTCTGCTCCAGGGCTCCGACCTGCTGCCACCTGGTGATGGGGGTGGGACACTAGCTAGCTGTCTTCCTGTGCATGCTGCCACCCCATGTCCTGCACTGGTACCCTTTCCTGCATTGTGCCTCTTCATTCTTGCCTTGCCTGTGCCTGATCTTCATGGCACCACCACTCCTATGTCCACCCATCATTGTAACTATCCTGCCACATCTGCCTCCACTGGGGGACACGTATCCCCATCATCTGTCACCCACTGTCTTTCCAGTACTTTACATTTCCAACACCCTGTGCTGTGGTACAGCTGCCCCCAACATGTTTTCAAACAATACTGGCAGCCACATGGGATACCCGCAGATATGGCAGGTCCAGCAGCTCCCAGCTCTCCCTCCTTCAGTCACCTGTTCATTGCCTTTCCTCAGTGCTCTATCCAGTGTTAGGGTTACATCTGTTTCTATGCCTCACAGATCATGCATGTCAACCTGAAGCACCTTGCAGCCCTTAGGGCACACTAACCTAGGGCACCGTAACATTGTTAGGGCACCTTAACCTATGGTTCCATAACCCAGTGTGCCATGACCAGGGGTGCCTACTAAGGAGTCTAACCTAAGGAGCCCTATAAGATGCCTTATAAGGCGCCTTAGCCTATGCACCCTATAAGGTGCCTTATAAGGTACCTTAGCCTAGGCACCTTAGCCTAAGGCACCCTATAGGGTGCCTTATACGGTGCCTTAGCCTAGGTGCCTTATATGGCGTCTTAGCCTATGGTGCCCTATAAGGTGCCTTGTAAGGTGATGTTAATGTGCGTTAGGCACCTTGTAACGCGTGTTACCTGACACGGCTTGCTGTAATGATGCACCACCCACTCCCTTATATGGGCATCCGTAACATTACCGGGGAACTTAACGAAGGTAACATTACCACAGTTTAGTAAACATACCCCCTTGTTTTGTGTTTTCCATGCACTTGATAAGCCAGTCTGTTAAAAAGATGAGTAAGGTTTATATTCTATGGTTGTTGCACAATCTGTGTTGGTGTATGTCCAAGGGAGAGTCTGAGTCAATATGTTATTGCAATGGGTAGAGGACTACCTTCTCAATAATGCTGGCAATAAATGTTATGCTGGAGAAAGGTCTGTATGAGCTCAAATCATTTGGATTGAGCTTAGGGTTTTGAGAATTGGGCAGATTGACACTGATTTCGGGTATATAGGAAAATATCCTTTGGAGAAGGAGGATGTGATTAGTTTATATATAATTGGAGCAAGCTCTCTTTTTGTGATTTTGAGCCAGGTAGCAGGGTATGGGTCCAGGAGAAGTTGTGGCATTGATGCTATGCATTATGTGCTCAAGGTGTTCCATAGAAGTGGGGATGAAAGATTTGCAGTAGGATATTTGTGGTGTTTAGGTTTGTGGGGTTGCCACAAGTGGTAGGAACAAGCAGGCTGAGTGATGGCATGGAGTGTGTTGATTGCAGGTATGCAACAAAGTCCTGTGAGTCAAGGATATAAGTCTGGTAGGCTTGACTGTTGTCTTTTGATAGTCTAGTAACTATATTGAAAGGTTTGTTTATTGCTTTCATTATTAGTTTAGTGTAGTGCACTTATTTTGTGTTGTTGGTCTCTAAACTGTATGTTTAGAGAGTGAGCAGGTAGGTTTGTTTTGTCTGATCATCAAGTGTTCTTCATCTGCTCTCCAGTTTTCACAGTTTCTGCTTTAGTTCAGGCTTGGTTTGTACCGTGGACTATGGAGTACTGGTGAGAGGTGAAGTGGCAAAGGTTTGTATTGTGCTTATTCATTTGTTTATTGTGAGGTCAAGGTGTTCTTCATCAAGCACGTTGTCAATGAAAGTAGATTTATTGAGGGGGTTGAATATGTGGTGGCATATATTGTGGTCGGTCTGTGATATCGGGGTAAGATATACAGGTAGGTAGCAGGTGACAGTGTAGTAGTCTGACCATGGTATTTTAGTGAGTAGCAGTTTTAGGATTGAGTGATTTTCCAGAAGTTTGAATTGGATGAATATGAGATACAAGGTGTTTCCTTTAGTGTGTGTTGGGGCTTGGACCATCTGGATGAATTGAAGGTGTCTCATGGCTTCCATAAAGGATTTAGATTGGCTTAGTGGAGCAGAGGATAGATTTAGATCACCCATTAGTGTGAGGTAGGACGAGGGGTGTGCATATGTACTGGCTGTTTCTAGGATGGTCGATAGCTCATCGTGCTCGGCTGTAGGACAGCAGCAGGCAAGACAAAGGGGTATGTTTACTAAAGGGCTGTTAAGGGCACACTTGCACCCTTAACATGGCAAAAAATCTGCATTAACATGTGTTAAAGGCTCCAGCAGCGGTAAGCATGCTATAGGTGGAGAATGGGTGTCAATGGAGAGGACAGTGGGCATTAACAAGGGAGGGGGAGTGGGAGTTAACAACATACGCTCCCTTAACGCCGATTGCACAACATGCAGAAAGGCACCTTAATGCTGGGAACCCTACTGCAGATGAAACCCTCACAGAAAGGCACTTTTCAGAAGTGAGAGAGACTATTTAAATGTGTGCAATGTGGCACACAGACAGGGGAGTCAAAGACAGTGATAGTAGTGCTCCATTAGCAGCATCAGCATGGAGACCAAGTATGAAAGGGCACTATGTTGATGGTGTAAATGGGTCAAAGAAGGTGGCACATGGGTCATGCAGTGGGGAGTGCTGGTGCACAGGGGGGACCAGGCAGCTGCCCAGGTGGCACATAAGAACATAAGCACAGAGGATCATGTGATATACCACACTAGGACAGACCAAGGTCCAGCATGCCAAGTATCCAGCATCCACCAATGGCCAATCCTGGCCACAAATATCTAGCAGTGTCCCAAAAATTACACAGTTACCACAGTGCCAGTATTAGGGCAAGCCATGGATTACCTGGGTCACCCTGAATAATGAGTTATGAACCTTTCCCCAAGAACCCATCCATATCTTTATGAAACCCAGCTACATGAACAGCTGTAACCACATCCTCTGGTAATGAATTCCAGAGCATGATTGAGCGTAGATTAAACAATATATTAGTCCCAAATGGGGTACACTGTAGCATCATTGCATGTCCTCTAGTCTCTCTATATTTTGATGACGTAAACAATTCATCTACTTGTCCCCATTCTACACCATGCATTACATGATAAACTGCTATCATATCTCCCCTCAGCAGTCTCTTTCTCAAGTTGAGGAGCCCTAACCTTCTTAGCCTCCCCTCATACTCATAGGGGTATCCTTCCATCCGCACTACCATCTTGATCTTCGGCATGATCCCACAGTGGCAGTGATGGCACAGACATGTTGCAGATGTGTAAATGGGATGTTCCACATGGGACGGTCCAAAGAACAAGCCACCCTAGGTAGAGATTCCAGCTACCCCCCTGCTGCTGAATCCAGTTGTGGAGGAAGAGGCAGATGGCACCACCAGCCATATCCTTCTAGGTATCTGTGCCATGCAGGCAGCTGAAGAACTACCACAGCAGTGGCTATCATTCCCCTCCCCTGAGCTGTATTGGTAGCAGTCAGAATGGGGTCCCTGCAAAGGCAGATGGTGGGGGCGGGGGTGCTGTGTGGCCATCCATGTGTGATTCTATCCCCCCCCCCCTCTGGACCTTACACCCTAGGCACTCGCCAACCAGCATGTTATATGGGATGGGACTGTGCACCACCACCACAGGTGATACCACCTGGGCATGTCAGCATGGTGTGGGGGTATTGGCAAACGGGGCAGCGGCACCTGCCAGCAGCATACCAAAGCCATATCCAGGTCCTCTGCATGGTGTGTATTGAAACATGTGCCAGGGTCTGTTTGATGGGGAGCATGTCAGTCCCAGGACAGTTGTAGCCATATGGCAGCACTGTGGTGCAACACATACAGGCAGTATGAATATGAGAGGAGGGTCCTGGGTTCAAAGCGTGGCTGTGGGTCATATATTGCATGTCCCTGTGGCTAAACTTTAGGCTACAATGCAGGTACAACATCAGCATGTGCAACCCCCCATTTAACCTGCCAGCAAGGGTACAAACACCCATCAGCCACACAGACAGACTCTACTAACCACAGCTGGATGGAGAGGCCTGCTGATAGGACAGGCACACAAGGAGTGCTCACTAACAAAGGGAATTAATGTCAGAGCACACTTACAGAGCCTGCACAATAAGCACATGTTAACATTGCCTGAGTTGATCTGGAGACGAAAGTGGCAGGCAGGAATGCCACCCATCACCACTTTTGCACAGTGCAGCGATGTGAGTATGTGTGTGTCTGTATGTCTGTCTGTCTGTCGCTCCATTGTTCTATGGCTTTCTGCACTTCACTGTGCCTGCATGGCCTAAGCTGTTCCCAGCATTAGTCTGCAAATGTGCATGATGAGGAGCAAAGGATTGTGGGTATGTCCTGAAACAGAGCAGATGGGCAGGATCTATCCACTGCAGTGATAGGGTCAATGGCTAAGATGTCATAGTGCCCGTCTGAAATGTGTATTGCCTGGGCGGACACAGCAGGTCATACTGCAATTGCAATCTCACCCTGACCGAGCAGTGACCTTGGCATGGCTATATATCTACATAGTGCAGCATAATATTAAGTTCTAATAGCATTGGTTCGGTTTGTGTTTGGAAATGCTATTTTCTGGGTTACTTCTTGTTGTCTGTGTGGTTTATTTTAAACCAAGATGCATGTGGTTGCTTTATGCACATGCATTGCATGCTGTTTAGCTGCAATTAGTATGTGCATGGCTGAGACAGCCTAGGGATAGGCAACTGATGTTGTTTAACTGGGCTTGCTGTGGTAGATTGTTAATCCTAGGTGGTGGGATAAAAGTTCTTACTGGGTTACTCACATGGGTTGCAGCAGGCTTGGAAGCCACCACTGCACTTTGTCTTCATGGTTATTTGCTTTGTAACAATGGGCACTGACATGCAATGTTCTAGGAGAGTCTCAGTTCTTACAAACACATATAGCATACTGCACTTGAGTAGGAAACATATCACACTTCAGACAATACCTAGAAGCATTGTCAGTGACAGACAAATGAATCTGCAGCAGAGATTAGAAACATGATGACAGAAAAAGACCACATGGCCTATCTTGTCTGTCCTTCCATATCAACCACTACAACAGTCCTCTTAAAGAAACATGATGACAAAAATAGACCACATGCCTTCCCACCCAGCACTTTCTAGTCCTCTCTCTGTCAAAAGCATCCCTGACAACCTAACATAGAGCATGAGATTAACTTTAGCAGAGCACGTTCTGGGGACCAGGTGCTGGGCACCCATCCTTGACATCAGGGGTGACTGCTACAATTGCTCAGTAGCATGGTTTGTAGCTGTTATATGTTTGTAGCACACATTGTCTGTGCATCTTACTGAGTTGCTGTGGTGCATCAGTGCATTCACCATTTGGTGATCAGCTGCAGACTGTTGTTCTGTGTGTGCAATGCATCATGGGTACTGGAGGGGCTAACCTATACCTGCACACACAGCAGACAGCTTAGGCAGAGACCTGCAGGCTTTTGTAATCCAGATATTAACATACAGCAACATGTTGAGAAGTAGCCTACTGGTTATTGCAATGCTTCCATAAGCAGGGGATGAGGTGTTCATTTTGCGTCTATTACTCAGGTCATTCCGCTGCCTTTACATTCATGGCTCTGCTGTGACCTGCACACACTCATCCTTCTACGCTTTTATGCATTCTGGTCACATTTTGGGTTGGCAAACATGCTATTCCCCATCCTGGACTTCTGAGAGCATGGCTTTATTGTCTCTACTGCAGCCTATGGCGGGAGGGTCAGACATGCTCACCCAGCAAATGTCAGGCCACTGCTTCGAGGCGTGCTGTGATGTCATGGAAATGGCTTAGGGGCCATGGTACCATGGTTTTAGGCCCACTACCACTCAGTATGTGACATTTCGGAATGTGTTACTGTCACATTCTATGTCTGAGACAACCTTTATGGACTGCAAAACCCTATTTTGGCCTTGGGCAGATCACTTAACCCACCGATGGCTCAGCAGACTGCCGCCTCTGTCGGCTGTGTGCAGTCATGTCTTCTTGTGCAAGCTGCTACACCATAGCCTACACAAGTACGCTTCCGCATTTTGGCTCTTCATGCATGCCTCTCCTGTGCCTGGTCTGCACGTCACCACTCCTACTCTGTCCTCCTGTTGCTGCACACATCCTGCCATTTCTGGCTCCACTGGGGGACACGTTTTCCCCATCCTATACCAAACAGTGACATTAAGGGGTATGTTTACTAAACTGCGGTAAACATACATAACACGCGTTATGTAACGTTAACGATCGTTAGCGCATCATAACGCGCGTTATGACGCGCTAACGATCCTAATGCTCCGCGGCGCGGTAAAACACCGCAAAAGGTGGAGAGAGGGCGGAGAGAAGGGGTCAATGGGCGGAGAGTGGGCGGGGAGAGGCTCCCCTCATACTAGCGTGCTGAATTTCAGGGCTGAATTCCAACGTGAATGAAAACCTGCCGTTAAAGCAGAGCTACTCAATTCCAGTCCTGGAGGTCTGCAACCCTGCAGGTTTTTGGGATATCCCTAATGATATGCATGAGATATATATGCATTAGAGATAGCTTGCCAACCTGACTGGTTTTTGGCCCTCCAGGGCTGGATTTGGAGACCCCTGCCTTACATCTCTGTCATTTAAGATTGTAAGTGGGCAAGGTGCAGATGTCCAAGACATCAAAAAGGTTAGAATTTGTCACATTCCTCCTTGCTTCTCACCACCACCAAAATATTGTCTATTAGACAACTTTTTGGTGGTGTTGAGAATCTAGGAGGAATGTGACACATTCTATCTACCCTTTTGATGTCTAGAACATCTGTACCTTGCCCACTCACAATCTTAAATGACAGAGGTGTAAGGCAGGAGTCTCCAAATCCAGCCCTGGAGGGCCACAAACCAGTCAGGTTGGCAGGCTATTTCTAATGCATATATATCTCATGCATATCATTAGGGATATCCCGAAAACCTGCAGGGTTGCAGACCTCCAGGACCGGAATTGAGTAGCTCTGCGTTAAAGGCACATTACAGGGGAGAGAAACCATTTCAGTGTCAGCAATGTACAGCCCAAGCAGGTAAACCAAAAAACAGTGATAGGTGTGATATATGTGCACAGAACAAAAGGGCACAGAAACACTAAAAATGACCCCAACAGACTGGAAAAAAACAATAACCAAGCTGGCCAATAGTGGTATCAATGAGAAACATCAACCCCTCCCCACCCCGAGTAAGCTCCATAGAACAGATATAAATCGTGGAAGGGTCTATACGCCGTCCCCATACAAGGTGAATGAGCCCACAGTGACATAGCGCTGCTCAGGGTTTTCCCCACCATCGGACAGGTGCACATGTCCCGCAACATCAGGGCAGGCAAGTCGGAACGGCAACTGGACAGATGCCGGAGAAGGGGATACAGAGGGCCGCAGGCGGCACATGCTGTGGTGCAGCTGGGCCACAGTGCGGACTAGGGTGATGCATAGGTGGCCTATATGAATGCTGAAACAGCGGAGCAGCCAGACAGCAACTGCTGAAGGTCCAACATGGGCACGAGTGTGTTTCCCAAAGTGTCACAGGGGATAGTACCCAACAGCTACCCCCAAGGGCACGGAACATTGGCAGGCGGGGCTGGGGGGGAGCGTGGACGTCTATGCAGGCACCCCTACCCCAGAACCCGCACCATAGGCAGCCGCCTACCTGCACACTGGATGGCCTGAGACTGCGCACCACCAGCTCCACCAGCAGAAGGGCAAGTCAGCATGGTGGCTGAGGGATACTGGTGGTGGAGGGGGCAGTGGCAGCTGCCCAGAGCAGACCGTGGCATAGCCCTGTGTAGGTGGGTGCCATGTACTGCAACAGACAGGCCCTGTCTGACCAACAGTCATGGTATCACCAGGGAATGCACCATCTCTGTGATAACATGGTGGTGCAATGCACAAAACCAGTGTATTCAGAAACAGAAGTTCACAGGTTCAAGTCCCAGGTGTGGTTTCCGCCAACCCAGTCCTCATGTTTTACCCACTACTATAACGTGCTAATACAGACAGAACCTTTCTTGCAGATGACGTAAACATGCCCAAAACACCTACATTTTACCCTACAGAGCACAGACACCATAAACATGCACATTACCTAGAGCAGAGCCTCCCAAATGCAGTCCTGGAGGGCCAAACACCATTCAGGTTCCATGCTGCCTCTGATAAATATGCCTGTGCTGCATTTCTATGTGCCACCCCCATGGTATGCAGATGTATCTCATGCATATTCATGAGGGACAGCATGAAAACCCGAACAGTGTTTTGCACCGCAGGACTGGAGTTGGGAACCTCTGCCGTAAAGCAGCAGCCAACAAGGGCAGATACACCTGCACCCACAGGCCCCATTATCCAAAGCCTCCTGGAGAGGCAGGACTTTGGGCTCTGCGTGCATCTCCCAGTACTAGCACTTGCATACCTTAGTAATGCCACCCTAAACCTTGGAATATGGTACACAGCTATCAAAAGGTTGCTATGATTGCTGGCAGATAGCAATTCCTAGGTTAAGTACAATTTTCGGAGTGAGTTGCATCATAGCAACCTTTCTGATGTCTGTGGAGTGTGCTACAGGTCTTGTGTCTGACAGTGTTTACCAATCTGGGGGGTGACTCCTACAGTATTGCGTACCATAGCCATGCCTGCACTGTGCCCAGGACTGGTGTGGTGTCCTGGGCTGCCCAACACCTCTATAGTTGCACAATGCTGGCATTGGTGTGGGGAGTGTGTGTCTGTCTATCCAGTGTGTGGTGGCTGCCAACACCCTCCACAGCCCACACTGCAAGCACTGTTGCCAGTATTGGCCTGCCAATGTGCATAATGAGGAGCAAGGTACCGTGGGAATAGCCTGGATAGGGTGGCCTGGCCTGACCGCATCTGCACAGGGCATAGGGCAATGGCCGGACATTGTAGTGCCCGGTACCACCTGCACGGACAGGGTGGCCATAGCATGTCCTGCTGGGAGGTCACTCTCACCCTGACTGAGCAGTGACCATGGCATGGCTAGGTTCCCCCATAGTGCTGTATAGTATTTCTCTTATGTGATATTTATGGGTTTCCTTTTGGGGCCCAATCACTGACTTATCTGCTTGGTGTGTATGCTGATATCCCCGTTCTGGGTACGTGCATCTCCTCCAGGACCATGCACTATGGACTAGCTGGCGGACTGTCTGCAGCTAGTATGTGTCTTGCTGGAACATCGTGCAGGGTGCAGCAGCTGGAGGCTTGCTACTGGAGAATGTCAGATAATGGTGGGTGGAAGCTGAGCATTTCCAGACCTGCCGTTTGTCTGCTATTGCGTTATGGATGTGTACTGCTCTACATTGCCTGCCCTGTAGGGTGTTTGATCCCTAGCAGGACGGGGGTGATGGTCCCCTCTACTGCCACCATTGCAGGGGGGTAGAAAGTGGATCTGTGGGAGGGAGATCCTGTCCCCACCCTAAAGCCACAGAGGGTGGGTTGGGTGGTGGTATGTAATCTCCCTGGTAACCACAGCAGAATGTGGGTGTGGTGCTGTGCAGTTCTCCTGTAGCCAGCCAGGTGTTTATTAGCAGCTCTAGCCCACTGGTTACTTCACTGCCCATGGAGCCAGAGGTCATGGGTTCACAACCCACAGTGGGGTTCATCGATAGGGCTGTCGTAGGTATTGTCTATTTTTATTATATATTAGTGCTGCCAGCAGAACCACCCTCAGGGTACTGTCACCTTAGGGTGGCTCATAAGGCGCCCTATAGGGCGCCTTATACAGCGCCCTATAAAGCGTCTTATAAGGTGCCTTATATGCTGTCCTATAGGGGACATTATAGGGTGCCTTGGCAGACAGCGCACTTTATAATGTGCCCTATGGAGTGCCTTCTATGGTGCCTTATGTGGCACCTTAGGTTACGCCACTGTGAGGGTGTGTTTGCTGGTAGCACTATTACAGTACAACTAAACTTCCTCACAGCCCAATACTTAACCCTTTCCAGGCCAAGCCCAAAACTTTCGGGATCCAAACTTCTGCCTAAATATTCCTTTCAAATGGTATATAATACATGACCATGGCAGAGGGAACGTCACTATTGGGACATATTGAATAAGACGGGTACAATTTTCCTGACATATGCAAACATTAACCCGGCTGCAGACTAAAATATTATAGTAGGCTTTCAAAGGGTTACACATGATGCTTCAGTCAGCCTTATTCATTAGGCACACTGGGGAATCGAACCCATGACCCTTGTACCATTGGTCTGTGTAGTAACCATTGTGCTACAGCTCTGTTTCTGTATTTGGGTGTCTGCGCGCCTTCTTATGCTTAACGTGCAGTAATGCGCCCTGTAACGATCGTTGCTGCGCGGCGTGTTATAACGCACGTTATCACTAACGATGTACCGCCCATGTCCTTTTTTGGTATTTCTTCCACTAACGCGGCTCCTAACGCAAATCACGCTAACGCAGTTTAGTAAACATACCCCTAAGAAACATAGAAATATGACGACAGAAAAAGACCACATGGCCTATCTAGTCTGTCCTTCAGTAACAAATACAACAGTCCCCTTTTTACCTTTAGAGATCCTCTGTGTTTGCACCATGCTTTTTAGAATTCAGTTACTGTCCTCATCTCTACCACCTCCACTGGGAGACTGTTCCACGGATCCACTACTCTTTCCGTAAAGAAATATTTCCGCATATCACTCCTGAATCTATCTCCCTTCACCCTCATCCCCTGTCCCCTCATAGCAGAACTTGCTTTCAATTGAAAGAGGCTCTCTCCCTGAACATTTATGCCATGGAGGTATTTAAACATCTCAATCATATCACCTCTATCCCGCCTTTCCTCTAAGGTGTACATATTAAGATCCTTCAGTCTGTCCTCATATGCTTTATAATGAAGACCACTAATCATTTTAGTAGCCACCCTCTGCACCGACTCCATCCTGTTCACATCCTTTTGAAGGTGCAGTCTCCAGAATTGCACACTATACTCCAAATGAGGTCGCACCAAAGAGTTATACAGAGGCATTATCACCTCCTTTTTTCTGCTAGCCATTCCTCTCCGTATGCACCCAAGCATCCTTCTAGCTTTTGTCGTCGCCTTTTCTACCTGTTCAGCTACTTTAAGATCATCAGACACAACCACGCCTAGGTCCCGCTCTTCTTTAGTGGACACAAGTACTTCACGCCCTATACTATATTGCTCCCTTGGATTGCTGCAGCCCAAATGCATGACCTTACATTTTAATCCCAGCTGCCAAATTCTAGACCATTCTTCAAGCTTAGCTAGATCCCTCCTCATGTTATCTACCCCTTCCTGGGTGTCTACTCTATTGCAGATTATGGTATCATCTGCAAAGAGGCAAACCTTACCTGAAAGCCCTTCCACTATATCACTAACAAAGATGTTAAAAAGAATCAGACCAAGGACAGATCCCTGGGGCACACCTCTGATAACATCCTTCTCCTCAGAGTGAGCTCCATTTACTTGTACTCTTTGTCGCCTCCCACTCAACCAATTTCTAACCCAAGCAGTAACTTTAGGGTCCATCCCTAGGGTGCTCAGTTTGTTTATAAGTCGCCTGTGAGGAACAGTGTCAAAGGCTTTACTGAAGTCTAAATACACCACATCTAGGGCTCTCCCTCGGTCCAACTCCCTGGTCACCCAGTCAAAGAAATCAATCAGATTTGTCTGACAAGACCTGCCTCTGGTGAATCCATGCTGCCTCGGATCCTGTAATCCTCTGGACTCCAGAAACCTCACTATTTTCTCTTTCAGCAGCGTTTCCAATAATTTACTCACCACCGAAGTTAAACTAACCGGCCTGTAGTTTTCAACCACATCCTTACTTCCGCTTTTGTGTAAAGGCACCACATGAGCCTCTCTCCAGTCCTTTGGCACCACTCCCGACTCCAACGAGGCATTGAAAAGGTCAGTCAGTGGAGCTGCTAGAACGTCCCCAAGTTCCCTCAGTATTCTCGGGTGTATCCCATCCGGACCCATCGCTTTGTCTACTTTAAGTTGAGATAGTTTCTCACGAACACAGTCTTCTTTTGAAAATTGTTCAAGATGTCCTTTGCTTCTGTTCCTATTTGTGGGTGTTTTCTGAGGTCCTGCTCCTGGTTCTTCATCTGTGAACACAGAACAAAAATATTTGTTAAGCAATTCCACTTTATCCCTATCAGCTTCTACATATTCCTCCCCTGCACCCTTGAGTCTGACAATACCACTCTTGCCCTTCCTCTTCTCACTAATATATCTGAAAAAGGTCTTATCCCCCCATTTTATTGCAATAGCTATTTCCTCCTCCTTTTGAATCTTTGCCTTCTTGACTACTTTGCTAGCTTCTCTAAGTTCTTCCAAATACAGAATCCTGTCTTCCTCTCTCTGTGATCTCTTGTATTTCATGAAGGCCTCCCTCTTTTTCTTCACTTTTTCAGCTACTTCTTTCGAAAAACATAGCGGTCTCCTTTACCTTTTACCTTTATTTACCATTTTAACAAAAATGTTGGTTGCCCTTAAAATATCCCCTTTCAGTTTTTCCCACTGTTTTTCTACATCCCTCAGCTGTTCCCATCCAACTAACGACTCCCTGAGGTATTGGCCCATCTTCGCAAAGTTAGTCTTCCTAAAGTCTAAGATCCTCGCCTTTGAATGGATTCTAACAGCCCTAGTCCTAATACTGAACCACACCATCTGGTGATTACTGGATGCAAAATGATCTCCCACTACAACATCAGAAACACTTTCACCATTGGTAAGCACCAAGTCCAGTATGGCCCCTTCACGTGTGGGGTCTGTTACCAATTGCCTGAATAGTTCTCCCTGTAGAGAATCCAGGATCTCCTTACTTCTAGATGATACTGCAGCAGGAATGTGCCAATCAACATCTGGCATATTGAAATCTCCTATCAGTAGCACTTCCCCTTTCCTAGCAATGCTGTGCATGTCTTCAATTAACTCTCTGTCCACCTCTTCCTCTTGTGAGGGAGATCTGTATATCACACCAATATAAATAGATTTCTCTTTCCCTCTTTCTAGTTTAACCCACAATGCCTTCCCTCTCCCTTTTAAGCTCTGTAATTCCAGAGCTTTAATAGTAGTTTTTACATATAGTGCCACTCCTCCTCCCCTACTTCCTACCCTGTCCTTTCTGAATAAAGTATAGCCAGGTATAGTTACATCCCAATCATGGTTTTCTGTGAACCATGTTTCTGTAACTGCCACTAAATCCAAGTCAGCCACTCCCACCAAAGCTCCAACATCAGGGATCTTATTTCCCATGCTATGGGCATTTATACACACTGCTTTCCATATGTTACCCCTGTTACCCATTTCCATATAGTTATTAATGTATCACCTACCTGGGGGCTTTCACTTACCTGGTGGCTTTCTTCACCCATCCCCAATGAATCTAGTTTAAAGCCCTCTTCATTAGATTAGCCAGTCTACTACTGAAGACGCGTTGACCTTTCTTGGACAGATGGATGCCATCTCTGCTCTGCAACCCTTGGAACAGCATCCCATGGTCTAGGAAACCAAAACGCTCTCGATGACACCATCCATGCAGCCATGCATTCATCTCCAGGATGCGAGCCTCTCTGCCTTGGCCTTTACCCTCAACAGGGAGGATTGAAGAGAACACCACCTGTGTACCTAACTGCTTCACCCTCTGTCCCAGAGCCATGAAGTCACTTTTGTTACGTTCCGAGGTATACCTGGCAGTATCATTTGTTCCAACATGGATTAGCAACATTGGGTAATAGTCAGTGGGCTTGATGAGTCTCGGCAAACTCTCCGTAACATCTTGGATTTTGGCACCAGGCAGACAGCATACTTCTCTGGACATCAAGTCTGGTCGGCAGATGGACGCCTCAGTACCCCTCAGAAGAGAGTCTCCAATCACCACTACCCTTCGTTTCCTTGTGATCACTGATTCTGCAACTTTGGGGTACTTGAGCTCTGGTTCTTCCCTTTCCAGGGATGCTTTCACCTCCTCCACTTCCAGGGCTGCATAATGGTTCTTCAATTCAAGGGCTGGAGAAGTTGGATTGGTGATTTTGCAGGCCCTGGTGACTTGTGTCCAACCATCGACATTCTTTTGGCACCCATCTTCTCCTCTGCTGGAGAGCTTGGTTGCTGCAAGAAGCATCTCATCAATGTACTTCTCACTGTCTTGAATGCTCCTCAGCCTCGCCACCTCCTCTCTGAGTTCCTCCACTTATTTCCTCAGAGCTTCAGCATGCAGGCACCCTGCACACATAACCGGTCCTTCAACTGGCATTAGGACCTCTCTCTGGACGGAGGCAGAAGCTGTAACAGGGGCAACAGCTTTAGCGATATGATTTTTCCCAACCATTGTTCTGTTCGTGGAGCTTAGGTATCTGTTAAAGCAAAAGAGAGAGATCTACCAAGTACCAGCCGGTTTCCCAGCTGTCCTTTCAGACAAAAAGCAGTTAAATCTCCTTAATTATATTCAAAATGTGCTGGTCCAATTCTCTGTGCTTTGTCAAATGGGGAGGTGCCCTATAAAGCAAGACTACTCGATAGGGGTGGGTGGGAGTCGGGGTGGGTAGAGAGGGAACTAACACCTGATTAGGTGATAGCAGTTCCCAAAGCTGAGGAGGTTACTGGAGTTCAACCACCTACTGTGCTTAAGGAAAGTCCCACTAAAGTGCCAAAAAGAAAGTAACCTTGCTTTAAAAATGTACAAAAAACCCTTTTAAGAGCTCCCAGTCAGAGAACTAACAATTTAATATAATAAAACAAACCCTTAAATCCTTACTGTTGATTGATCTGGAGAGCTCCTATAGGAAAGCCTGAACAGGGCAGGGCACTGGAGCCTTTTATGCAGGCCCTCAGCTGCTCTCAGGTAATCAGTCCCACTAACTCCTGATTAGGTGTTAGCAGTTCCCAAAGCTGAAGAGGTTGTACCATGTTACATTGGCAAACCCTGTGCATTGGCACAACTGCCTCCCAAATGCTCATCCACTTTAGTGGCCGCCTTGTAGGGTGCCAACGGATATGGCAAGTCCATCAGCTCCCACCTGTCCTTCCATCTATCCCTTTTACATTGACTTTCTTTGGTGTTCCTTTATCCAGCATTAAGGTTACAGCCTTTTTCAGACGTTAAGGTGCATGTCTGACACCTTAATACATGATGTACCATTAACACACAGTAAAGGCGCATATCACGCTTTATGCCAGCATGCCTACATATCCAAAGCCTTTTATGCACGAGAACCCCATATCGCTGCCATTACCACTCAGACAGACATGCTGCTTAGAGCGCTTTAGTAAACATACCACATAGTATAATCTTTTTTCTTGAGATAGTTATAAGATCAAGACCATCTATGGAGATGACTTGTGTTAGTTTGAACAATAGGTTATTTCTTGCCAGGATGTAAATTCTGCCGCCCACAAGGTCAAAATGAGAACTGCCGAAGCTGTCATAATCAGGAGGTTTCAGCTGGTTGATGAGAATGCTGTTTATATTGGAGAACCAGGAATCTGTTATGCATAGTATGTCTATGTTGTTGTTGACTGAGTAGTCATTGAGGATTTGGATGTTATTTCTTGCCGAGCGGGCATTTATTAAGGTGCATTTTAGGTTGTGTATGGCATTAGTTAGCCCATTATCAAAGCATCACCTTTCTATTCTTTTCTTTTTAAGTTTTTCTTTACTAAACTTTAAAAAGGAATAACAGAGCAAGCAAATTACTTTATCCACAAAGCAGATAAGGTTCATGACTGTCATGGTATGCGCAAATCTAACCCATTTGGAGAAATTGTCCCAGATAAAGAGGAGATAGTGTTCTGTTATTTTTATGGTATAAACCTTATATTTAAATCAAGAGGGCATACAAACAGAAAGTGGAACAGTTTTGAGAAATTGCCCTGCTGAAAACCATCTTGATTTTGTGCAAAGGCAAGAGCTGGAAAAGAATGACATTCATAATATAGATGTCTTCAGTTACTTCCTCACAGCTGAACTCCTCTAACCTGGCACCACTATAGAAAAGACTATCCTTCTCCCTCTTCCTCCATAATAACTAGAATACAATTCCCAGCTAAAGAAGAACACTGAGAACATAAGAACATAAGATATGCCATACTGGGTCAGACCAAGGTCCATCAAACCCAGTATCCTGTTTCCAACAGTGGCCAATCTAGGTCATACATACCTAGCAGTTTCCCCAAAAGACACAGGTTCCACAATGCTTGTACTGGGTCAAGCATTGATATCCTGGGTCCCTTTTAATAATGGTTTTATGGACCTTTCCTCCAGGAACTTGTCCAAACCTTTTTTAAACCCAGCTACACTAATAGCCTTTACTACATCCTCCAGTAACAAATTCCAGAGTTTGATTACACAATGAGTGAAAAAATATTTTCTCTTATTTGTCTTAAATAGTTTACCCTGTAGCTTCATTGCATGTCCCCTAGGTGTATGTTTACTAAACAGCGATAAGGTTGCAGCGGTGCAGTTTGCGCGTGATACGTAACATTATCAGGCAACAAAGTAACATTATCCCGAGATAGCATGCGGTTTCGCATGAACCCGTCTCCTGCGGCGTTAAGGCACACAGAGGGTGGAGTAAGGCTCCCCAGAGGGCGGAGAGAAAGGGTCAATGGGTGGAGAGTGGGCGGGGAGAGGCTCCATGCACACTAACGCTGTGAAATGAAGGTCTGAAAACACAGGTCTGCGACTAAAAAGCTGTTTGATTATTTTCATCTAATTTCCATGTATTTTGGTGTGCTGAAAACAAATAAAATATTGAAAAAACTTCTAGACATCATGATTTGCCACAACATGCAAAATTGTCTTCAAATGTATCAAATTTTTTCAAATTACTATTAATTAATTCAAATTACTATTAATTAATTCACATAAGTGCATTTAAGATATACAATGCCAAAAAAAACTTAAAGGGGTTGTCCGAGTTAAGTAAAAAAAAATATAGCACTGTAAATCTGATGGTCAGCAATATATACATAAGCTAAGCAAGTTTTAAGTCCGCGCTTCTAATGGTAGAAGGGGTTAATCTTTCCTGAAGAATCCAGTGGGAGGGAGACACAGGACAGATAGCAGCAGCTCCGGTCAGTGCAGGGAGGCATGGCCAGCACTGTGACGTCTCGTATACAGACACAGAGCTGCTCTCTCCTGCATGCCACATTTGTGCACAAATCATCATCAGGTTCTTGGTTCTAGGCTGTTCACACTTTTTCATCGCAATTCGTGTTAGCTCGCCATTCTTTAACCGTTATGGCTCCGCGAAAGTGTATTAATTCGCCAGACAGTTTCTGTTTCATCTGTGGTGAATATACAGTGTTGAAGCAACAGCAGAATATTACAGACTTTGTGAAAAAAGTATACTTTGCATACTTTGGATTAAAAATTGGAGATCAAGATAGAATCTGGGCGCCTCATAAAGTGTGCAAACGGTGTGTTGAGGACCTCCGAAATTGGTTCAAGGGTAAGAAAAAATCTTTCCGTTATGGGATTCCTATGGTATGGCGAGAGCAAAAGAACCATAGTGATGACTGTTACTTTTGTTCATGCGATGTGAAAGGGTTTAATTCCAAATGGAAACATTCCATTTCATACCCCAATCTTCACTCGGCAATTTGTCCCATCCCCCATGGCACAGATATACCAGTACCCAAGCTCCCTGCTACCTTGGAAGAGATACCTAGCTCCGTTGAAGGTGAAGTCATACCTGAACCACGTGACGAATCAAGTTCTGACTTTGAAGATGATACAAGACCAAAATTGTTTTCTCAGTAGGAGATAAATGATTTGGTAAGAGACTTGAATCTTCCCAAAGATGCCGCTGAGTTACTCGGATCAAGGCTGAAAAGCAGGAATTTATTGTTGCCAGGAGTGTCATCTTCATGGTTCAGACCTCGTGAAAAGGAGTTTGTTCCTTACTTCGCCCAGGAAGACAAGTTGGTTTATTGCATTGATTTCGAAGTTCTGATGGGTCAATTTAAAATCCAATATGATTCAGAGCAATGGTGTCTTTTTATAGATTCTTCAAAAAGAAGTCTCAAAGCAGTTTTACTCCACAATGGTTTTTACGCTTCCATACCTGTAGGTCATTCCGTACACTTGAAGGAAACCTATGAGAACTTGGAATTGGTTCTTCATAAACTTAAATATGAAGACCATGGTTGGCAAGTGTGTGGGGACTTGAAGGTCTTGTGCATGCTGCTCGGGCAACAAGCTGGGTATACCAAATATCCTTGTTTTCTGTGTCTATGGGACAGTCGAGACCGACAAAATCACTGGACCAAGAAGAGCTGGCAGCCGAGGGTGCTAACAGTTGGTGAAAAAAATGTCCTCCGAGAAACTTTGGAACCTTCCCATAAAGTTCTTCTACCACCTCTCCACATAAAATTGGGATTGATGAAGCAATTCGTAAAATCACTTCCAAGAGATGGAGAATGCTTCAAATACTTGGTCACCAAGTTTCCAGGCCTGTCAGAGGCAAAATTGAAGGAAGGTGTGTTCGTCGGACCAGACATTAGAAGGCTTATAGTTGATCAAGAGTTTGTCAATACCATGACAGATCCTCAAAAAGAAGGGTGGATTCATGATTCTTTAGAGTCATATATGGGATGATGGGTTAGTGAATTAAGGGTTCTATATTTGTTTTTGTGAGGCTTCTGGGTTTGTTTATTTTCTTTTTAAAGGATTTCTTTAATGGAATTTTCCACTCTTCCAGAATGTGGACTTGTATTTTTATATGTGTTGTTTGCCAGAATTCATGACTATGGAATGTTTTTCTGGGTATATTTCATTTTATTAATTTTCCTTTTTATTATATTTCCTGTTTTGCTTATTGTATTGAATAAGTTGAAAGTCAATAAATATATGATTAAAAAAAAAAAAAAAAGAAGGGTGGATTGCATTTAAAGAAGTCGTACAAAAACATTTAGGCAATAACAAAGATCCTCACTACAAAAAGATCGTCGGACGAATGCTGAAAGCATTTCAAGCTTTAGGTTGCCTGATGAGTTTGAAAGTGCATTTCCTCCAGTCCCACCTTGACTACTTTCCTGAAAATTTGGGAGCTGTGAGTGAGGAACAAGGTGAATGATTCCACCAAGACATTAAAGAGATGGAAAGGAGATACCAGGGAAAATGGAGCATTACAATGATGGCAGACTACTGTTGGATGCTTCAGAGAGACATTCCAGATGCTACTCACAAGCGTAAATACACCAAGAGGAGCCTCACAAGGAAGAAGAATTGAGTTTAGTGTGTGTAGGTGAGCTCATTTCAGTTCAAAAAAGGATTTTCATGAAAATATTGTAATAAAACTTTAATTTTATAAGTCTATTTCTATTTATTTTGAGGTATTGCCTTATTTAACATAGTTACCTAAATTGTCAGGAAACGTGATGTCCTATGACAAAATGGAGGTCATTTTCGGATTCAGCGCACCAAAAAACATAAAGATTACGTGGAATAAACAAAACAGCTCTCGAAAAAAAATTTTTTGCAGACCTGTGAAATTAGCTCCAGTGAAAACCTCGCACTAGAGGCACATTTGCAGGAGAGAGAAACCAGTTCAGTCAGCAATGTACAGCAAAGACAGGGAAACCAAGAAACGTGATAGTAGTGATACATGTGCAGCAACAGCATAGTGCCCAAGTACAAAAGGGCACTACATTGAGGCCTGCAAATGGGGTACAGGGGGCTGCAGGTGGGACATTCAGTGGGGCAGCTGGGGCACAGGGTGGACTAGGCAGATGCCTAGGTGGCACATAGGAAGGCAAAAACTGAAAATCAGCAAGACAGCAACTGATCAAGGGCAAACATGCCCAGGAGTGTGTGTCATACATGACCCCAATGGACATCAACCAGCAGGTACCCCAAAGGCCACATAACATTGGCAGACAGTGCTGTGGGGAAGCCTGCATGTCCATGTAGGCACCCCTACCCAAGATTCCACACTATAGGCAGCCGTCTAATGGCGCACTGGATGAGCTGGGACTGCGCACCACCAGCACAACCGGCAGAACAGCATGTCAGCATGGTGGCGGAGGGGTGCTGGCGGTGGAGGGGGCAGTGTTATCTGCCCACAGCAGACCAATGTTTATGAAGAAATTGTAATTGTACTTTTTTTCTATCCTTTTCTTTCTTCTATCTCTTCTATCTGTACTATGGTTTTTATAAAGAAATTGTAACTTCTCTTCCTTTTCCTTTCTATGGCCTTGGCCATTTTTATGTTGACTTTTAATTGTACATCGCTCTGATTTTTGGAGAAGGGCGATTTTATCAAGACACAATAAACATAAACATAAACATAAAACAAGGCCAAGCCCTGTCCAGGTGGGTGGCGTGAAGTCCAACAGACAAGGTCTGTCTGACGAACAGTAATAGTATCCCCTGGGAAGGAGCTACCTCTGTGGCAACAGTTTGGTACAGTACACACAGTCAGTGTGTACAGGGGCAGTAGGTCACAGGTTCAAGTCCCAGCTGTGGCTCCTGCAGACCACATCTGTATATTTTACCCTACAGAGCACATACACAATAATAATGTGCACGCCCCAGAGCAGATGGTGGCAACCCCAGTTCTGGAGGGCAAACACCATTCAGGTTGTCAGGATGTCCGTAATAAATATGCATGAGATGCATTTGAAGAAACTGCCCCCATTGTATCCAAATGTACCTCATACATATTCAGTAGGGACAGCCTGACAACCTGAATCCTGTCTGAACCACCAGGACCAGATTTGTGAACCTCTGCCCCAGAGCATCGGCCAACAGGGGCACAAACACCCACACCCACAAGCTCCACTATCCAAAGTCTAATGAAAAGTCAGGCTGTTGTGTCCTGTGCAGAGCACCAGCCCCCACTACTAGCACCTGCATACCTTAGCAATGCCATTATAAACATGGAAACATGTCCCATATACATCAAAAGGTAGCTATGACCAATGTCAGATAACAAATATTAACTTAAACACATCTTTCTAACAGAGATCCATCATAGCAACCTTACTGATTTAGGTGGTGTGTGCCCCCTCATCCATTTCTGACAGTATTTACCACCATGGAGAGTGTCCCTAACAGTATTGATTATCCTACCAATGCCTGCACGAAGCCCATGACTGGTGTTGCGGACAGGGCTGCCAACCACTGCTATCTTTGCACAATGCTCAAATAGGTGTGGTAATCTGTGTATGTGTGTCCATTGTTTTGTGGCTGCCCACACCCACTGAGCCCCCAATGTTTGCACTGGTTCCACTGTTCCACCTCCAATGTGCATAATGATGAGCAAGGTATTGTGGGTATGGCCCCTACAGGGCAGTTTATCCAGGATGCATCTGCATAGGGCAATGGCTGGGATATTGTAGTGGGCAAATGCCATCTGCATGGACAGGGTGGCCACAGCAGGTCATGCTTTGAGGGCACTCTCACTCTGATTGAGCAGTGACCATGGCATGTCAACCTTCCCACATAGTGTCATACAGTGTGTTCAATAGTGATATATGTGTGTTCCCATTCCTGGGGCCCAATCTGTTGGGGTTTCACAGCTTTGCCCTAACACCAGGAAGCCCTAGACCTGATTACAGAGGTCCATTATAGATCCTGGTGTCAGGGTACCTGCATCTGTTGGGGTTTCACAGCTCTGCCCCAACTCTAGGAGGCCCTGGACCTGATTACAGAGGTTCATTATAGATCCTGGTGTTAGGGTACCTGCATCTGTTTCATTTTCACAGCTCTGCCCTAACGCCAGGAGGCCCTAGACCTGATAACAGAGGCCTATTATAGATCCTGGTGTCAGGGTAACTGTATCTGTTGGGGTTTTACAGCTCTGCCCCAACTCCAGGAGGCCCTGGACCTGATTACAGAGGTCTATTATAGATCCTGGTGTTAGGGTACCTGCATCTGTTTCATTTTCACAGCTGTGCCCTAACACCAGGAGGCCCTGGACCTGATTACAGAGGCCTATTATAGATTCTGGTGTCAGGGTACCTGCATCTGTTGGGGTTTCACAGCTCTGCCCTAACTCCAGGAAGCCCTGGACCTGATTACAGAGGTCTATTATAGATCCTGGTGTTAGGGTACTTGCATCTGTTTCATTTTCACAGGTCTGCCCTAACTCCAGGAGGCCCTAGACCTGATAACAGAGGTCCATTATATATCCTGGTGTCAGAGTACCTGCATCTGTTGGGGTTTCACAGCTCTGCCCTAATTCCAGGAGGCCCTGGACCTGATTACAGAGGTCCATTATAGATCCTGGTGTTAGGGTACCTGCATCTGTTTCATTTTCACAGCTCTGCCCTAACTCCAGGAGGCCCTGGACCTGATTACAGAGATCTATTATAGTTTCTGTTGTTAGGGTACCTGCATCTGTTTCATTTTCACAGCTCTGCCCTATCCCCAGGAGGCCCTGGACCTGATTACAGAGGTCCATTTTAGATCCTGGTGTTAGGGTACCTGCATCTGTTTAATTTTCACAGCTCTGCCCTAACTCCAGGAGGCCCTAGACCTGATAACAGAGGCCTAGTATAGATCCTGGTGTCAGGGTACCAGCATCTGTTGGGGTTTCACAGCTCTGCCCTAACACCAGGAGGCCCTGGATCTGATTACAGATGCCTATTATAGATCCTGGTGTTAGGGTACCTGCATCTGTTTCATTTTCACAGCTCTACCCTAACTCCAGGAGGCCCTAGACCTGATTACAGAGGTCCATTATAGATCCTGGTGTTAGGGTACCTGCTTCTGTTGGGGTTTCACAGTTCTGCCCTATCCTCAGGAGGCCCAGGACCTGATTACAATGGTCTATAGCCCAGATAGGTATGTTGGTGCATGCTCCTGTTGCATTCGCCCACAACTGCCCTATTTACAATGCAAAATCCCCCAGGTCGACCGATCGTCTCAGCCAATGGCTCACTCCTCGAACCCCTGTCTAAGTTTTTGGATTCTTTCTTACGGCCATTTGTGTCTTTAGCACCCTCTTATGTAAAAGATTCTACCCATGTCATCAATATCCTGCATGATTTTCAGGGTTATCATGAAAGACTCATCTTGTTAACATTGGATATCAATTCTCTATATACCAATATTCCGCAACAGGCGGCCCTAGAAGTACTAGCAAATGTACTAATTAAAAGACCTAAACCAGTCCGTACACCGACTTTTTTTCTCACACAGTTTAAAGGGGTTGCTATGGGTTCGCCCATGGCTCCTGATGTGGCTAACCTTTATGTATCTGAATTTGAAAACAAATTTTTATCTTGTCATCCCTACAAAAAACACATCCTCCTCTGGAAATGGTATATCGACGACGTACTTGTTATATGGGACGGGTCAGAAGCTGTTCTACATATCTTTCACACTGGGCTCAATACATTGGATTCCAATTTGCAATTTGAGGGCACATATAGTATCCATCCCATACCTCGATATTTTGATAAAGAAATCTGATAAAGGCTTCATTACTGACCTATATCGCAAATCTACGGACAGGAATACTTTTCTCACATACGACAGTTGCCATAATACTGCTTTCAAACAAAACCTCCCTATAAGTCAATTTCTAAGAATTAAGAGACTTTGTACGAACAACGCAGACTTTGAAAAACATGCTACAGATCTATATCATAGGTTCGAACAACGGGGATACCCGAACAAATGCATTCACAAAGCATATCAAAGGGCATATGTTACAGATTGTTCCACACTTTTGAAAAATACAGTACGATCACATACAGATAAGGTCACGTGCCCTCTTACTTTTTCATTACATTCCAAAACCATCACAGATATTTTGAAACAAGAATGGCATCTTATATCTTCTTTACCCGCCTTCGAATCTAAACGCCTAATGGTTGCATATAAACGGGCGCCAAATTTAAGTCATTTTCTAGTTCCATCTGCCCTCACTACCACTAGGCCTTCTCCCAAAGTTAAAGGCCACTACAGCTGTGGGAATTGTTCCGTATGCATACATGCGATTACTGTCAAGAATACTTTTACACATACATCTACCGGACATAAAATTGTGATTCATCATTACTCAAATTGCAAGACCATTAATGCCATCTATCTGATACTGTGTCCCTGTGATATGATCTATATAGGCAAAACTTTAAGACAAATACGCACGCGAATTATCGCGCATAGAGGTAATATCCAGAGGAAACTTACTGACAAACCTTTAGTTTCACATTGGTTGGAGAAAGGCCATTTGATTAGCGATATTAAATTTTTAGTCATTAAGACTATTATTCCACATTGGCGAGGGGCAATATTAACAACACTTTGTTGAGATTAGAACAACGTTTAATTTACGAATTTAATAGTTTGGCACCATATGGCCTCAATCAAGAGATTGATCTTTCAGTTTTTTTACAATGATTACCACAATATGCCATGTCTTTGATACATTTTTAGCTACCAATTCAGTCTGCCACTTTTTAACCTTTTCTTAGTTCATCCTTTTATATGAGTCATTACATCAATTTTCTATTTTTGTTCGTATATGGGTCATCTTTTTCTAATGGTTTAGCAAGTTCATGATTTGTTTCTTTTCTGTATCACAATTTTTATGCCTATACATTTACAAGTCCTGATTTATATAGTCCTGCAGTTTTATTCAATATCGTGGTTTCATGATTAAATTTTATATTCAGTATGTACAGATAATAAGTAGAGAATAATCTCCTTGACCTGCATATAGTTTTTTGATTGATTTTACTGCACCACAAATAACCTTCAGTCTCTTTCGTTTGATGTGTCACCTTTGCCTCTCCTGACTCCGCCCAGTCATCTGATGTCGTCATGAATGGCGGGAATTTCGGCGTCTATAAAAGACCACCCTTTTCTCTCCATCCTGTTTTTCAATGTGATACAACGTTCTTTCAGCACCTGCGGTACTGCATCTTGTATTCACCTTTCGAGACATTTGCAGTCATAACTTATTCTCCCGATTTTACTCTTCATTTGGATTTGGTAATTTTATTACAAGTTTTCTGTTTCTGATTCATGATCATTTTCTCTCTATGTTCTTTGCGCCTTCATGGCTCTCACGATCAAGTATGCGCGTCCTCCAGACACCGTCTATCCATGTAGTTTTTTTTGGTCCCCTCCATGCATTATTTAGCGTCTATCGGGTGCATGGTACCACTGTCTTTTAGAAGTATAGCTCCATCCATATTTCCGTACAAACAACGTATATCTGCTTAATATGTTTGGATATATTTAATGGTCATGTTTTTTCATATGTTATAATTCATCAAAGTAACTTTTTAATATTATTACTTGTCGAGTATACTTGTGGCAATATAATATAATATTTATTAGTTTTTACAGCACTATAAACTATGACCTTCTATGCGTTATAACTAGTTTGTGCAAAAAAGTTGTATCGTCAGCAATACATCTCTCTCCTTCCTTATTACACTCTGATCTTCTGCCCCATTCTCTCTTCCGTGCCCCAGCCTTTCTTCTGCGTAATCACAACATATCTGTCATATCAATCTGATATATTACTCATTTGTCCCCCCCTTTTTTCATGCATTCATCCCTTGATCATAACTTCCAACATCGTGTATTTACATTTTTTTAGTTATTTTACCTTTGTTCAACATAGTTTTATGGTGCCCTGTTTTTTACATTTTGAATAGTGTACGTCCTTTGCTAAGGGATTTACAATCTTTTCACACCCCTTCATCGTATCCAGTTTATACGATATAAACGTTTATAGTCCTCTTGAGCATTAATTATCATATTGTCTTTTAGTTATTCGCACAGCAGCATTGCACAACTGTCTTAAAGAGACATCTTAATAGATACAGCCCTGGTGAGTTTTTAATGTTATATTTGTTAATTATTTTTACTGGTTTATATTAGTCCTTTATCTTAACTATTTATTATTTATTTATTTATTGCACTTTTTTATGTATTCAGCTATGATGGTTATAATTTGAGTGCACAAAGTTTTAAATGTATAGTGATTGTTTTAATCAGTTATTGAATTATTTATGCTTTAAGTTGCATATGTTGTTTAATCGTGACTCTATAGCGCTTCTTATATATGTCAATACATTTTTTATCTTTTTTTAATAATTTATACTATAGCTTGCCTGTGTGTTCAATTTTCCTTTCTGTCTCGGCCCTATAGACTTTACATGCTATTTTAAGTGTGGTTTTATAATCAATTTTCAATATTGCATGTGTTTCATTTAACTATTTTTATATTTTTACATTTTATTATCAAATTTTTGTTGTTTGTAATTGTTCATGATTCTTGTGGATTTGTGTTTATTATGTTTTTATGTACTCCTTGTTAGCTGTATGTCCCCTGAGGAAGGCGTTTGCCGAAACGTGTAGGGGTCTTCATCAATAAAGCAGTCTGTGACCAACTTACAGCTCTTGCTTCCTGTGTTCCTTTCCTGATCTGCAAGAGCGTTGCTCCTCTTTTTTGCACACAGAGGTATAGTAGACATCCTGGTCTTATGGTAGTGGCTCCTGGTGATGTGTTCAGGGCCACCCAATCCCCGCGCGACGCCAGAACACATCACACATGTTCTGTAAAGATATCATGGTGCCATGGCGGGTGTATCTGCTGATGTGTGTAGGTCAGGAAAACACACAGGTGTGTGCCGGACCACACATGGGGTTAGGGAACACCTCCCCTGGAGACCAGCATGCCTACCCCACACATGGCATGGTACTGCCATGTCATGCAAGGAGAGTGTAGGAACATGGGAAGTGGGGTCCGGGGGGTTGCACACAGGACATGCAGGTGGCACCCCACACATGCCAAGACCCACAGCCACACATGCAGGAGGCACTGGCAACAGGTAGTAGAGGACCCACTGGCCAGAGCATCAGCAGCACCCTGCTGCTCGCAGTGATGTGTGATATGCGTTGGGCACCCACCAGAGATATCTGGCCCCTAATGTTCCCTCCCATTGCATTTCCCCCCAGGTGGAGGACCTACGGAAAAGGGACAGGAGTTGTGGCTGCACTGCCCAGATGTCCTTGCCCGCCTCCAAAGGAGGGCACTGCAGCAACATGGTGGTGAGTGTTGCGACCTCTGCAGTATAGTACAGCATGTCACAGTGGCCCAACAGCCTGTGGGAGGCCACACTATGTTTATGTGGTGTTGGAATTGCATGATGGTGTGCTAATGACTGTCTTCCCCCACAGAGGATGCTGCTGCTGGTAAGGGACCATCAACATCAGGGCCCCCCACAACAGGCCCCACAGCTTCAGTCCAACCAGCTGAGGAGGAGGAGAAGGCAGAGGCGGAAGAGGATGACAAGGACATGGAGTGGGCGGAGGGTGGGGTGGGGTGGGGTGGGAGGGAGGGAGGGTGATGGTGTCTGATGCAGTGGGGGTGAGGAGGAGGAGGAGGAGAGTGGGGAGGCGAAGGCAAGGGTGGGTGGGAGGTGTCAGGGAGGAGGAGGGGGTGTTGATGGGGGAGGATGGTCCTGTGGGTGGGAGGGACACAGGACAGCACAGGGCACTGTGGGTCTCTGCCAGCTGCTGCATGTGTGTGGCGATGGGCCCGTCTGGTTGTAGCTATGCCACCCATTGCCACAGATAGGGCCCACACACATGCCACCACACAAACACCGGGCACCTGGTGTGGATGTGGTGGCAGGTGTATCCGGGACTTGTCTGTGGCAGTGGTCGGCATGCTGCAACGCCAGCAGGCCCAGGACCACACTATCTAATGGCTGACAGCCACCATTCAGTGGATGGCTGCCAAGATGCACATGCAGCGTGCGGCTGGTATAGCACAACCCGTAGCCATCCGCAAGCTCCCCCGATCGGGGTAGAGCACCTGGGTGGGCCAGCAAGCTTTCCCACTCAGGAACTCCAGCCCAATTGGGGCTGTGGGAGGAGGAGCAGCCACATTTAAAGGACAACGCTGCCGGCGGGAAACCCCAGCACAAACCGCCACCATCAGCAACCTCCCCCGATCAGGGTACAGCACCTGAGCAGGCCAGCAAGCTTTCCCACTCAGGAACTCCAGCCCAATCGGGGCTGTGGGAGGAGGAGCAGCCATGTTTAAAGGACACCGCTGCCGGCAGGAAACCCCAGCACAACCCGTCGCCATCAGCAAGCTCCCCTGATCGGGGTAGAGCACCTGAGCGGGCCAGCAAGCTTTCCCACTCAGGAACTCCAGCCCAATCAGGGCTGTGGGAGGAGGAGCAGCCACGTTTAAAGGACACCGTGCCTGCTGGGCCCGTGCCTGAGGGCCTCGCCAGAGGGCCCTTTGGCGTGGCCCTTAGGCGGAGACCATTTCGGAGACCGATATTGGGAGCATGGAACTTCACTTGACTGAAAAGGAGAGCATTTTGAATATTGAGAGAGGAAAACTGCCTCCAACCTACACTTCCTATTCCAGGTGCCCACTTTCCCTAGTCCTGTCATGAAGGGTGTGCACAGAGTCTTAAATTTATGGTCTGAGATAAGTTTGTTTGTAATCTTTACTTGTGGGAGTGTAATGAGCAGTTTTACTAAAGTATTACATTCCAATAGGATCTAGATGGAATAACTCAGATTTACACATCTTGTAGGTATCTTAAAAACAACTTGGTTCTACCTTATTGGTGCATGATTTCTGGAGACCTGCTATTTTCTAATGTGTGACTAATTAGTTATTCTGTATTTCTTTGATGAAACAACGTAGCTCGCTTATAACGGTGATTATTGAACATAGTAACTCTCTTGTAAATGTTACCCTGAGTCAAAAGTATCATTCATTACCACAGTGAAGCAAAGCAGAACTCCTCTTCTAGATACTGAACCATAAGTTTTGCCTTCCTCCTTCTACTCTCTCCTATCATACACCACGACAATCCATAGCAAAACCCTTACGCCTGCCTCCTACCAGCGACCTCGTAAGTGCAATTCCAATCTCCTCAAGCACCCTTGGTTAATCTACATCCAGCTACTTACAGCCATCCTGTACATAGCCAGTCATGGCCATCTTCAAAATAGTCCTCCCAATAATCTACATACTCACTAGTGCCATCTATGAGTCAAATGCACTCTTGCTTGACCACAACCCTATCCCCCTACTCCAAGGCACAAATAGGAAATACCACCACAATCAGCACCAACTTCCACCAAACTCCTACTACAGGAGACAGTCACACTTGCTCTGTGTAACACTAGACCTTACAACTACCACAAAAGTCAATAAAATATATGTTCAGCAAGACCTCAGGTGTGCCCTTATCAACGCACGCTTGGCCCGCAATAAATGGCTAGCCATTACGGACCTAATAACCAACCTTAACCTAGACATACTAATGGTCACAGAGACATGGCTTTCGGACACTGACACTGTGCTAACAAACCAACTGACCCCCCCCCCCTAACTTCTCAATCTACTCATGCAACAGAGAAAATAGAAGAGGAGGAGGAATCTTCATACTAGCAAAAACTGCACTACAATACCAGACAAGCCTATCCAAGAGCACACAGCACCTAGACACAATAACCATCACTAACAAAATCAGCACTATCAACCTCATTTACAGGGCTCCAAGTGCTTCATCAGACAAATTCTCCGACATAATCGACTTAACATGTAACCCTGAAAACCCTAACAAACCAAACTGGCTTTTGGGCAACTTTAAGCTCGCCTCCACACAACCTGCCTTATCTAGCGCCTTCCTCGAAGCAATGACCAATCTCTCCTACAAGCAAATTGTAAACGATCCAACCCACCAACGAGGGAACCTCCTGGATCTTATCTTTGCACCACCCACTGACACAAGCATGATACGCCAAATTAATCTCTCCATCACCCCTGTCCCCTGGTTTGACCACAACCTGATAACATTCCAGATACCATCACATCAGAATAATCTCAGCAGACCAAACATCCAGACTTCAGCAAACTCGGTACGCTTCAAACCATTGGACAAAGAGGTGAACACCAAACATGCACTCCCAAAATTGTCTCAGTCAACTGCCAACCTCAATGAAATGGTCACTAATTGGAATGACACCCTAAACCTGTATGCTCAACAGCCATCCGCTAACATTCAATCAACACCCAACAACCATGCTGCTAAAAAGCAGACTGCTCCATGGTTCTCTCCTGAATTACGGACATCCTTACTTCATCTGAGAAGACTAGAGAGAAAATGGAGACATACAAATGGAGTGGAGGAGTGGCCTAGTGGTTGGGGCAAGGTACTTCAGGCCGGAAGGTCGGGGGTTCAAATCCCACTAGAGGACAGCAACCTTGGGCCGGAAGGAGTGGGGTTTCTAGTCCCACAGGTGCTCCTTGTGGTCTTGGGAAAGCCACTTAACCCTCCATAGCCCATGTTCCCTGTAAAATGTTTATCTCCAAGTTATAATGCCCTGTTCAATGTAATTTAAGTTTGTTCCATGTAAACCGCACTGATGCAGAATAGCGCGGTATATAAGAGAATGTAAATAAATAAATAATACTCATAACACTGTTGACCAAGACATATACTTAGCCCACCTGAAAATTTATTGCGAAGCAACTTGGGTTAAGAGGAAGGAATTCCACTCTGATCTCCTCAGCCGCTCAATAAACAAGCCACGAGACCTCTTCAATTTAGTAAAATCCTTAACCAAGGAGCCATCACCACCACAACAAGAATATATACAGCCTCAATACGCTAACTACATTCAATCTAAAGCAGTCAAAACAATTACAACCACATTGCAAGAACCTTCACAGTCTCCCTGGCTCCAGAACCCACTCACTAAACTCTCACCTCCATCGGCAAAATCCATTGAAGACATTATTGCCACCATCAACACCACCACTGCACCAAACGACCCGTGCCCAGCACACTGGATCAGAGCAATGCGTTTAGAACTCAGCCCATTCATAGCTGAAATTGCAAACCGGTCCTTATCAACCGGAATGTTCCCAGCTATGCTTAAGTGGACATCCATCCGTCCATTACTAAAGAACAACCAGCTTGATCCAAAGAAGGTGGAATCTTACCAGCCAATCTCTAATATTCCACTACTAGCCAAAATACTCGAGAAGGTGACTCAGAGACAAATCCAGCAACATCTTGACACATCATACCCCCTAGACCCATGCCAACATGGATTCAGGGAAGCTCACGGAGTTGAAACCCTCCTGACCTCACTAACTAACACACTCATCAGTGGGATAGACTGCACCAAGAGGGGCTTCGCTTTGATCTTCCTCGACATCGCTGCCGCGTTCGATTCAGTGGACCACGAATAACTCCTAGCTCGACTCCATGAGAAGGGAATCCAGGGTCTCGCATGGGACTGGTATAAATCCTACCTAGAAGATCGTTGGCAACAAGTTTGGATTGGAGCTAATACATCTGAACCATTCCAGCAAAGGCAGGGTGTACCCCAAGGCTCCTCACTATCTGCACTGCTCTTTAACATATATATGCAACCAATCTGCAAAATCACCCACGCCTTCAGCATATCTTGCCTCATCTACGCAGATGACGTGTTGATGTTTACACCTATCAACGTCACACGCCCTGACTATATGGCTCTTATCAACTGCTTCAACGCAATTACAGATTGGCTCCTCAATCAGAACCTTTGAATAAATTTCAAAAAAACCGAAGTCCTAATCGTCACAAGAAACAAATGCTTCTCCCCCCCCCAGACCCTAAAAGTAAGAGATGCAGAACTTCCAATCAAGGCCACCTGGGTGTAATATTCGATCAACAGCTAGACTTCAAAGAGCACATAAAATGCACTGTAAAATCCATCTACTACAAGATAAAAACCCTTTGGCACCTGAGACCCATGTTGGAGGCTGATGACTTCCGCACAATATTCCAAGCACTTGTCACACCCCATTTTGACTACGCAAATATTGTACTATATGGCCTCCCAAAGAACACACTAAACCCATTACAATTAGCTATGAATGCCGCAGCTCACATCTTGTGTGGAGCATCAAGGAGAGACCATATAACCCCTATCCTAAGGGAGCTACACTGGCTCCCAATAAGTTGCAGGATCTCTTATAAAGCCCTCCTCATTACATTCAAATCCATTAATAAAATATCGCCCTCCTCAATTTCAGCCCTTCTCACCCACACCCCGAACAATAGATCTAGGAGATCATTGGCTGAAAATACACTAGTTATCCCAAGTGAATTCACTAAATTTGCTCAAACAACTAATAATCGAGCATTTGCATCCTATGCCCCCAGATGCTAGAACAAACTCCCTCCCTGCATCAGAGCGATCAGAGACCTTATGCAATTCAGAAAAGCCCTCAAGCACCATCTGTTCCTCATTCACTTCGCACATCTTAACAACGCCCCCTCTCCTCCCTCCTCACAACTCAATGCCTCTTCATTAACCAATATGCCACAGACTGAGCTTGTAACACAGACCAGGTAGAATTGTATTCAATTGTACTGCAGTAAGATGTACTCTTTTGTAAATGCTTACCAGCTCGGTAACTGTTAAAATGTAAATAGTTTCCCCAGTTCTAATCCATGTTATGTCCCCTGTTATATGTAAACTTAGGTCAGATTTGACTGTCCGAGTGTTATATTGTTTAATGTAAACCACACTGATGACAAAGAGCGCGGTATATAAGAGCAGTTAAATAAATAAATAAATGTGCGGTGCATCTCAACAGCCATCCCCTGATGGGCATCCCAGGAGCATGTGAAGGTCACAGTGGCGCCCACATACATGCCCTGTGCTGTCCTGTCACCCGGGACTCAACATGTGGGCCTCTGTAGACTGTACCTGTTTTAAATTTGTCTGTAAATACAGTTGTGCTAATAGATCACAATGGTCATGTGTCTCCCTTACAGACAGACTGTTGACGTGAGCATGGGATCTGTGTGTAGATCCCTATGTGTATGTGTGGTAGACATAGGTAACATACATGAACCGTCTCCACACTCAGGTGTGGGGGCTGGCCATGTGCATAGGCATCTGTGCACCTGTGATGTACCGATGTGCTGTGTGTCCCAGCAGCTATGGTCACATGCATGCTGCCTGTGATATGTAGGCTGCATATCTGATGCACCATGCCAGAGGGGAATGGAGGGAAAGGCTAGCAGCAGGTATGTGGCAGGAAGGATAGGATGGACTGCTGTACCCAGGAGCTGCACAGTGGGATAGCTTGTGAGGCCAAGACAGGTGGATGTTCATCAGGGGGAGGAGCGGTGTCTCACTACAAGCGCTGGGGAAGAGTAAACAACTGACTGTAGCTAGCTACCTTTGTCTGCCTGTGCCTCCCGCAAGCTTATGTGGCTAAACAGCCACGTAGGCTCTGGTGTGGGCATAGAAGATGGTCACACATGTGGGTAGACTAATGGAGAGCATATGGGGTGTGAGAGAGGGACAGATCTGTAAAACATACATGTACCACTATAAACATATTGCTGGTCGACGGGAGAGGTAGAGTGTACCCCCACCCATAGATAGAAGGATGCACACATGGCACGGTGCATGGCACACAAGGCATGGTATAACGTATGTGTGTTGATTGGTGGAAGTGCAGACACCACACCCCTAAGGGAAATGGGGAGGCACATGTGGCCAGGGTGACAACATGGGGGGCAGGGTACTCAGGGGAGCACAGTGGCACACACTGCAGACGTGCACATAGGTATAAATAGGTTTCAATGTCTTTATTGTCACAGATGTGGTGAACTGTTCCCCACACTCACATCCTGCGTGGCCACCCATGTCCACAGCACCCACATCCCACACCACCTCTCTGTGCCGGGTCTGCTGGTGCCACCTCTGGCATTGCAGCTGGCTGCTGGGGATGCCCAGCCATGGCTTTCTGGGAATCTTCTATATGCAGTAGCGCCGCTGCCATCACCTCAGCTGTGGCACACAGTTGGCTGACCTCGTCACATAGGGCCAACAGAGCCTGACGTGTGCCTGTGGGTGAAACACAAAGGGAAGTGTGAAACATGTGTTGCACCACCCACTGTGACCCATGCACATGTCCGGTGTATCTCAACACAACACTCCTCAGATCAGGTCTCTACGTGAAGACTAGCAACATGTTACCATGTGTATGTCTGTGTGTCCCATGATCCATCATCATTGCAGAAGATGTTCCTGATGACGGCTCGTGGGGATCCCAGATATGACACATGGTACTGTGTTGCAATTCATTGTGTCAATGATTGATCTATGTACTGGTCGCATGGGAGTGGCTGGATAACATGGGGTTCATGTCAAGCACATATATATCTGGGGGTCTCTGTTTGCTCTAAACCTGATGCACGGTCCTGCCTACCACCACTACATAAGCTAGGTACTATCACCCAGAATGAGGGATCCGCAGAGTAAGCTGTCTAGGTGATCAGGGTTAGGGCTTGGGTGCTGTACGTCTCCATGGGGTATATGGATGACAACAGATGACTCATGCCATGAGAGGGGGTTCTCACATGGCACAGAGTCCCACCAAACATATGGAACCACGTGCCATGGAGCCACTATCCTGGGGAGCACATGGGATGTCAGTGTGAATGTAATCTCAACACCCTGGGGAAATCCTGTCTATTCTGTTACCCACCTTCAGCATCCTGCCTTGAGGAGGCGGTATGAGCCCTCAGCTCTGCCAGGATGACATCCATGCTGGTGGGTGGGCTGAGGGATGGTCCTGGTGCCTGCACTGTGTGCCGGCTCCCCTCCATGTCAATGTCCACAGCCAGTGCGCTGCTTCTGGAGGCCCTTGCTGTGGTGCGGACATACTCTGGGCCGACCTCTGCCTCGAGCAACACATCAGTCCCGTGGGCCTCCATACCAGTGCTGGCGCCAACCTCGGACTCTGCCCCCTCTGGTCCCTCCACATCATCTGGCTCACCCACATCCTCCCCCTCCTCATATGCCTCCATGGCCTGGGGGTCACCTGGGGGGTGGAACAGGGTAGACATCCCATATGGGTTTACCACATCCAAATATGTGCAGCTGTGTTTTACACCCACACCAGCAGCAATGTGTTGTCCACCTGTAGTTACTGTCACTGTGCCTACAATGGGGACAACACATGTGCATACAGTATGCTGTACCTGGCAGGGTGGGGGGCGGGGCAGCCACCTGTGCTGGTGCTGCTTTGCCACATTTGATGGTGTTGTCTGGGGGGATGGGATGGCGGTGCCAGGGCCACTGTGTGCAGCAGTAGGTATGCACTGTGCATGTGATGGGGCCCACACTACATGTGTCCTTGGTGAGTATGGGAGCCCTCAATGTGACTGTAGCCTGTCATAGTGTGCGTGAGCGATATTTATGTAGTGGCCTGTGTGGTATGCACGGTATGTGTTGCACCATGCGACCGGGTCAGCCAGACGTATGTGGGGACTGCTGCATTGGCGACCACTGTGCATTGTGGGTGTACAGCTAACCAGTACTCTGTGTGTTGTGGTGGACCTCTCTGGGGGATGGGCGTAGTGATGCTGGGCATGAGGTTGCACCGTGGGTGGGGGTCATGCGAATGTGTCTGTGACACTGCAGTGCCTGTAGAGGGGCTAGCCCCAGGTGGTGTGGGATTTGGGGAGGTGCAGTTGGTGAAGATTTGGATCTGTGCACCTCAATGGCCTGTGAGGGTGGATGTTGGATCCATACTGTGTGGTGGCCACTGACAGGGTAGTATGTGTCTGATATCTGTGTGATGTGGGTGTTTGCGTTTGTTTGCATCTACATCATAGACTCAGTGTGATGGGCCATTCTCTGTCACTGTTCAGGGCTATGTCTCCGCACAGGTAATAGCAAACAAGCGTCATAGCTGTTGTAGGTGGAGGGTGCGGGGACCCCCAGGTCACTGTGTGCTGGACTAGTTGTATGTTCCTCCTGGATGTTGTGTCTTTCATATTGTGATGCTGGCCTGGCTGCAGATGTATGATGCTTATGTGCGACCTATGTGCCGGGTAGGAATTTCCGCTGCATGTGCTGGGTTAATGGGGTGGGAGGTGTGATGCCCTCCCTGTGTGTGCGGTCTCTAGTTTCTCACATGCACAGTGGTGGGGGGTGGCAATCCGCATGGTTGATGGACTGCCCCCCCCCCTTCATTCTGTACCCCTGTGCAGTGCTCAGCTACATCCTGGACTGTGATTGTTGTGGAGACAGCCCCAGGCACTTGCCACAAACACCATGTGCAGACATTGCCAGGTATTGCTGGTTGTGGGTCCCCCAGTTTCCTGTGTTACGGCACACGTGTCCCCTCGACATAGGCCCCCATCATCCCATCCATGGCAAGCAGGTGCTTGGCAGTTAGCTGTACATGGGCTGCATATCTCAGACCTACCCACGTGTGGATGGGCGGTGTCCAGCTCTTACAGCAGTCCCCGCAGGTAGATGGGGCCCAGCCATTCTGTGAGCTGCTGCTCCAGGGGGATAAGGCTGGGGACAAAGGGACCACCTCCACCAGTGTCCATGGCATGTCTCCTTTCCGCCACCATGTAGGCCCGAACACCTCGCTTTATATCGTTAAACAGTTTCCTCAGGCTGTCCAGGTCCCTGGGTGGTCCCCCGGCCTGCGCTATGGCCTCCTGTACCTCCTCCCACACATGTATGCATGTCCCCACCATGGTGCTGGAGCTCAGCTGCCCATAGAGCACCTCATAGCGCTCTAGCACACTGGCCAGCAGGATGTGGTTCTCCTGCTGGCTGAATCTAACTGCTCTCCTCCGTTCCTCGGCTGGCAATGGGACTCGCCTCTGTTTGGCACTGGGTGGCCTTTCGGGCTGCCCCAGTGTGGGCTGGGACACACCCGATGGCCCTGCAGCCACCACCTCAGGTCCACCCATCCCTGATGCCCTTGTGGGCCGCTGTTCAGGGGTTTCCCCCTTGTCCCCTCCTGCCATGGGCTGTCGCTCCATTTCCCTGTTCCCTGTGGCCTCTTCCTTCCTGTCACACATTCCCACATCTCTCAGTCCTTGCCTAATATTCCCTCCCCTGCTGCTCGCCTGCCCTCCTCTCCCTCTCCCCTCCTTTCCTCCTCACCTCCTCTCCCTCTTCCTCTCCCCTTCTCCTCTCCTCACCTCCTCTCCCTCTCCCCTGCTCCTCCCCTCTCCTCCTCTCCCTCTCCCCTGCACCTCCCCTCACCTCTTCACCCTCATGCCTGCTCCTCACCACACACCTGCTGCTCACCTCACCTTTCCTCTCCTCTCCTCACCTGCTATCACCCTGACCGATTGCTCTCCACGCCTGCACTTCACCTTGCCTACACAAAACCCTTGGCGTTTATCACGTGTGGTGGCCTTTTTATGCATTTTACTTGGGGGCGCAGGGTTATGCACATTGCACATGTGCTGCAGCACGTGTGCGCAATATGTGCATGCACTGTGGCACGTGTGTGCTATGGGCGCATGTGCAGTGACACACATGCTCCACTTGCGCATGCACAGTGACGCATGCACTGTGCTAGGGGGCCGCTGTATCAGGGGGGATCTGTGCATGACACCCGTGATTAGGTGCTCACGCAGCAGATGGCACCCAAAAACATCACGTGTGCATGTTGCCACACTTGCATGCCACGTATGCCATATGCATGAATGCAGCCCCACGCAACACATGCACACGGATCACAGTCAGATCTTATGTGCATGCACAATGCATGCAGACACCACGTTTGCAGTGCTGCGCATGCGCAACACGCACACAGACACACACCGGAAGATAGGTACTTACCTGTCATGCATACGTGGTATACGCCGAGGGTTTTGTGTAGGTGAGGTGAAGAGCAGGTGAGGTGAGGTATTAGTCAGGTGTACAGCAGGTGAGGTGAGGTGAGACGAGGTGCAGTGGGGTGAAGTGAGCAGCAGGCCTGTTGGAGTGGTGGGGGGCAGGTGAGGTGACGAGCAGGTGGGGGTGGGGGAGAAGAGGTGTTGAGCAGGCGTAGGGTACAGAGGAGGAGGTGAGGGACAAGCAGAGGGCGGTGTTGGTGGGGTGAGGGAGAGGCGAGAAAAACCCTCTGTGGAATATCTGTTTTGCTGATGGCTGTCTTTGTGGTGGCTTCAGGTTCATTGGGGGGTGCTCAGGACCTGCGGCACAGGGCATGGGTGCAGACCCGCTGAAAATCTGACCTGCAGCTGCGGAGGCCATGCATGCTAGGGCTGAACCGGCACGGCGCAGGAGGCGTGCCAAGCTGCACCCTCGCCAGGCTCACCTCTACAGGCCCAGGGCCCAACTCCAGGACATGTGTGAGGACTAGGTCATCTCCCTGTACCGTCTGGACACAGTAGCTATTAGGGAGCTCTTTGAGGATCTCAGACCTGACCTCGAGCCCCTGACCGGTCAGTCACATGCCATACCGGGTTTGGTCAAGCTCCTGTCTGCCCTACATTTCTTTGCCTCTGGCTGTTTCCAGTCATCTGTGGCTGCAGTGGGTGGCATGAGCCGCCCCACCTTCTCACGCTATCTCCACCAGGTACTGCTGGCCATGGTCAGACGGGTGGGGAATTACTTTGCAATTCCCAACACTAGGCAACAGTGGGGAACCCTGAACCAGGCCTTCGAAGAGGTTGTAGGGATACCACATATGATGGGAGCTATTGATTGCACACATGTTTCCCTCGTCCCGCCCGGAGACAGGGAGGCAGTGTTCCGCAACCGCAAACACTACCATTCCCTGAATGTTCAGATAGTATGTGATGCAAATATTCATATTATGAATGTGGTCCCTAAGGTTTGCAGGGTCCACTCATGACTTCTTTATCCTGCATCCCTCAGCACTATTCGGACAGTTTGAGGCTTGGCAATATGAGGACTGTATACTGCTGGGTGGGTATTTCTCTGCTCAGACCTGCACATGGTGTTCCTCTGGGTACACGTAGGCGTACATGTTTGTGTTTGCAAGGTGTCCCTAGTTGTGTTTGTGTGTCATTTGTGTGTGTGTCGGGGGGGGGGGCACTTCCCTTCACGGTCATCTTTGGTATGGTGTTTTGTGTTGGTGGCACCTTCACCTCTGATATATCTGGCCATTTCATATTGTGTGTTTTGTATGGGCATAGTACAGGACACATGTATGTTCCACGTATATTCAACAGTATATTGTTGTGTCGGACATCCTCTCGGGGCAACTCAGGGACCTTTTCCCATTTCACCCCATGTGTGTGGGCAGTCTCATGGCTATCACATGCTTGCAAATGTGTGCATCACTATCCTTGTCAAGGGTGCATTGCCATGTGTGTGGCTGATGTTTTTGCAGCCGGCACTACTATCTTTCAGCTATGGGTGTTAGGGCATGTGTTATTGTGGGTTACAGCTGAGGTGGTTTGCGCACCTTAACCCCATCCCATGGTCCCTGTCTCACACCTCCAGACACTGCCACATACATGTTGTGGGTCAGGATGTGCTGTAACCTGTTCATGGGAGACCTGTCTGTGCTGTTGGTTTGTATGTACATGCTTGTGTGCATGTGTGTGTGGCTCAGCCTCTGCTTTACCTTTCTACTATTCCTCTACAGGTGATGCAGGATATGGGTGTCATCCCTGGTTGCTGACCCCTCTGCATCTGCCACGGACATGTGCAGAAAGGAGGTGCAATGAGGCCCATGCCTCCAGCCGCTCAGTCATCGAGCGCACCTTTGGTGTTTTGAAAAGTCACTTCAGGTGTCTGGATAGAACTGGCGGGGCCTTACAATACAAACCCATGACTGTGGCAAAGATAATTCTGGCCTGTTGCATACTGCACAACATTGCTCTCAGGCACAATCTCCCAGTCCAAATTAATGAGGATCTGGAAGATGATCCTGCGTGTCGTCCTGTACGTGGCCGTGGTGACACACGTGAGGGCACAGCAACCAGGTGCCAGCTGATTGTGGTGGTATTCTCATTTAAGTACTGCATATGTTGGATATTACATTGGTATCTAGACATATGTACTACTACTACTGTTGGACATTTGTATAGCTGTACCAGTCATATGCAACACTACACAGACATATGGGGGACATTCCTTGCCCATTAGAGCATTCAGAATAGTCCAGGGAGAACATAGGTGGGGTGTGTAGGGGATAACTGCAGATGCACGGGGGTCAGATGAGACTGGATTACCTTCCCTAGGTGGGTACGTTGGTTGGGGATTGGGGAAGGTGGCTGGCGATGACACACAGGTTGTTGGTTCCAGCTGTGGGTGCAGAATGGTAAACGGAGCGTGTTGTGTGGTCAGCAGTAGGAGAGCGGGATGTAGGTGGCACCATTTGCCTAGATGTGTGGATACCACGATGGAGGATATTGGCGCATTGATCACATAACATAGACTGATTGGCACAGACTGTGCATTACATGTTTGTGTACAGTGCTGTGTATGACTGGCAACAATATGTACATGCTCAGTGGTAGTAGTATTGGCAGGAGTTAATATTATGGAGTGAAGGTACAGGGTACACACACAGGTACTGCATCAATTGCTCAGCGGGGTAACCTACACTTGGATGCAGACATGGATTGTGAGCCAGTGAGGTGATTTGACAGAAGCAGTATTATGGTCACAGCGAGGCCGACAGCTGATGAACCATGCAGCGGTGTGTTGGTTGGTTTGAGGCAGACACAACTGATTCAAGGGGATAACAGCAAGGTGTAGGTTAGAGTTAGCAAATTGGGGGGTGACTGAGGGTTGCATTCACGTTTTAGTTGTGTGTTAAGGGAGGATGGAGGGGATGGGGGGATATTGCTCATGTTATCTGGAATGACACTGCATGTCTTAGCAACATGATTCGTATGTGTGGGGGAGAAGAGGGAGGGGTCACAGACAACCCCTGCATTGCATATCAACATGCGGCAATGTGTTGCAACCTATACACAGACACCTAATATGGGGCAGGGTTTACCGAGAGAGCTTAGATGTTGTGTCGTGGCCAGGTTACGTTTCAGGCAGCGTGGATACATCAAGCCAGCATTGTCAGACACGCAAACATAGCTCAGGGTCTGGATTGCCAGGGGCTGTTCAGAGATGTTGGGATATATTTGGCACACATCAGCATACAGTTGGCACTGCGCGGCAGGGGATCAGATAGACCCAAAAAGGCATTTGGTATGGAGCTCTGGAACATGCAGACACAGGACATATCCCTGTGTACCAGCATATGGGTGCAGGCACGCTGGGGAGATGGGACCATCACAACACACACTGAATGTGTGACAGATGAGATATGAGGTGCAGGGGATTAGTATGGAGGCAGTGTGGGCATGTGAGGACAGTATATCAGGGTGACGGGAGTGGTCAGCAGTGTCTGGGGAAGTATAGAGGTGATGAAATGGTGCGTATGGGGTACAGGCCCTTTAATTTTAGCATTAACACGTCATTGGGGACTTTGGCAGGGGAAATTCTGTACAGTGTAACGGAAAAAAGCCAGACTGAAATGGATTTGGAGGGCATGAGGGGTGATGACGTGATGGTGCTGTGTGTGTTACACAGCTCAAACATGACATATGTATGTATCTGGTGTGTTTATCCCTCAACAGGATATATTGTGTGACCTCCCTGGTGCTGTGGTTCACTGGCAGCTGTCTGTACCCCACTCAAAGTACAGGAGAATGGGGTAGATGGACATACAGGTACATGGTGTGTGGGGACAGTCAGCCACAGATCATGTCTGCAGTCATCTGTCCAATGCACATATGTTGTGGTTCACCTCTTTGGTCTGCAACCCCATACCCCATATGTTACTATTGTCAAACACAGGCACATGTGTTCCTGCCCAGCTCATCTGCTCCAACACTGTTTCTGGAAAACATCCCAGAGAGCTGCGTGTGTCCACACGTCCTAGGTGTTCTGGTGGTGGGCCACACGTACACCCTTCTGTGACATTGTAACATCAGCCAAATGCTGTGTAGCATTGATTTGGCCAAGAGCTATCTCCACTGATCTCAAATTGTCCACAGACAGGCCATATGCTACTGGTGGCATGCTCACCTTAACATACTGTGTGTGTGTGTTTTTCTAGCATGGGTGTGTAAGGGTATGGTGTGCATACAGTTTGTATTATCATGTGGTGGGTGGTGTTTTAACACCTGTGGAGGGTTGGGGACTCTGCTATCTGTAACCTACTGCTGTTGACCATGTATACATTGTGCGCATCTGTTTTATGTTATGACCTGACTTATCTCTTGTGTGCTGTCAGAACACTATCCATCAGCATTTCAGTATCACAGATGACGCCCTAATTTGGACATGCGTCAATGGCAGCTGGAGATGGAGATATGGTGATTCTATACATTCCTCTGACATCTTCTGTATTCACTGTGATGTGGTGTTGCCTTTTCCTGCCTCAAACAGTCCCTAGCAGACACTTTCTGCAGACAGACGGTAGGTTGCTTCTTGGATCTTTTGGAAATGACATCAGCTGTTTTATGCTCGCATTTTTTTGTGTTTTTCATGGAGTTATCCTGTGGGGTTATTATGCACTAATGCTGATGGACATGGGGTAGAGCAGTGAGGCACCTGTGTAACATGTGCATGGACATGACCATATCCATAGGACACCCTCGTGTATTGTTCAATGGCCACATTTCCACAACATGCGCTGTGTTATGTTTTGTGCTAATTTCATGTTTGCATGTTTGGCATTGCATTCTATACATATTGTTGTCTGTCTACCTGTAATGTTTCCTGGTGTTCTGTGCAACATACCGTGACAGTGTTTCTCCCTCTTCTGATACAGGGCAGAACACACACAGTGCACATCGACTACACTGCATCTGCAGGCACCATCACCCACGTGTCTGAAACCACAACAAGACCATGTAGCTATCCCTGGGATATGGTGGCATAGGATAGCTGACTTCTGCATGTGGCCCACATGCCTATGATGGACATTGATGTTGGACTGCTACATTGGGCATAGACGGCCTGTCCTTCATGACATTGCTACTGTGCTCTGGCTGGGTGTGGGGTTCATCGCAGGGGACATACATGACCTTTTGTGTGCTGTGGCAGATTGGGATGTACCACTTGCATATGCAGGCCCAGGGATTCACGGACAGTCTTCACGGGATATGTTGGTTTGCAGAGGCTATTTGCAGTATGGACACTGTGTACAGGCCCCTACATGTGCAGCAGGGACTGTCATACTTGCTGCATGTTGTACATCCATCTGACATTGTGTTACTGTATGTTGCCTATGTGTGTGACCTGCACCGCAGGATATCCTCATCTGTTTAGTTCACCAAGAGCATACAGCCATGCGTGTGGCACAGGGGTGACATTGTATAGGTCCTCTGGTATTTGTGGGGCTACCTTGCACTTGAACTTGACACGGTATTTACCACCTCACCACTTTGATGTGCACCAACATCTTCAGTCGATATTTGCCATCACCACGTGTGCTACAGTGCATGTGGGGCATCACTGTGTCATTGTTTAATGTACATGTTCCAGGTGCATATGACTGAATATGTTGGTACACTAGGGCATGTGGCAGTGTGGCTTCTGTGCTGGTTACTGGGCCATGTTTGACCTTTCTTTCGATCTCTATGTACAGATTAGTGTTTTTGGTTGGTGTACAGACGTGCCGCTCTACATTGTTTTACAGACATAGCAATGCATGTCTGCACAGTCCTCTTTATCTCCTGACATTCCGGGACTCACATTGCACCAGTAATTTGGCAGTGTGGCAGTGTGGGTGTGCATGTTCATCCTTCATGGGTGCATTCCATGTGCCGTGTCATATGTATACACATACTATATTCACAACACCCATTGCAGCAGATTTTCTGCATAGTGCTATCTCTGTATGTGTGATAGTTTGCATTTTCTTTATTATCTGGGATCATGTTCCTCTTGTACCTCTTACCATATCCGGATTTGGCATTTGCACAGTGTTGTTTTGGAAGTATGTGGCACTTTATTTGCTATATTACAAATTATGTGACATCTGTGACGTGTATATATGTATGTGTGTGTGCAATTGCAGAGATTCTGATACGTATACTTTTGCAGATTTGTGCCACCTGTTTTTTGAAGGCAGATATGTTTTGTTTATACCTTCATGACTGGTGTGTGTTGTGCTGTCATCATGCCCTACCTACTGTCTACATGCACACATATGTGAAAAAGGCTTTTGGGGCATGCAGCAGCATGTGGGGGGTGTGGGGATACTGCATAGTACACACCATGCACCTACTGCATATTATCTGTACTGCTCATCATCTGTGGGGGGGCCAGTGACAGAGACATGGTGGAAGGAGGACAACCAGTGGGACACTGTGATACCTTGGTACAAACTATATCGTAATGATAGAGCTGATCAGATTGGTGGAGGGGTTGCACTCTATGTTAGAGAGGGCACTGAGTCAGAAAGGATTAAAGTTTTGCAGGAAACAAAATTTGCTGTAGAATCTCTATGGATTGAAATTCCATGTAAAAAGGGAAAAGCGATGGCAGTGGGGGTGTACTATCGACTGCCTGGCCAGAATGAACAAATGGATGATGAAATGCTCAAAGAAATCAAGGAAGCTAACAAAAGTTACAGTGCAGTAATAATAATGGGTGATTTCAATCACTCCGGTATCGACTGGGTCAGTGTCATGGCAGGACATGCTAGGGAGATAAAGTTCCTAGATGAAATAAATGACTGCTTCTTGGAGCAGCTGTTTCATGAACCGACTAGAGGGGAAGCCATATTAGACCTAGTCCTTAGTGGAACACCAGATCTAGTGCAAGAGATAAGGGTGTTGGGGCCACTTGGCAATAGAGATCATAGCATGACCGTGTTTGATTTAATTAGTGGAGGAGGGATAGTAAGAAAATCCACAGTACTACCTTTTAACTTTCAAATGGGAGACTATGATAAAATGAGGAAAATAGTTAAGAAAAAACTAAAAGGAGCAGTTGCAAAGGTTAAAGACTTACATCAAGCTTGGGTGTTGTTGAAAAATACTATCTTGAAAGCCCAGACCAGCTGTATTCCATGCTTTAAGAAAAGTGGAAGGAAGTCCAAAAAACTGCCAGCATGGTTTAAAGGTGAGGTCAGAGAGACTGTTGTTGCCAAAAAAGCATCTTTCAGGAAATGGAAAAGAGAGCCAAACGATGAAACCTGGAAACAGCACAAGCACTGGCAAGTCAAATGCAAGGCATTGATAAGACAGGCAAAGGGAGAATTTGAGAAGAAGCTTGCTGTGGAAGCAAAAATGCAAAATAAAGATTTTTTCAAGTACATTTGTATCAAAAAACCTGTGAGAGAGTCAGTTGGTTCATTAGATGATAGAGGGTTAACGGGGCACTAAGTGGCGACAAGGCGATAGCAGAGAGACTGAATGAATTCTTTGCTTCGGTCTTTACTGAGGAAGATGTAGGGATGTTACCCATGACTGTAGTGGTATTTAAAGGTGTGGAAAAATTGAAGGAAATATCGATACATCGGGAAGATGTATTACAACTATTAGATAAACTGAAGGGTAGCAAATCACCTGGACCGGATGGTATACATCCAAGGGTGTTGAAAGAACTGAAATATGAGATTGCAGACCTGCTATTAGTAATCTTTGAATTTTCATTAAAATCAGCTGTAATACCTGAAGATTGGAGGATCACCAATGTAACGCCAATTTTTAAAAAGGTTCCAAGGGTGATCAGGGAAACTACAGACTGGTGAGCCTGACGTCAGTACCAGGAAAAATGGTAGAAACCATCATAAAGAAGAAAATTACTCAGCATGTAGATAGTCATGGCCTAATGGGAGACAGCCAACATGGCTTTAGACAAGGAAGATCTTGTCTTACTAATCTGTTATGTTATTTTGAAGGTGTGAATAAACCGGTGGACAAAGGTGAGTCGGTTGATATAGTGTATCTGGACTTTCATAAAGCCTTTGACAAGGTCCCTCATCAGAGACTTTTGGCAAAACTAGAGTCATGGGATAGGAGGCAGTGTACTATTTTGGATCAGGAACTGGTTAAAAGATAGAAAGCAGAGGATAGGGATAAATGGCCAACAGATCCACACACTGCATTGGAGGCAGTAGAGGGGATCACCACCCTAGTCCTGCTGAGGAATGGGCACCCTCTAGGGAAGTCAGTGCAGATCTATACATAGCACATAGGGCACTGGCAGAAGGCCTGGAAAAGCTCAGCTACCCCCCACCACAATCTGACATGCACAGTCAGTCTCCACCTGGTGTTCCAGCCATACATATGCTAACTGCAGTCAGTCTGCTAGCTAGTACATCATGCATGTTCCTGGAGAAACTGTGTGAACCACCCGCACGCACATCAGTGATTGGGACCCAGAAAAATGAACCCACAGATATCACTTGCTGCCATGGTCACTGCTCGGTCAGGGTGAGAGTGACCCCCCCCCCAGCGTGACATGCTGTGGCCACCCTGTCCATGGAGGTGGTGGTCAGGCACTACAATATCCCAGCCATTGCCCTATGCCCTGTGCAGATGCATCCTGCCCAGACCGCCCCGTTTGGGCCATACCCACAATACCTTGCTCCTCATTATGCACATTGGCAGGCTAATGCTGGAAACAGTGTAAGCATTGTGGGCTCAGTAAGGTGTAGGCAGCCACAAAACATGGGATAGACATACACACACTCTCACCTATTTCAGCATTGAGCAAAGATAGTGGTGGTTGGCAGCCCTGGCACCAGTCCTGGGCACAGTGCAGGCATAGCTAAGGTACTCAATACTGTTATGGTCACTCTCTGGGGTGGTAAACACTGTCAGAAAACAAACATAGAGGAAACACACTCCACATATATCAGAAAGGTTGCTTTGATGAATTTCTGTTCACAATTTGTGTTTAATATAGGATCTGTTATCTGACATTCATCATAGCAACCTTTTGATATATATGGAGCATGTTTCCATGTTTATGACGGCATTGCTAAGGTATGCAGGTGGTAGTAGTGGTGGATGCTGCTCCGTGCAGGGCCCAAAAGCCTGGCTCTCCATGAGGATATGGATAGTGAGGCCTGTGGGTGTGGGTGTTTGTGCCCCTGTTGGCCGCTGCTCTAGGGTGTGCACATGTTTATGGTGTATGTGTTCTGAAGAGTAAAATATAGAGACAAGGTCTGCTGAGGCCACAGCTGGGACTTGAACCTGTGACCTTCTGCCCCTAAACACACTGGCTGTGTATACTGGACCAAACTGTTGCCACAGAGGAAGGTCTTTCCTGGGGATACCATGACTGTTCTTCAGACAGACCTTGTCTGTTGCATTGCACGCCACCCACCTAAACAGGGCTTGGCCTTGGTCTGCTTTGGGCAGCTGCCACTGCCCCCTCCACCACCTGCACCCCTCCACCACCATGCTGACATGCCCTTATGCCGGTGGTGCTGGAGGTGCGCAGTCCCAGGCCATCCATTGTGCCTGTAGGCGGCTGCCTATGGTGTGGGATTTGGGTTAGGGGTGCCTACATAGACATCCGCGCTTCCCCCCGGCACCACCTGTCAATGTAATGTGCCCCTTGGGGTACCTGCTGGGTACTGTCCCCTGGGACACTGTGGGACACACACTCGTGAGCATGTTTGACCTTGGTCAGTTGCTGTCTTGCTTATTTGCAGTTTCTGCTTTCTTATTTGCCACCTAGGCATCTGCCTAGTCCACCCTGTGCCCAGCTGCCCCACTGCATGTCACGCCTGCAGCCCCCTGTACCTCATTTGCAGCCTCACCGTAGTGCCCTTTCATACTTGGGCACTATGCTGTTGCTGTACATGTAGCACTACTATCAGTTTTCTTGGTCTCCCTGCCTTTGCTGTACATTGCTGACTGAAATTGTTTCTCTTTCCTGCATTTGTGCCTCTAACACCAGGTTTTCAAGCATGGTAATGTTCTGGTCTTAAAATTCCAGTGTTAGTGTACCTGGAGCCTCTCCCCACCCACAGACCCCTTCTCTCCGCCCTCTGGAGACACTTACTCCACCCTCTGCCTTAACGCCCCCAGAGACGTTATCGTGCGAAACTTAACGCTATCGAGCGATAATGTTACTTTATCATGCGATAACATTATGTACCGTGTGATAACATTACGTATCAGGCGCTAACTGCACTGCTGTGATGTTATCGCTGTTTAGTAAACATACCCCTTATTTTCATTAATATGCTGTGTCTGCATTTAGGGGAAAGATTTCCTGAAAATGAAATTGAGGAATGGTCTGCTTTTGACTTGACAGCAATAGCACAGTGTGATTATGAATTTGGAATTAAAAACGTCCGATCACTCTGCTTAAAGAATAACAATTTCTTATGGAGGAACATATTGTTATTGAGCACTACAATGACTTCAAGTTCTTAGTCGCAGAAAAAATCAAAAGAAAACTGATAAACAGTTTTCCGAATATGGTGACTTTGGCGTTTCAGAATGCTCACTTTGCAGATTTAGCAAAATTGATAGATATTGGTGGAATATTTTTGGCTTCTAGTGCAGATTGTGAGCGTGGTTTCAGCTTGATGAACAGTTTAAAAACCAAAATAAGGAATCGCTTACAGTTAGAACATTTGGAAATGCTGATGCGTGTTAAGAGTCATCTTCAAGATGGCGGATCAGTAGACCTTGATAAAATTTATACAGACTGGTTAAATTTGAAAGATCGAAGAGAAATATTTTGAGAAATGAACTGTTAATAGTAAGCTCATTCTCTTCTTCCATACATAAATTATTTACATGAAATAACAATGACTTACAATAAAATTAACTGAAATAATACCACATTTGTGATTGTAATTACTAGAAATTTTCCGCTTTATTTAGTAATCATCTATTTTCATTTAATTTGATTAAAATCAATGAGGTGTACATACTGTATTCTGAGGTGTAGTCAAATTTTAAAGTATATAACTCCGAGTGTCATTATGTGGCACACAAAAATTTAACCTTCCTTCAAAAGCTGCACAGCTGATATTTTATGCGCACACAGCCTAAAGAAAATTAGAGGGAACATTGTTTGTGGGATACAGTTTAATTATTCTTAGGGGCTCTCGAAATCATAGTGACTATTTCTTGCCTAGTAATCATAATTTTGAGCAATGTTCTGTCTGAATGAGATGTTTTTTAGCAAGCTGCGGAATTATCTCACCTCTCTGTACAGTGATAAGGGAGAGGGGACATGGCAGGCGTCTTGTAGGCTAGCTCTTATCCTTGAAGTACCCCAGTCCAGTCCAGTCCAGCACAACGTGGGTTATTTAGCAGGGGAGAACTACAATCAAGAAGGGGGTTTCCCAGGGTGAGTCTCATCCATTGCACTTTGGTTGGGTCTACCCCTGTGTTTTCCCGAATCATGGGAAAATTAACTACATAATTTTTGGTAGTGGAGGATGGCTTATGTGCTTTCCCCTGACAAATGAGTTTTAAAGGAAGATTGTATAAAAAACATTCTCACTTGGTTTGTAGCTTGCTGTGCTGAGAGGTCTTGTGTGCATCAGTGATGCTGAGAGCCAAGCTATCTGTAGTTTAACTACTAGCAGGGTCTCTCCAGATTTACAGTCTCAGCTGAGATGCCAGATCAAAACAAACCACCCATCTGGGCAGAAGCAGATTTAGGAACAATGTTTACCGCGCAACAACTCTAAACTTAAACTGTGCCACGAAAACCCAATGGATAGTCACAACAAAACAAATTGCATTGTAGTGCTGGAAGATGAGACCTCCAGGTCGGAAGGCACTCAATTGGCTACTGGGGAGGAACTGAAGACTTTTCAGAGTAAAGCCAGCATTTATTTATTTAACATTTCTTATATACCGCTTTTTCAGTTTTATCAAGGCGGTTTACATTGAACACAACAATTTTACTTGGAACTTATAATAACAACATAAGTTTTACAAGTAACAGCTGACAATGCAATTGTGTATATGACAATTAGCTGTGAAACTTTTCAATAACTCTTTACGCTGTATCTTTGGTCTCAGGTTAGTGTAACATAGATGATGTGGGCGGGGTGCTTGGCAGGCATATTTGAGCATTACGCCTGTGTGTCTAGAGTGGTGTCAAAGAATTCTGTGAACAGCTATGTTTTAAGTTGTCTTCGGAATTCAGTGGTGTCTGTAGTTGCTCTTAATTGGTGTAGGAGTGAATTCCAGACGGGCGGGCTGTAGTATTGAAAACCTCTTTGGAATGATTAGGAGGAGCTGGTCTTGATATTTTATGTTGAGTGGCAGACTGATTGTGTAAGGTCTTGAATGTCATCATTATTGATTTGTATTTTATTTTGGATCATATGGGGAGCCAGTGAAGAGATTTTAAGATAGGAGTAATGTGTTCTTGTCTTTTTGATCCAGTGATTAACTGGGCTGCAGTGTTTTGTGCAATTTGCAGAGTTTGGGTTGTGCATTTGCATAGTCCTTGAAATATCAGATTGCAATAATCTAGATGTGGTGTGATTATTGCTTGACATACAGTGCGGAAGTGGTTATAGTCAAGGAGAGGTTGAAGGTTTTGAAGGGTCCTCATTTTAAAGTAGGCTGTGGCTCTAATTATTTATTTCAATTTATTTGGTTCTTCTATATCGCCCCCTTCCAGAGATCGGGGCAGTTTACATTTAAAGAACATATTACAAAGAACAGAGGTTGAACTATTTACATAGAGTCATAGGTACATTTAACCTGAAGCGAATGCTTTATATACATGGTTGTCTGAACTGATAACTAGTAACTATTTAGTAATCTTCTTAATGTGGGATTGGAAGTTAAGCCTTTGGTCTAGAGTTACCCTGAGATATTTCACTTCCTTCTTCACAGGGATTGGTCGATGTCCAATTAGTAGATTATTTGGAAGGTTGAAGGCGGTGTCTCTTGTAATAGTGAGATCCTCAGATTTGTTGTAGTTGATTGTGAGGTTATGATGTTTTGCCATTCTGCTGTCGAATGTGGAATAAATCATCAGGTCATATGTGTATAGGTGGTATTGTATATTATGTTCTTGGATAATTTTACAGACTGGTTGTATGAATATGTTGAATAGAAGGGCAGATAGTGCAGATCACTGTGCTATTCTTTGATGCAATACAAATGGTTTGGAGGTTCTGTCCTTGATTTTGATTTGAGACTGTCAATCGGATAAGTATGAGCAGAATCATGGCAATGGAGTGGCACTGATTCCTATCTCCATCAGTCTGTCCAGGAGTATGGAATGAATTAATGAATCAAAGGCAGATAATATTTCTATGAAGATGTTTATGCATCCTTGCTTGAGGTTTTCAGTTCCTTTAAGTACTGTGTTGGTTAGGGAGGTTAAGAGTGTTTCTACCTCGTGAAGAGGATGAAATTGATGAGTCCTATGAAGAAGTGCAAGTTGAAATTGATAGAACATGCAAACAGGATATCCTGATAGTCATGGGTGACTGGAACGCAAAGGTTGGCAACAAAGAAGAAGGCAAAATGTTGGAAAATATGGACTTGGCAACAGAAATGAAGCTGGAGAAAGACTGATAGAATTCTGCAAGACCAACAATCTATTCATCTCCAACACCTATTTCCAGCAACACAAGTGGCGACAGTACACATGGACGTCACCCAATGGATTGTTGAAAAATCAAATTGACTACATCTGTAGAAGTCAATGATAGAAAAGCTCTATAACATCAACAAAGACAAAACCTGAAGCTGACTGTGGTACATAGATCACCAATTGCTAGTATGAAAACTCAAGCTAAATTTGAAAAAGAGCAAACCACTCATGAATGTAGCAAAATAGGGCCTTGAAAATATACCACTGGAATTTAAAGACCACCTGCAAAATTAATTTGCTGCTTTAGATACAAATGACAGAGCTCCAGAAGAGTTGTGGGATGACATCAAGAAGGTTGTGTTGGAAGAAAGCAAGAAGTCTCTACAAAAGGTGAAAAAGTAAAAACGGCCAAAATGGATGATCAAAGAAACTCTGAAAATTGCCCAGAAATGCAGAGAAGCTAAATCCATAGGAGAAAGAGAGGTAATCGCAGAACTCAACAGAAATTTCCAACATGCACCAAGACAAGACAAGAAGTCCTACAATGATGCATGCAAGGAAATAGAATCAGAAATTATTAGAAGAAGAAAAAGATTGGATTTCCTAAAGCTATGAGATTTAAAGAAAAAACTCCAGCCTCGAACTGGAATGTTACAAGATGCTCAAGGATCTATATTTAATGATGCTAAGAAGATCAAGAAAAAATGGAAAGAATATACAGAGCTCTTATAGGATAAAGATACAGTGGAACAACAGCTGTTTCAACCTGTACCTTGTTATCTGGAACCATTGGTGATGAAAGAAGACATCAAAGCAGCATTGCAAGCCTTATCAAAGAACAAAGCACTGGGCATTGATGGCATTCCCATAGAAGTATTACAGCAATCTGTACCTGCACTGTAGCCTAGGTTATTTCTTGACCGGATGCAAATGCTGCTGCACCTGCGGTCAATGTGTGAGCAGTGGAAGCTGTTATAATCAGGTGGTTTCAGCTGATTGATGAGAATGGTGTCTGTATTGGAGAACCAGGATTATGTTATGCATAGTATTGGGTATGTTTACTAAACCGTGGTAATGTTACCATTGTTAATTTCCCCAGTAATGTTACGGATGCCCATATAAAGGAGTGGGCAGTGCATCGTTAATGCAAGCCATGTCAGGTAACATGCGTTACAAGGTGCCTAATGCATGGTACAGTGCGCCATGGACCCACCACGTGTGAACATTACAGCCGATGGGAAGCAGCAGCACGTCCAAAAGGGGTTGCAATTTAAGGCACGCAGACAGTAGAAGACATGCTGAGGGATGTGCAGACATGGTGCCGCATGAGAAACGGAGCCGTAGGTGTAAGACCATAGACCACAGGCAGCTGATATCGCAGTCTGTAATGTGGACGTGAGCCACAGTTAACACATGTGCACACACCATGAAATGGTGTGCAGTGAACACAGAATGCAGAGGAGTAAACAATGGTAATGGTAGGGGCACCAGGGGTCAGTCTGAAGGGCCAGCTGTATGAATGGTGTGTGTATAAGGGCAAAATGGGCAAGGAATCCAAAAAGGAGTAAAAGGGAATGGAACCAGCACACTGAAGAGCCCAAACACAGCTCATTGACACCAATACCAAACCACTGAGCCACCTACCCACCCAGACAACCCAAAGAAAGGGAGCATATGTAACAGTTAGCATGTGACGGATAGTCTGCATGCAGGAGACACTGCAGTGTACAGTGAAGAGAAGAAGAAAAGTAACCTGTAGGACCCAAACCCACAACCTATGTTGGCTCCACGCACATCTGCAACCACTATCCCAAACAACCACAACAAGCACAATGGAAATATGTTCCACAAGTGGCCATTGTGTCTTCTAAATTTTCACGCAGTAGTGTAGCATATGCATGTTGCGTTTTATGCATAGCAGGGCGTCTGACGCGCAGTGCGCACAAGAACGTGTGTGACATTACAGACCTTCCTACATGCCTTATGGCAGAGCTACTCAAATCCAGTCCTGGAGGTCCGCAGGTTTTTGGGATATCCCTAGTGAATATGCATGAGATATATATGCATTAGAGATATCCTGCCAACTTGACTGGTTTGTGGCCCTCCAGGGATGGATTTGGAGACCCCTGCTTTACACCTCTGTCATTTAAGATTGTGAGTGGGCAAGGTGCAGATGTCCAAGATATCAAAAAGGTTAGATAGAATTTATCACATTCCTCCTCATTCCTCACCACCACCAAAATATTGTCTATTAGACAACTTTTTGGTGGTGGTGAGAATCGAGGAGGAATGTGACACATTCTATCTACCCTTTTGATAGTCAGGTTGGCGGGATATCTCTAATGCATATATATCTCATGCAGATTCATTAGGGATATCCCAAAAAACTGCAGGGTTGCGGACCTCCAGGACTGGATTTGAGTAGCTCTGCCTTATGGGATACATCTAAGCGCCTTAGAATATGTGGTCGGATAACGGCACGTAACAACGCACATCCCAAACAGACATCACACACAGTATTATGAGCACTGCGCATCCTCCACGTGGCAATACTGCATACTACAGTACACTGCCTGTCCATTGCCCTTCCTCTGTGCCCCCACCAGTTCTAAAACTACAGCTGTTCCACCGCCCCCACCCATGGTCTGACATTCACCAGCAGCAGGCACAGTCAGACTGTACCTGCTGCATCATGCTAGGTGTTCCAGCCATGTACAAACTAACCGCAGTCACTCCGCTAGCCAGTCTATCTTGCATGTTCACAGTGGAGCTATGCGCACCCCACAGTTGCCCCAGTGATTGGCCCTCCAGAACAGAAGGCACACATATATCACTTGAAACAAATACTATGCAGTACGATGTGGGAACATAGCCGTGCCATGGTCACTGTTTGGTCAGTGTGAGAGTGCCCTAACAGCAAGATGTGCTGTGGCCACCTTGTCCATTCAGGTGGTGGTTGGGCACTACAATGTCCCAGCCATTGCCCTACACCCTCTGCAGATGCATCCTGCCCAGTCTGCCCTGCCCGGGCCATACCCACAATACCATGCTCCTCATTATGCAAATTTGCAGGCTAATGCTGGTAATAGTGGGACATTGTGGGCCCAGTGAGGTGTAGGCAGCCTCAAAACAATGGATAGACATACACACACACACACCTATTGCAGCATTGTGCAAAGATAGGGATGGTTGGCAACCCTGCCTGCCACACTGGTCCTGATCACAGTGCCAACATTGCCAGACTGTGCAGGAGGTAGTAGTAGTGCTCTGGTGGTGACCGGCTCCGTGCTGGGGCCAACAGCCTGACTGCCTGGAGCTTTGGATAGTGGAGCTTGTGAGAGTTGGTGTTTGTACCCCTTTTGGCCACTGAATTGGGGATTGCACATGTTGCTGTTGTATATGCATTGTAGGGTAAGATATAGGGACATGCTCTGCAGGATCCACAGCTGGGACCTGAACTTGTGACCCTCTGCTCCGGGACACATTGGCTGTGTGTACTACACCACACTGTTGCTACAGAAACCTAGCAGTCCCTGGGGCTACCTTACGTCTCCTCAGCCAGACCTTTTCTGTTGCACTGCAAAACACATACTGGTACAGGGCATGGCCTAGGTGCACTGCAGGCAGGTGTCACTGCCCCCTCCAGCACCAACACATGCCACCCTGCCATTCTGCCTGGCCATATGCTGTGGGTGCTGGTAGTGTGCAGTTCCAGGCCATCCACTGTGCAGGTAGGCGGTCACCTAGGGTGTGGGGTCTGGGGTGGGGAGGCATACATGACATCCACACTTCCCCCCCATCACTGCCTACCAATACTATGTCCCTTCCACCTGGGGGAAAGATGTCTGGGGGGATGTCAGGTCAGTGCCCTAGCAACTATTGACTAGGGTGGACCAGGTAGATGTAGGTAGATTGTGTTGTGACAGCCGACTGTGGACAGGCTAGTGCATGCACCTCAGGTCCGGTGTACCCAGCTTGGCCTACTGGGTGTATATATGTTTCGGACAATGTGTGGTCACACCCTGCAATGCCTCACTAGGGGCTGCAGTAAAGGAAATTCAGTTAGCTGGGTTTATGAACTGTTTGTGATGCATCCTGGGGAAGGTCTGTGGACCCTTGTTAGAGTGGTCCCCAGATGTGCACTGATTGCCCTATTACAGGCATAGTGGTACCTGTATGACCTTTGGGGTACTTGTTGGGTTATGTCCCCTGGATGGGACACTGTGGAACACCGAGTGCTGGGCATGTTTGACCTTGATCAGACACTGTCTTGCTGCTTTTATTTATTTATTTTATTTATTTTCATTCTCTTATATACCGCGCTATTCTGCATCAGTGCGGTTTACATTGAACAAACTGAAATTACATTGAACAGGGCATTATAACTTGGAGATAACTATTTTACAGGGAAAATGGGCTATGGAGGTTTAAGTGGCTTGCCCAAGACCACAAGGAGCACCTGTGGGACTAGAAACGCCAGTCCTTCCGGCCCAAGGTTGCTGTCCTCTAGTGGGATTTGAACCCCCGACCTTCCGGCCTGAAGTACCTTGCCCCAACCACTAGGCCACTCCTCCACTCCAGTTTCTATGATCCTATGTGCCACCTAGACGACAGCCTAGTCCACCCTGTGTCCCAGCTGCCCCCACTACATGTCCCACCTGCAGCCCCCTATGCCCAATTTGCACCATCGCCATAGTGGCCTTTCATACTTGCGCACTATGCTGTTGCTGCAAGCCCCAGTGCTTCCAGGCACGCCTGCGTCTGGTGGGCCCACGCCTGAGGGCCACGCCAGAGGGCCTTTTGGCATGGCCCTTAGGCGTGGGACTGATAACGCGAAAGGAGACAAGCCGCAAGACTTCTTCCTCCTCCTCCTCACCGTTTCAACTGCACCCATATGTGCCAACAGGCACGAAGAACCCTGCCGCTCTCCCCCTCCTTCGCTTCCCTGACTGGAGCTCAGCATCTCAGCACACTTCTATCCACCATCAGCGATCGCCTCCATATACCCGCCATCGGGCGCAGCAACACTGCCCCACCCCACCAACGAGCTCCCCTGAGCGATCAGGGTTGAGCTAGGGCCTACAACAACATCCCGCCTCCAGTGACTGGCCCCAACAAGCCGGAACTGTGGACATTCAAAGAAGGAACGCCATAGGCCGGGTCGCAGGAACAAATATCTACCAAAGAAGCTCACAACACACCACAACAATTAACAAGGACTCCATAACGAAGCACCGACAATTCCTACAACCAGTCATTGCTTGCAAATATAACATATACTGCATAGCCTGTAGACTCCATTACTGTCTCATTGCTACCTCCATTGCTACCGCATTACTACCTCCATTGCTACCTCATTGCATGTAATAATATCATATGCTGCATAGTGTGTTGACTCCATTGCTACCTCATTGCTACCTCACTACTACCTCATTGCTGTAAAGATAACATATGCTGCATAGCCTGTTGACTCCATTGCTATCTCATTGCTTGTTTGCTACCTCATTGCTTGTAAAGATAACATATGCTGCATAGCATGTAAACTCCTTTGCTACCTCATTGCTACCTCACTGCTACCTCATTGCTACCTCTTCCATGGCTCCACATCATATTATCTTCTTTTTCTTCATGCTCTCTAACTGTTTCCCCTCCTACCTGCACCCTCACTCCTCCACTCCTCTTCCCCCCTTTACCACCATCACTTCTCCCTCCATTCTGTCTTCCAACCAATCATCAGCTCTTGAGCTTCATCACTTTCTCCCTCTCATTCAACCATCTCCTCTCTCTCTAAGGCAACCCCACCCTCGTTTCCGCCATACTGTCTCCTCTCTACCCCGTAGTCTGCTACTCCTTCTCCTTCTCTTATCTGGAGATATCAACCCCAATCCTGGCCCCCCTAGATTTCTGTCTCACTCTGAGAAGAGATCTTCACGCAACATGTCTAATCTTATCCATATCCCTCTCCTTTCCCCTTCCACTCTCCCTTTCTCATGTGCCTTATGGAACGCACACTCTGTCTCGAATAAACTCGCTTTTACTCATGATCTTTTTATCTCCAATGCTCTACATCTTCGTGCTCTAAAAGAGACCTGGCTCCTCCCAGATGATACCGCATCTACTGCTGCCCTCTGCCACGGGGGTTATCAGTTCTCCCACACGCCTTGTCCCACTGGCCGTGGTGGTGGTGTTGGGTTTCTACTTTCTCCCTCTTGCCAATTCCAACCCCTCCTGCTGCCTCAGTCTCACTCCTTTCTCTCTTTCAAAGTCCACTCCATCCGCCTCTTCACTCCATTTCCTCTCCGAATAGCTGTTATTTATCGACCTCCTGATAAGTCTGTTTCTACCTTTCTCACTGACTTCAACTCGTGGCTTTCCTTCTTTCTGGATTCCTCTTCCCCCACTCTTATTCTTGGGGATTTTAACATTCATGTTGATAACCCCTCAGATCCTCATGCTTTAAAGCTCCTCTCCCTCACCTCCTCATTTGACCTCCAACTTTGTTCCACTGCCCCCACTCACCAGCATGGCCACTGCCTGGACCTGATATTTTTCTCTAGTTCCCTACCCTCGAACATCCGTAGCTCAGTTCTTCCCTTATCTGACCATCACCTTTTAAGCTTTAATCTTCATCTCCCACTGCCTCACCCTCGTCCTGTCTCCTCCAACTTATTTAGAAACCTTCATGCTATCGATCCCTTGGCTCTCTCTTCCACCATTTCTCCATCTCTTTCTTCCACTTTGTCATCCAAGTCTGTTGACGAGGCAGTAACTTCCTATAATGATGCACTCTCTTTGACTCTGGATGCTTTCGCTCCACCCACCCCCACGTCCTGTGAGACGTTCTGCATCCCAGCTCTGGCTTTCACCTACTACCCGCTATCTACGTTCCTGTGCCCGTTCTGCTGAGTGTGCTTGGCTCAAATCCCGCTCCCCTGAAGATTTTCTACACTTCAAATTCATGCTTGTCTCTTTCCAGTCAGCCATAGCTCTCACCAAACAAGACTACTATGTCCATCTGACTAACTCTCTTGCCTCTGATCCTCGCCATCTACCACTCTCAGCTCTCTCCTCAAAGTGCCTCCGCCCTTGATCCCTCCCTCCCTTTCTGCCCAAACCCTGGCTATTTCCATGACAAAATCCACAAGATCACCCTCCAATTCCCCACAAACCCAGCTATTTCCACTCCTCCCCCTCTCCACTCCCAACTCCCCCCCCCTTCCCTTGCTACCCTCTCCTCCTTACCTGAGATCTCTGAAGAGGAAACTGCACAACTTCTTTCTTCCTCCAAACTCACCACCTGCTCCTCTGATCCTTTTCCCACGCATCTCCTAAGCCCCATCTTCTCCACTGTTGTCCCTTCCATCTCTCATATTCTCAACCTTTCTCTCTCCACTGCAACTGTCCCTGCAGACTTCAAGCATGCTGTAGTCACACCTCTCCTCAAGAAACCCTCACTTGACCCTACCTGTCCTTCTAATTATCGTCCCATCTCTCTCCTTCCATTCATTTCTAAACTACTTGAACGTGCGGGTTCACCGCCGCTGCCTCAACTTCCTCTCCTCTCATGCCTTCCTGGATCCCTTATAGTCTGGCTTTCATCCTTTACACTCTGCTGAAATGGATCTTGTCAAAGACTCCAGTGACTTGTTCCTGGCAAAATACAAGGGCCTGTACTCTGTCCTCATCCTTCTTGACCTCTCTGCTTCTTTCGACACCGTTGACCACAACCTTCTCCTTGATACCCTGTCCTTGCTTGGCTTTAATGGCTCTGTACTATCCTGGTTCTCCTCCTATCTCTCCCATCACTCCTTCAGTGTGTGTTCTGGTGGCTCCTCCTCTTCTGTTACCCCGCTCCCAGTTGGTGTACCCCAGGGATCTGTCTTGGGTCCACTCCTTTTCTTTCTATATACCCAGTCCCTTGGTGCGCTTATCTCTTCCCATGACCTTCAATACCCTCTGTATGCTGATGACTCCCAGATCTACCTCTCTATGCCTGAACTCTCTCCGGCACTCCAGATCCGGATCTCTGCTTGCCTTTCTGAAATTGCTGCCTGGATGTCTCACCGCCACTTGAAATTGAACATGGCCAAGACTGAACTTCTTATATTTCCCCCTAAAACCTCCCCTCCTCTTCCTCCCTTCTCAGTCTCTGTGGATAGCTCAGTACTCTTTCCTGTTTCCTCGGCCCACAATCTTGGGGTTGTCTTTGACTCCTCTCTTTCTCCACACATATCCATCTCGTAGCTAAGACCTGCCGTTTCATTCTCTATAACATTAGCAAAATCCACCCCTTCCTTTCTGAACACACTACTAAAACGCTAATCCACTCCTTAATCACCTCCTGTCTTGACTACTGTAACCTACTCCTTGCAGGTCTCCCTTTGAATCATCTCTCTCCCATTCAATCTGTTCAACACTCTGCAGCACGGCTAATCTTCCGCAAGCCTCATCATACCCATATTACCCTTCTTTTCAAGTCACTTCACTAGCTCCCTATCCGTTTCTGCATCCAGTTCAAACTTCTCCTGCTGATCTACAAATCACTCTGCGGCTCCTCAGTACCTTTCTTCTCTTATCTCCCCTTACAACCCCCCTCGGGAACTCCGCTCTTCTGGCCAATTGCTTCTGTCTTTGCCCTTCTCTCCTACTGCTAGCTCCAGACTTCGCTCCTTTTGCCTTGCTGCACCTTCCGCCTGGAACAAGCTACCTGTGTCTGCATGCCAGGCACCTTATCTAACCATCTTCAAAATCCAGGTTGAAAGCTCACCTCTTCGCTGCCGCCTTTGGATCTTGACTCACCAAATCTCCTTTTCTTTCCCTTGTTTTACACCTTCGTACACCTTCTGTGTTTTGCCTTGATTAGATTGTAAGCTCTGATGAGCAGGGATTGTCTCTTACATGTCTGTGCAGCGCTGCATACGACTGATAGTGCTATACAAATGCTCAGTAGTAGTAGGATCACTACTATCACTTTTCTTGGGCTCTCTGCCTATGTTGTACATTGCAGATGTTGAAATGGTTTCACCCGCCTGCAAATGTGCATCTAACGACTGGTTTTCAGTCCCGGTAATGTCAGCCCTTCAGTTCCCTGCGTTAGTGCAGCAGGAGCCTCTCCCTGTCCACACCCCACCCATTGACCCCTTCTCTCCGCCCTCTCTCCACTCTGTGCGGGACTTACCACGGACGGTAACGTTAACGCGTGTTAGGTACCATTAACGCGCGTTAATGTTACCTAATGCACGGTAACGTAGCCGCTACTATGTTACCGTGGTTTAGTGAACATACCCCTATGTCTATGTTGTTATTGATTATGGAGTCACTGAGGATTTGGATATTATTTCTTGCCTAGCGAGTTGTTTTTTTAGCAAGCTGCAGAATTATCTCACCCTCTCTGTACAGTGATGAGGGAGAGGGGACATGGTAGGCATCTTGCAGGCCAACTCTCATCCTTGCAGTTCTCCAGTCCAGTCCAACACAATGTGAGTTATTTAACAGGGGAGAACTGCGATCAAGAAGGTGGTTCTCCCAGGGTGAGTCTCATCCATTGCACTTTGGTTGGGTCTATCTCCTGTGATTGCCCAAATCATGGGAAACATAACTGCATAATTTTTTGGTAGTAGGGGATGGCTTATGTGCTTTCCCCTGACAAATGTGTTTTAAAGGAAGATTGTATAAAGTCCTTTCTCACTTGGTTTGTAGCTTGTTGTGCTGTGAGAACTTGTGTGCATCAGTGATGCTGAGAGCTAAGCAAACTGTAGTTTAGCTACTGGCAGGGTCTGGCCAGATCTATAGTTCAGCTGAGGTGCCTGAACAAAATGAACCACCCATCTGGGCAGCAGCAGATTTGGGAACAGTGTTGGCCGCGCAACACCTCTAAACTTAAATTGTGCCACGAAAACCCAATGGATAGTCACAACAAAACAAATTGCATTGTAGTGCTGGAAGATGAGACCTCCAGGTCGGAACGCACTCAGCTGGCTAATGGGGAGGAACTGAAGACTTTTCAGAGTAAAGGCAGCATTTATTTATTTAACATTTCCTATATACCACTTTTTCAGTTTTATCTTGGCGGTTTATATTGAACACAACAATTTTACTTGGAACTTCTAATAACAACAACAGTTTTACAAGTAACAGCTGACAATGCAATTATGCAATTGCAATTAACTGTGAAACCTTTCAATAACTATTTACACTGTACCTTTGGCCTCAGGTTAGTGTAACATAGCTGATGTGGGCGGAGTGGTTGACAGGCATATTTGAGCATTATGCCTGTGTGTCTAGTGCGGTGTCAAAGTATTCTGTGAACAGCTATTTTTTAAGTTGTCTTCGGAATTCAGTGGTGTCTGTAGTTGCTCTTAATTGGTGTAGGAGCGAGTTCCAGAGGGACGGGCTGTAGTATTCAAACACTCTTTGGAATGATCGGGAGGAGCTGGTCTTGATATTTAGGGGTATGTTTACTAAACTGTGTTAGTGCAAATCGCGTTAGGAGCCGCGTTAGTGAAAGGAAAGCCAAAAAAGGACATGGGCGGGACATCGTAACCACTAACGCGCGTTCCAAAAACTAACGAGCATTACAGGGCGCAGTGGCGCGTTACTGCGCGTTAATCATATGAAGGCGTACAGACACAAATCACTGAAACAGAGCTGTAGCACAATGGTTAGTGTACTCACCGCTCTTACAGGCAGCATGGGTTCGAGTCCCCAGTGTGCCTAACACAAAAGGCTGTCCCAGGCATCACCCTGTACATCACATAGGGAATGAGGAGGCATGTTTTTATTTACGTTCAGTAGTGGTTACTGAAACACACTCTCGCAGTGCACGTAGCCATGTACGTTGGTGCGTGCGTGGCTGCATGCGTTGTTACGGGCGTAGCCCCGTGCATAGCTACGTGCATTGGTGCGTGCATACAATCGTGCGTGGGTACTTGTGTTTTTACCAGCGTGGGCATCTTATAGTACAGACACTTTAGGGTGTCTTGCACCTATGCATTATGCTAACAGATGTACGTGTGATGGCCTATGGTTTATCAGAGCCTGTGAGCAGGCGCAGGATCCTCCCAGGGTTGAATCGTGCCAGTCACACCCATGATGCACTGCACATGCAAATCAGCTGTCCACATATACACACCATGGGGAATGCACCCCCACAGCACCTCGACCTGGAAGGGGGAAGTGACCATGTGCACCCCCACAGCACCTCGGCCTGGTAGGGGGTACTGACCGTGTGTTGTACTGGCACAAAATAGCTACACACCGTCACATTGTGCGGGTACTGTGCTCACCCTGAGGGTGCAGTGAGGCACCCAGCACCAGGTCCACAGCACCGTCCATGGCGCAGATCCAAAGCAGTGTTAATGTGTGAGATAGGTAGTTTCTGCACAAACACCTTGCAGTCAGGTGTAGCCCCCATGTTTCTCTCCCCCCCCCCCCATGGCAAACAGGGTCCCCCAACAATAGATGCACATTCTACCACCCTGCAAAGGTGGCAGTAGAGAGGAACATCAACCCCAGGGCAGGCAATGCAGCTCTGCACACAGACAGACATTATGCCTGGATATGGTAAGCTGCACCCCACCACTATATGATATTCTCCTGCAGCAAGCCATCAGCCACTGCACCCTGCAAGCCACTCCATCAAGACACATACCAACTGCAAATAGTCTGCTAGTTAGTCCATAATGCATGTGCCCAGTGGAGATGCATGCACCCAGAACTGAGATATCAGCATACACAGCAAGCAGATAAATTAGTGACTGGGCCCCAAAAGGAAACCCATATCTATCACATGAGAGAAATACTATATAGCACTATGGGGGTGCCTAGCCATGCTGTGGTCACTGCACAGTCAGGGTGAGCGTGATCTCTCAGCAGGACATACTGAGGTCACCCTGTCTGTGTAGGTGGTGGCCGGGCACTAAAATGTGCCTGTCACTGCCCTATGCCCTGTGCAGATGCACCCTGGCCAGGCCACCCTGTCCGGCCTATACCCATGGTACCTTGCTCCTCATTATGCACATTGGCAGCTCAATACTGGCAACATTTCTGGCAGTGGAAGGTGTTTGCAGCCACCACACACTGCACATTGGCAGCTCAATACTGGCAACATTTCTGGCAGTGGAAGGTGTTTGCAGCCACCACACACTGGATTGACAGACAGCCACCCCCACACCTATGCCAGCATTGTGCAACTATAGAGGTGTTCAGCAGCCATACCCACCACACCAGTCCTGGGCACAGTTCAGGCATGGATATGGTACGCAAGACTGTTGGGGGTCACTCCCCAGGGTGGTACGCACTGTCAGAGACCAGACCTGCAGCACACACCGCAGACATCAGAATGCTTGTTTCGGTGGAGCTCACTGAGAAAACTGTGCTTAACGTAGGAATTGATATCTGCCAGTTATCACAGGAAACGTTTGATAGCTGTGTACCATATACCCAGGTGTAGGGTGGCATTGCTAAGGTATGCAACTGCTAGTATTGGGAGATACAGGCAGGGCCCAATGTCCTGCTTCTCCAGGAGGCATTGGCCAATGGGGCCTGTGTGTGTGTGTGGGTGTGTCTGGCCCTGTTGGCTGCTGCTTTACGGCAGAGTTCCCCAACTCCGGTCCTGGTGTTCCAAACACTGTTCGGGTTTTCATGCTGTCCCTCATAAATATGCATGAGCTACATCTGCATACCATGGGGGTGGTGCATAGATATGCAGCACAGGCATCTTTATTAGAGGCAGCATGGGACCTGAATAGTGTGGGGCCCTCCAGGACTGCATTTGCGAGACTCTGCTCTGGGTAATGCGCCTGTTTCTGGTGTGGTAAAATATAGGTGTATGAACCATGCGTATGTTCTCTGCAATAAAGGGGTGTCTTTACTATCACTGTTTAGTGGTGGGTAAAACTATGGAGACTGGGTTGGCAGGAGCCCCAGCTGGGTTTTGAACCTGTGATTTTCTGGTCTTGTAGGCACTGGCTGTGTCTGTTGCACCACACTGTGGCCACAGAGACAGTGCAGTCCCTGGAGTTAGTTAAACCGGCTGACGAGTCACAAACCCTGCTCTGCACAAGTTTACTGTGGGCTCAGTTACCTTGTATTTATTTATTACAGTTGCTTATATACCGCACTATTCGGCATCAGCGCGGTTTACAGTATAACAAAGTGACCAAAACACACAGTCTGTTTGGTTTTACATCGAACAGGGGTACAAACTTGGATAACAGGGTTGAACTATATACATGCACTATATACATGAGATAGGCTATATACATGAATTAAAATTCTTATAATAGGGTTGAACTGTACGATAAATAATGAGTCCGTTGCGCTATATGTAGTACCATGAATATTTGAGACATTTTGAGTATGGACTGCGAAAAGGCGGTGTTTCTTAGGTGATGCTATCTAGATTCATCGCTGGCTGGGTAGTATTGGAGGAAGAGGTGAAATTTGATTGCCTTCCTGAATTGGGTCAGGTCTGCAATAGCTCGAATGTCTGGTGGGAGCGCATTCCAACATCTGGGGACGTAAAGACTGAAGGCCCTATTTGCTGTTGTGTTATTGCATTTAGTCAAAATGTATGGAGACAAAGGTGCACATAAACCTCAGAAAAGACCTCAAAAAAGGGGCACACACCCATAACCAAGCTGGGCAACAATGATATCATTGGGCAACATTACACAACACTCCCAGGACAGCTCCATTACAATGAAATGATCTTTGAAAGAGTCTGCGGAGCGTAGACCCTTCCAAACATCATTTATTTTTTTTTGGTGCTTTCCAGGGAGTTTTGTTCCTTGTTGCCCATTGCTATCACTGTTGCCCAGCTGACTTATGCTTTTTACAATGTTTCTTGTGGTCATTTTTAACGTTTTATGTGAAATTTTGTTCTGTGCACATGTATCACACTGCTCACGTTTTGTGGGTTTCCCCGGTTTTGCTGTACATTGCTGACGGAAATGGTTTCTCTTCCCTTTAATATGCCTTTAATGACAGGTTTTCATTCGCGTTGGAATTGAGCTCAGGAATTCAGTGCGTTAGTGTGAGGGGAGCCTCTCCCCGCCCACTCTCCGCCCATTGACCCCTTCTCTCCGCCCACTCTCCACCTTCTGCGCTGTTTTAACGCGCCGCGGAGGTTTACGATCGTTAACTGCGGTTAACGCGCGTAAAGTACGTTTAACGATCGTTCGCACGTCAGAACGCACGTTCGGACATGCGAACGATCGTTAAACGTACTTTACGCGCGTTATTCACGATTCCCGCACTTTAGTAAACATCCCCCTTAATGTCAAGAGGTTGTTTTGATGTTGCTTCCTCCTTGATCGTGTATCTAGCACCCTTTGGATTAGCTCTTTTAAGCATTCGGCAGACTGATTGTGTAAGGTCTTGAATGTCATCATTATTGATTTGTATTGTATTCTGGATCATATGGGGAGTCAGTGAAGAGATTTTAAGATAGGAGTAATGTGTTCTTGTCTTTTTGATCCAGTGATTAACTGGGCTGCAGAGTTTTGTGCAATTTGCAGAGTTTGGGTTGTGCATTTGCGTAGTCCTTGAAATGTCAGATTGCAATAATCTAGATGTGGTGTGATTATTGCTTGGCATATGGTGCGGAAGTGGTTATAGTCAAGGAGAAGTTGAAGGATTTGAAGGGTCCTCATTTTGAAGTAGGCTGTGGCTCTAATTATTTATTTCTTTATTTTAAATTATTTGGTTCTTCTATATCGCCCCCTTCCAGAGATCGGGGCGGTTTAGATGTAACACAACATATTACAAAGAACAGAGGTTGAACTATTTACATAGAGCCATAGGTACATTTAACCTGAAGTGAATGCTTTATATACATGGTTGTCTGAACTGACGACTAGTAACTATTTGGTAATCTTCTTAATGTGGGATTGGAAGTTAAGCCTTTGGTCTAGAGTTACCCTGAGATATTATCACTTCCTTCTTCACAGGGATTGGTCGATGTCCAATGCTGTTGTGGATCCAGTGGGACTTTAGAGCCAATGTGGTCTTGTAATTGCCATTGTACTGATTTTTTTTTTCTATTAGTTTTGCTAATAGGGGTATGCTAGATATAGGTTAGTATGATGAAGGTAAGTTTGGGTCATATGCATTGCTTTTTAAATGAAGTCTTATAGAGGAGTTTTTTAGCTGGGGTGACATGAATCCTTGTGTTTTATGATGTGGTTGGATCAAAGCCCTCGGGGTATCTGACTGCTGATGTAGCTGCATATGAAATGAGAGTCAGAAGCTGCAAAGATGTCTTACATATTGGGACATGGAACGTATGAAGCACGAACCAAGGGAAGTTGGAGGTGGTCAAGAATGAAATGGAATGTGCACAACTTGATCTGTTGGGTGTCAGCGAACTGAAATGGATTGGCATCGAGCGCTTTACCATAAGATGATCACATGGTCTACTGTTCTGGAAATGAAAGACAAAGGGGTATGTTTACTAAACCGTCTTAATGTGTGCCCGGCGATAGTGTGCAGGCTGCCATAAAAGGAGTGGGCGTTTCAGTCTTAAAGTAGCAAAACGGGATTATTGCGCGATAACGTGCGCTGCTGCACACATTATCGGGTGAAGTGCCGCTAAGCGCGTTTACACGCGGTAATCTTAAGTAGGCGCCCAGACATTCAAACATAGAAACAGATGTATAGCACAATGGTTAATACACTGATTGATGATACAGGGCTCATGAGTTTGATCCCCCAGTGTACCTAATGCATAAGGTTGCCTGAGGCATCAGCTTTGACATGTAAGTATTGTTTCTTGAGGCATTTTATTTGTATTTTAATTATTGCTGCCAGTAAACACACCCTCACGTGCCGTAACCTAAGGTGCCGCATAAGGCACCCTATAAGGCACTCCATAGGGCACATTATAAAGTGCACTGTCTGCCATGGCACCCTATAATGTCCCCTATAGGGCACCATATAAGGCGCTCCATAGGACACCTTATAAGGCACCTTATATGAACTGTAACCATAAGGTGCCTCAAAGGTGCTTTATAGGGCGCCTTCTGAGGCACCTTATGGTTACAGTACTCTGAGGGTGCTTTTGCTGGCAGCACTAATGTACATTAAAAATATACAATGCTTTGGACAGCCCTATCAAATAACCCCACTGGGAGTTTGAACCCATGACCTCTGGCTCCATAGGCAGTGAAATAACCAGTGGGCTACAGCTCTATAGCTGCTAAAAAACCTCTGGCTGGCTGCAGAAGGACTGCACATCACCACAAAAACAGTCTGCTGTGATCACCAGGATAGGGTTAACCCATCCGTACCCATGATGCACTGCACATGCAAATCAGCAGTCTACAGATTATCACAAGATGGGGTATGCACCCCCACAGCACCTCGGCCTGGTAGGGGGAACTGACCGTGTGTGTTACTGGCACAGAGTAGCTACACACCGTCACATTGTGCGGGTACTGTGCTCACCCTGAGGGTGAGGTGGGGCGCCCAGCACCAGGTCCACAGCACCTTCCATGGCAGAATTAGGCCATACTGCAGATCCCCAGCAGTGCTAGTGTGAAAGATCAGTAGTTCCTGCAGACACACCTTGGAAACATCTGTATTTCTCAGTCAAGTTTAGCCCTTATGGACCCATAGGTGGATTATGTACCACCACCCAACCCACTCTCTGGGGCTGAGAGTGGGAAACAGGGTCTCCCACCAACAGATCCCCATTTTACCTCCTACCTCCCTGCAATGGTGGCAGTAGAGGGGACCATCAACCCCAGTCCTGCTGTGGAACAGACACCCTACAGGGCAGTCAATGCAGCTCTGTACACATCCATAAAACAATAGCAGACAGGCATTAGGCCTGGAAATGCTCAGCTGTGCCCCACCACTACCAGATATTCTTCTGCAACAAGCCTCCAGCCACTGCACCCTGCAAGGTGTTCCAACAAGACACATACTATCTATAGACAGTCTGATAGTCCATGTTCAAGGAAAAAATGCATGCACCCAGAACTGGGATGTCAGCATACGCACCAAACAAATAAGTCAGTAATTGGACAACAAAAGAGAATTCATAAATATCACATGAGGGAAATACTACACAGCACTATGGGGGAACCTAGCCATGCCGTGGTCACAGCTCAGTCAGGGTGAGAGTGATCTCCCAGCAGAACATGCTGTGGCCACCCTGTCTGTGCAGGTGGTGGCCGGGCACTACAATGTCCCAGCCATTGCCCTATGCCCTGTGCAGATGCATCCTGGCCAGGCCACCCTGTCCAGGCTATACCCATGGTACCTTGCTCCTCATTATGCACATTGGCAGGCCAATACTGGCAACAGTACTGGCAACAGTACTGGCAGTGTGGGCTGTGGAGGGTGTTTGCAGCCACCACACACTGGATAGACAGACACATACTCCCACACCTATGCCAGCATTGTGCAACTACAGAGGTGTTTGTCAGCCCTGGCCACCACTCCAGTCCTGGGCACAGTGCAGGCATGGCTATGGTACACAATACTGTTGGGGCCACTCCCCAGGGTGGTAAACACTGTCAGACACAAGACCTGTAGCACACTCCACAGACATCAGAAAGGTTGCCATGATGCAGCTCAATCAGAAAATTGTACTTAGCTTTGGAATTGCTATCTACCAGTAATCAAAGCAACCTTTTGATAGCTGTGTACCGTATTCCCAGGTTTAGGGTGGCATTGCTAAGGTATGCAAGTGCTAGTATTGGGAGATGCACACAGGGCCCAATGTCCTGCCTCTCCAGAAGGCATTGGATAATGGAGCCTGTGGGTGCAGGTGTGTCTGCCCCTGTTGGCTGCTGCTTTACGGCAGAGGTTCCCAACTCCAGTCCTGGTGTGCCAAACACTGTTCGGGTTTTCATGCTGACCCTCATGAATATGCATGAGATACATCTGCATACCATGGGGGCAGCGCACAGAAATGCAGCACAGGCATCTTTATTAGAGGCAGCATGGAACCTGAATGGTGTTTGGCCCTCCAGGATTGCATTTGGGAGACTCTGCTCTAGGTAATGTGCCTGTTTATGGTGTCTGTGCTCTGTAGGGTAAAATGTAGGTGTTTTGGGCATGTTTACATCATCTGCAATAAAGGTTCTGTCTGTATTAGCATGTTTTAGTAGTGGGTAAAATATGGGGACTGGATTGGCAGGAACTACAGCTGGGACTTGAACCTGTGACCTTCTGCCTCTGAACACACTGGCTGTGTGCACTGCACCACCGTGTTGCCAAAGAGACAGTACATTCCCTGGTGATTCCATGACTGTTCATCTGGCAGGGCCTGTCTGTTGCAGTGCATGGCACCCACCTACACAGTGCTAGGCCATTGTCTGCTCTGAGCAGCTGCCACTGCCCCCATCCACCTCCAGTACCCCTCTGCCACCATGCTAACATGCCCTTCTGCTGGTGATGCTGGTGGTGCGCAGTCTCAGGCCATCCAGTGTGCAGGTAGGAGGGTGCCTATGGTGCATGTTCTGGGGTAGGGGTGCCGGTATAAATGTCCACGCTTCCCCCCCAACACCCCCTGCCAATGTTCTGTGCCCTTGGAGGTACCTGCTGGGTACTATCTCCTGTGACACTGTGATAAAAACACTCGTGCTCATGTTGGGCCCTCATCAGTTGCTGTCTGGCTGCTGTACAGTTTCAGCATTCCTAAGTGCCACCTAAGCATCTGCCTATTCCGCACTGTGCCCCAGCTGCACCACAGCTTGTGCCGCCTGCAGCCCTCTGTATCCCATTTTCAAGCATCTGACCAGTTGGCCGTTCCGACATGCCCGCCATGCTGTTGCCGCACATGTGCACGCCATAGGAAAGTTGTCCGATGGAGAGGAAAACCCTGCACAGCGAAATTTCACTGTGGGCTCATTCACCTTATATGGGGACGGAGCATGGACCCTTCCAGAATTCATATCCTTTTTTGGTGCTTTCTTGGGAGTGCTTTTTTGATGATTCCCATTAAGATCACTATTGCCCAGCTTGGTTATTTTATTTTTCCATTTTCTTCTGTTCATTTTCACTATTTATTTGCCCTTTTGTTCCGTGCACATGTATCACACTTATCACTTTTTTTTAGGTTTCCTGGTTTTGCTGTACATTGCAGACAGAAATGGTTTCTCTTCCCTTTAAATTAGATCTAACGCTAGGGATTCACTGGCGTTAGTTTTCAGTCTCGGATTTCACAGCGTTAGTAAGTCTCTCCCCTTCCACTCTCCACCCATTGACCCCTTCTCTCTGCCCTTGGGGAGCCTTCCTCCGTCCTCCGGGAGCCTTTCTCCGCCTTCAGCGCTAGTTTGCGCCGCTGCATGCATTATCGCGTGCTAAGGTACCTCTGCACCCCATAAAGCGCCATTATCACGCGATAAGGTACCTTATTGTTGTGATAACGTCACAGAGTGCACATTAAGACGGTTTAGTAAACACACCCCAAAGAAGAAATGGTGTTACATTTTTAATTAAGAAGAAATGTAATGAAATACAGTGCAGACAGTGAATGCTTAATTTCTGTTCATCTATGAGGAATGCCTATCAACCCAACTATAATTCAAGTATATGCCACAACAAAAGCTGCAGAAGAGGATGAAATTGATGAGTCCTATGAAGAAGTGCAAGCTGAAATTGATCGAACATGCAAACAGGATATCCTGATAGTCATGGGTGACTGGAATGCAAAAGTTGGCAACAAAGAAGAAGGCAAAATGGTTGGAAAATGTGGACTTGGCAACAGAAATGAAGCTGGAGAAAGACTGATAGAATTCTGCAAGACCAACAATCTGTTCATCTCAAACATCTATTTCCAGCAACACAAGTGGCGACAGTACACAGGGGGAGTCAGTGAAGAGATTTTAAGATAGGAGTAATGTGTTCTTGTCTTTTTGATCCAGTGATTAACTGGGCTGCAGTGTTTTGTGCAATTTGAAGAGTTTGGGTTGTGCATTTGCGTAGTCCTTGAAATATTAGATTGCAATAATCTAGATCTGGTGTGATTATTGCTTGACATACGGTGCGGAAGTGGTTATAGTCAAGGAGAGGTTGAAGGATTTGAAGGGCCCTCATTTTAAAGTAGTCTGTGACTGTAATTTATTTCTTTATTTTAATTTATTTGGTTCTTCTATATCGCCCCCTTCCAGAGATCGGGGCAGTCTAGATGTAGCACAACATAATACAAAGAACAGAGGTTGAACTATTTACATAGAGCCATAGGTACATTTAACCTGAAGTGAATGCTTTATATACATGGCTGTCTGAACTGACGACTAGTAACTATTTGGTAATCTTCTTAATGTGGGATTGGAAGTTAAGCCTTTGGTCTAGAGTTACCCTGAGATATTTGACTTCCTTCTTCACAGGGATTGTTCGATTACCAATTAGTAAATTATCTGGAAGATGGAAGGCAGTGTTTCTTGTAATAGTGAGATTCTCAGATTTGTTGTAGTTGATTGTGAGGTTACGATGTTTTAGCACTTCAGTAAATGATGTCATCATACATGAGGTGATGGTGTAGTAATCGGGTTTTCTGGTGTTGAATGTGGAATAAATCATCAGGTCATATGCGTTTCAGTGGTATTGTATATTATGTTCTTGGATAACTTTATAGACTGGTTGTACGAATATGTTGGATAGAAGGGCAGATAGTGTGGATCCCTGGGCTATTCCTGGGTGCAATACGAATGGTTTGGAGGTTCCGTTCTTGATTTTGATTTGAGACTGTCAATCGGATAAGTATGAGCGGAATCATGCCACCGGAGTGACACCGATTCCTATCTCCATCAGTCTGTCCAGGAGTATGGAATGAATCATTTAATCAAAGGCAGATGTTAAATCAATGAAGATGTTTATGTATCCTAGCTTGAGGTTTTCAGTTCCTTTAAGTACTGTGTTGGTTAGGGAGGTGAAGAGTGTTTCTACCCCATTATATTTTCGGACCCCATGCTGTTGTGGATCCAGTGGGGCTTTAGAGCCAATGTGGTCTTGTAATTGCCATTGTACTGATCTTTTCCTATTAGGTTTGTTAGTAGGGGTATGCTAGATATAGGTTAGTATGATGAAGTTAAGTTTGGGTCATATGCATTGCTTTTTAAATTAATTCTTATAGAGGAGGTTTTTAGCTGGGGTGACATGAATCCTTGTGTTTTATGATGTGGTTGGATCAAAGCCCTCGGGATATCTGACTGCTGATGTAGCTGCATATGAAATGAAAGTCAGAAGCTGCAAAGATGTCTTACATTTTGGGACATGGAACATACGAAGCACGAACCAAGGGAAGTTGGAGGTGGTCAAGAATGAAATGGAATGTGCACAATTTGATCTGTTGGGTGTCAGCGAACTGAAATGGATTGGCATCGAGCGCTTTGCCATCAGATGATCAGATGATATACTGTGCTGGAAATGAAAGACAAAGGAGAAATGGTGTTACATTTATAATTAAGAAGAACTGTAATGAAATACAGTGCAGACAGTGAATGCTTAATTTCTGTTCATCTATGAGGAATGCCTATCAACCCAGCTATAATTCAAGTATATGCCACAACAAAAGCTGCAGAAGAGGATGAAATTGATGAGTCCTATGAAGAATTGCAAGCTGAAATTGATCGAACATACAAACAGGATATCCTGATAGTCATGGGTAACTGGAACGCAAAAGTTGGAAACAAAGAAGAAGGCAAAATGGTTGGAAAATGTGGACTTGGCAACAGAAATGAAGCTGGAGAAAGACTGATAGAATTCTGCAAGACCAACGATCTGTTCATCTCAAACATCTATTTCCAGCAACACAAGTGGCGACAGTACACATGGACTTCACCCAATGGATTGTTCAAAAATCAAAAGAACTACATCTGTAGAAGTCAATGATGGAAAAGCTCTATAACATCAACAAAGACAAAACCTGGAGCTGACTGTGGTACAGATCACCAACTGCTAGAAGGAAAACTCAAGCTAAATTTGAAAAAGTGCAAGCCACTCATGAATGTAGCAAAGTAGGGCCTTGAGAATATACCACTGGAATTTAAAGACCTCCTGCAAAATTAATTTGCTGCTTTAGATACAAATGACAGAGCTCCAGAAGAGTTGTGGGATAACATCAAGAAGGTTGTGTTAGAAGAAAGCAAGAAGTCCTTACAAACGGTGAAAAAGCAAAAACGACCAAAATGGATGACCAAAGAAACTCTGAAAATTGTCCAGAAATGCAGAGAAGCTAAACCCACTGGAGAAAGAGAGGCAATCATAGAACTCAACATAGATTTCCAATGTGCACCAAGACAGGACAAGGAGAAGTACTACAATGATGCATGCAAGGCAATAGAATCAGAAATTATTAGAATAAGAACAAGATTGGTTTTCCAAAATCTAGGAGAGTTGAAGAAAAAACTCGAGCCTGGAATTGGAATGTTAGAAGATGCTCAAGGATCTATATTTAATGATGCTTAGAAGATCAAGAGAAGATGGAAAGAATATACAGAGTTCTTATATGATAAAGATAAAGTGGAACAACAGCCGTTTCAACCTGTACCTTTTGATCCGGAATCATTGGTGATGAAAGAAGTCAAAGCAGCATTGAAAGCCTTATCAAAGAACAAAGCACTGGGCATCGATGGCATTCCCATAGAAGTATTACAGCAATCTGTACCTGCACTGTCGCCTAGGTTATTTCTTCCCAGGATGCAAACGCCACTGCCCCTGCCGTCAGAATGAGAGCAGTTGAAGCTGTTATAATCAGGTGGTTTCAGCTGGTTGATGAGAACAGTGTCAATTCTGGAGAAGCAGGATTCTGTTATGCATAGTATGTCTATGTTGCTATTGATTTTGCAGTCATTGAGGATTTGGATGTTATTTCTTGCCGAGCGGGCATTTATTAAGGTGCATTTTAGATTGTGTATGGCATTAGTTAGTCCATTTCAAAGTATCTCCTTTCTTTCTATTCTTTTCCTTTTATGTTTTTCTTTACCAAACTTTAAAAAGGAATAACAGAGCAAGCGCCCTACTTCATCTACAAGGCAGATAAGGTTCAAGACTGTCGTGGTATGCGCAAAACTCACCCATTTTGAGAAATTGTCCCAGATAAAGAGGAGATAACAGTGTGTTATTTTTATCGTATAACCCCTATATTTAAATCAAGAGGGTATACAAATAGAAAACAAGGCAGTTTTGAAAAATTGCCCTGCTGAAAGCCATCTTAATTTTGTGCAAAGGCAAGAGCTGGACAAGAATGACATTCATAATATAGAAGTCTTCAGTTACTTCATCACAGCTGAACTGCTAAACCCAGGCACCACTGTGGAAAATACCCTCCTTCTCCCTTTTCCAGCATATTAACTAGAATACAAATCCCAGCTTAAGAAGAACACTGAGGGGTATGTTCATTAAACGGCGTTAAAGGAGCAGTCTTTTCCGTGCGTTAATGGCAGCGATAAGGGATTACCGTGCAATAAATGTGCTGGGCATGTTAGAGGAGGTCCAGCATTAAAGGGTGGTAGTAGACACTTAACGTGCAGTAACAGGACATAAAAGGTGGCAGTGGACACTTACCATGCGGTAACATGACATGCTGTGGGAAGGTGTCTGGAATGCACCTTAATGCAGGAAAGCCACTGAAAGGCTGAAAGAGGGACAGGGAAGCCATTGGAGAAGATATGGATGCAAGCACAATTGTTTGCTGATGGAGTAGATTCACCTGATGCCTGTCAATGTGGCAGTATGTGTGATGAGCATGTTTGACCATACAGCAGGCTTGTGCTGTTGACTTGACAAGATAGATGGCTACCTAGTGATACTGGTCAGTGTGGGTGTTGACTGTGTCATAGGTGGGTGGTGGTGGTGGCAGCGAAGTCAACGGAGAGCATGGAGCAGCAGGGGGCGCTATGAGGCATGGAGTCCTAGATGCCCCTAAATGCATACACTGTGCCGTAAGCTACATTACAGTGTCTATGGGTTGTGGACATTTATCCAGATGTCCCGTCAGTGTGTGGCATGCCATAGGCCGGGACAGTGTCTGGGTGGAGGCAGCATGTTCCTGATATGGGCAGCAAAGGGAAGATTGTCCATGAGTTTTCATGTTGAACAGTCACAGGAGAGGTGTGCATGATAAGGCCACCTGCTGTAAATGACCCCTGATAGCCATGGTGGGGCAGCTTACTGGCACAGCGAGTAGGCAGCCACACCATGAATTCCCCTGAAGGCCAAATGGTGTGTGCTGGGCCATGCCATGGATTTTCCAAGCCGAGAGTTTGCAATGTGTGTGGTGGGTGGATGTGTGGGATGGCACTGGCCAAAAGCATTTGCTGTGTGTGATCCTAAAGTAGCAGTGCCATGTGGTATATGAAACAACATTTGTGTGGATGGGACATATGCCTCAGCCTGCGCAACTGCAAGATAGTACACCCGACAGTGTGGAATGATATAAAGGGACATGTTGAACCCAATTGCCCCATGTGGAGCAAGTAATGATGGCAGAAAAGTGCAGGGTATGGCTGTGCGACGAGTGCCTTGTGCCTGAATGTATGAGATATTAGTCTCCTTTTTCTAAAGCTCGGAGGTCACAATGATGGCACAACAGAAAATGCCTCCAGGTCACAGCAAAGCCAGGACTGTGTGAGGTGGACAAGTGATCTGAGTAGCACCCAGGCACAAAATGAACAAGTGGCCATCAAACCCTGAAGCTTTGACTATAGAGACATTATACTAAACAGTAGGCGAAACCTCCACACACATGTGCAGAACCTGCAGGTCTCTGATCAAATTCTTTTCTATGTTTACAAGAATAGATTGGGCCCTCCACTACCCATGAGGCACTGCACATAAAAAAACAGCTGTCTGCAACTGAAGAACCAATGGAGAATGCACTGATCCTGTATATCAGCTCAGTAAGACGCACTTGCTGCGTGTGCTACATGCACATAAGAACTGCAAGCCGTGCCCAGCACCTGGTCCACTGAACCTGCACTGTTAGAGAAAGTATTTGTTGGTCATGTTCTAGGTCCACATCAGTGCTAGTGTATGGTAGGTTTTGTCTCAGTGTGTTATTCTCGCTGCTTCCTTGGGGGTTGTGCATGCCAGAGCAGTACTTGCACTGTTAACTAAACCTTGTCCACAGGAAGTTGCAATAGAGAAACCCCAGCAGGGACCTTAATCTGTGATGCTCTACACATATAAACACCAGCTGCATGTGATGTACCACAGTGCTGCTTTATGGGAAAATCATCTGCTGTTGTTGACATGCTTCCCTTTGGCACATGCTGGAAAGTGTGTGGTACACACGAGCCATACAAGGCTTCTGTCTGCTTCAGGCTGGTGTCACTTCCCACGCCACCATCAACACCCCACCATGCAGACATGCCCACGCAGTGTCAATGTTGGTGGTGCGCAGTCCCAGCATGTTAAACATGTGGATTTGGTGGGCGCCTTGGGCACAAGATCCTGATGGGGAGGGCAGGTGCCCATTCACCGCCTGCCACCGATACATCTCAGGGGGAGGACTGCAGCCACTGCTGTGGTATTTCCCCGGGACCTGCATTTTCCAGCTACCTGGAGTGCTACAGTTACAGGCGCTATTGGCCTCTTCCTCCACAGCTGGGTTCAGTGTCTCCAGGAGGGGCCATCTGGTATCTCTGCCAAGGGTGCCATGTCCCTTGGACTGCCCTATGTGGCACATCACCGTTCCACACCAGCAGTATGTCTGTGTTCCAACACTGTCACTGTGTGATCATGACGGACATCACAGATGGTGTTGCGGATGGAAGGATTCCCCTATGTGAGGAGCTTACATAGGTTAGTCCTCCTCAACCTGTTGGTGTGATGGCTGGGGGGAAATATGATAGGGGTTTATACAGAACTGAATAGCGTGGAACGGTTCCCGGTTGTTAATGCCATCACAATATGGGGAGACTAAGGGACAGGCACTGCTGCTACAGTGTAACGCATTTCAGACACATTGCGGCATATAGTTTGTCATTCAATGTATTGGCAAACACTGGCATGCAGTGGCAGTGTTTGTCGTGACAGCTCTTCGTATAGCTGCGCTACGGGAGGGTTTAGTAATGGGCCTGGAGGAATGTTCATTATACCTTTATTCAGGGGACGCTGAGGATCGGCTGATTGGCCAAATACAGGCCTCTTTGACCTTGGGTGTCATTTTGGGTCCCACCTAGGTACCTGTGCCCTTATTGGACAGAGGATAGTGGTCTTGATGGACCATGGCTTGACACAGTATGGCACATATTCTGAACTTATGCTCTTATACCCCACTGTACCTTCTGGGCAGCTGCCTAGTCCACCAGAACCCCCCCACTGCATGACCACCTTGCCACCTCCTGGTGCCCTTTCCTACTTGAGTACCATGCTGTAGCTGCTAATGAAGCACTACTATGACTATTTTGGGCTACCTTGTCAGTGCATGACATTGCTGACGCTCAAATAGTCTCCCTCTCTCCCCTCTACAAACACGTTTTCCGAGAGGTTTTAAGTGGTGTTGGGGATCCCAGCGTTAAAGGGCTTTTTATGCCATTGCATAATCGGCGGTCTTGGAGCACACCCTGTAACCGCCCACTCTCCACCCCAGTCAAGCCCACTCCCCACCCCCTGCATCTTTAATGTTGGCTGTGCCTTTAGCGCACTTTAAAGCAGCATTTACTTCGGTGATAAGGGAGCAAAGATGCCGATTGTTTGCGTTAACGGCACACATTCTCATTACCGCCGTTTAGTAAACACTTCCCTGAGCTAGCATTAGTCAGTCCTCATACAAAGAACTAGTGGCTGCTTTTTCTTCCACTGCCTGTCACTGTATGCAAATTTTAGAAATAAACGGCACTATGGGAAATGGCATACAGCTTGTGGGATACAGTTTAATTATTCTTAGGGGCTCTCTAAATCATAGTGACTATTTCTTGCCTAGTAATCAGAATTTTGAGCGATGTTCTTTCTGAATGAGTTGTTTTTTAGCATGCTGCGGAATTATCTCACCCTCTCTGTACAGTGGTGAGGGAGAGCGGACATGGCAGGCATCTTACAGACCAGCTTTTGTCCTTGCAGTTCTCCAGTCCAGTCCAGTCCAATGTGGGTTATTTAGCAGGGGAGAATTGTGATCAAGAAGGTGGTTTTTCCAGGGTAAGTCTCAACCGTTGCACTTTGGTTGTATCCACTCCTGTGATTTCTCAACTAGTGAGATATTCAACTGCATAATTTTTGGTAGTAGGGGATGGCTTATGTGCTTTCCCCTGACAAATTTGTTTTAAAGAAAGATTGTGTGAAGTTTTTTCTCACTTGGTTTGTTGTGTTGTGAGGACTTGTGTGCATCAGTGATGTTGACAGTTACTATAGTTTAGCTACTGGCAGGGTCTGCCCTGATTTACAGTCTCAGCTGAGGTGCTGGATCAAAACGAACCACCCACTGGGCAGCAGAAGATTTGGGAACAGCGTTGGCCGCGCAACAATTCTAAACTTAAATTGCGCCATGAAAAACCAATGGATAGTCACAACAAAACAAATTGCATTGTAGTGCTGGAAGATGAGACCTCCAGGTCAGAAGACACTCAACTGGCTACTGGGGAGGAACTGAAGACTTTTCAGTCTAAAGGCAACATTTATTTATGTAACATTAACTATATACCTCTTTTTCAGTTTTATCAAGGCGTTTTACATTAAACACAACAATTTTACTTGGAATTTCTAATAACAACAACAATTTTACAAGTAATAGCTGACAATGCAATTGTGTATATGACAATTTACTGTGAAACCATTCAATAACTATTTAAACTGTACCTTTGGCCTAAGGTTAGTGTAACATAGCTGGTGGTTTGCAGACGCATTTGAGCATTACGCCTGTGTGTCTAGTGTGTTGTCAAAGTATTCTGTGAACAGCTATTTTTTAAGTTGTTTTAGGAATTCAGTGGTGTCTGTAGTTGCTCTTAATTGGTGTAGGAGCGAGTTCCAGAGGGACGGGCTGTAGTATTCAAACACTCTTTGGAATGATTGGGAGGAGCTGGTCTTGATATTTAATGTCGAGAGGTTGTTTTGATGTTGCTTCCTCCTTGATCGTGTATCTAGCACCCTTTGGATTAGCTCTTTTAAGCATTCAGCGGACTGATTGTGTAAGGTCTTGAATGTCATCATTATTGATTTGTATTTTATTCTGGATCACATGGGGAGTCAGTGAAGAGATTTTAAGATAGGAGTAATGTGTTCTTGTCTTTTTGATCCAGTGATTAACTGCGCTGCAGTGTTTTGTGCAATATGCAGAGTTTGGGTTGTGCATTTGCGTAGTCTTTGAAATATCAGATTGCAATAATCTAGATGTGGTGTGATTATTGCTTGACATACGGTGCGGAAGTGGTTATAGTCAAGGAGAGGTTGAAGGATTTGAAGGGCTCTCATTTTAAAGTAGTCTGTGACTGTAATTTATTTCTTTATTTTAATTTATTTGGTTCTTCTATATCGCCCCCTTCCAGAGATCGGGGCAGTCTAGATGTAGCACAACATATTACAAAGAACAGAGGTTGAACTATTTACATAGAGCCATAGGTACATTTAACCTGAAGTGAATGATTTATATACATGGCTGTCTGAACTGATGACTAGTAACTATTTGGTAATCTTCTTAATGTTGGATTGGAAGTTAAGCCTTTGGTCTAGAGTTACCCTGAGATATTTCACTTCCTTCTTCACAGGGATTGTTCGATTACCAATTAGTAAATTATCTGGAAGGTTGAAGGCAGTGTGTCTTGTAATAGTGAGATTCTCAGATTTGTTGTAGTTAATTGTGAGGTTACGATGTTTTAGCACTTCAGTAAATGATGTCATCATACATAAGGTGATGGTGTAGTAATCAGGTTTTCTGGTGTTGAATGTGGAATAAATCATCAGGTCAAATGCGTTTCGGTGGTATTGTATATTATGTTCTTGGATAACTTTATAGACTGGTTGTACGAATATGTTGGATAGAAGGGCATATAGTGTGGATCCCTGGGCTATTCCTGGGTGCAATACGAGTGGTTTGGAGTTTCTGTTCTTGGTTTTGATTTGAGACTGTCAATCGGATATGTATTAGCGGAATCATGCCACCGGAGTGACACCGATTCCTATCTCCATCAGTCTGTCCAGGAGTATGGAATGAATTATTTAATCAAAGGCAGATGTTAAATCTATGAAGATGTTTATGTATCCTTGCTTGAGGTTTTCAATTCCTTTAAGTACTGTGTTGGTTAGGGAGGTGAAGAGTGTTTCTACCCCATTATATTTTCGGACCCCATGCTGTTGTGGATCCAGTGAGGCTTTAGAGCCAATGTGGTCTTGTAATTGCCATTGTACTGATTTTTTCCTATTAGTTTTGTTAGTAGGTGTATGCTAGATATAGGTTAGTATGATGAAGGTAAGTTTGGGTCATATGCATTGCTTTTTAAATTAATTCTTATAGAGGAGGTTTTTAGCTGGGGTGACATGAATCCTTGTGTTTTATGATGTGGTTGGATCAAAGCCCTCAGGATATCTGACTGCTGATGTAGCTGCATATGAAATGAAAGTCAGAAGCTGCAAAGATGTCTTACATTTTGGGACATGGAACGTACAAAGCACGAACCAAGGGAAGTTGGAGGTGGTCAAGAATGAAATGGAATGTGCACAACTTGATCTGTTGGGTGTCAGAGCACTGAAATGGATTGGCATCAAGCGCTTTGCCATCAGATGATCACATGGTCTACTGTGCTGGAAATGAAAGACAAAGAAGAAATGGTGTTACATTTATAATTAAGAAGAACTGTAATGAAATACAGTGCAGACAGTGAATGCTTAATTTCTATTTATCTATGAGGAATGCCTATCAACCCAACTATAATTCAAGTATATGCCACAACAAAAGCTGCAGAAGAGGATGAAATTGATGAGTCCTATGAAGAAGTGCATGCTGAAATTGATCGAACATGCAAACAGGATATCCTGATAGTCATGGGTGACTGGATCGCAAAAGTTGGCAACAAAGAAGAAGGCAAAATTGTTGGAAAATGTGGACTTGGCAACAGAAATGAAGCTAGAGAAAGACTGGTAGAATTCTGCAAGACCAACGATCTGTTCATCTCAAACATCTATTTCCAGCAACACAAGTGGCGACAGTACACATGGACTTCACCCATTGGATTGTTCAAAAATCAAAAGGACTACATCTGTAGAAGTCAATGATGGAAAAGCTCTATAATTTCAACAAAGACAAAACCTGGAGCTGACTGTGGTACAGATCACCAACTGCTAGTAGGAAAACTCAAGCTAAATTTGAAAAAGTGCAAGCCACTAATGAATGTAGCAAAGTAGGGCCTTGAGAATATACCACTGGAATGTAAAGACCTCCTGCAAAATTAATTTGCTGCTTTAGATACAAATGACAGAGCTCCAGAAGAGTTGTGGGATGACATCAAGAAGGTTGTGTTAGAAGAAAGCAAGAAGTCCCTACAAACGGTGAAAAAGCAAAAACGGCCAAAATGGATGACCGAAGAAACTCTGAAAATTGTCCAGAAATGCAGAGAAGCTAAACCCATTGGAGAAAGAGAGGCAATCGCAGAACTTAACATGGATTTCCAATGTGCACCAAGATAGGACAAGGAGAAGTACTACAATGATGCATGCAAGGCAATAGAATCAGAAATTATTAGAAGAAGAACAAGATTGGTTTTCCAAAAGCTAGGAGAGTTGAAGAAAAAACTCGAGCCTGGAATTGGAATGTTAGAAGATGCTCAAGGATCTATATTTAATGATGCTTAGAAGATCAAGAGAAGATGGAAAGAATATACAGAGTTCTTATATGATAAAGATAAAGTGGAACAACAGCCGTTTCAACCTGTACCTTTTGATCAGGAATCATTGGTGATGAAAGAAGTCAGAGCAGCATTGAAAGCCTTATCAAAGAACAAAGCACTGGGCATCGATGGCATTCCCATAGAAGTATTACAGCAATCTGTACCTGCACTGTAGCCTAGTTAATTTCTTCCCAGGATGCAAACGCCGCTGCCCCTGCCGTCAGAATGAGAGCAGTTGAAGCTGTTATAATTAGGTGGTTTCACCTGGTTGATGAGAACAGTGTCAATACTGGAGAAGCAGGATTCTGTTATGCATAGTATGTCTATGTTGCTATTGATTTTGCAGTCGTTGAGGATTTGGATGTTATTTCTTGCCGAGCGGGCATTTATTAAGGTGCATTTTAGGTTGTGTATGGCATTAGTTAGTCCATTATCAAAGTATCTCCTTTCTTTCTATTCTTTTCCTTTTATGTTTTTCTTTACCAAACTTTAAAAAGGAATAACAGAGCAAGCGCCCTACTTCATCTACAAGGCAGATAAGGTTCAAGACTGTCGTGGTATGCGCAAAACTCACCCATTTTGAGAAATTGTCCCAGATAAAGAGGAGATAACAGTGTGCTATTTTTATCGTATAACCCCTATATTTAAATCAAGAGGGTATACAAATAGAAAACAAGGCAGTTTTGAAAAATTGCCCTGCTGAAAGCCATCTTAATTTTGTGCAAAGGCAAGAGCTGGACAAGATTGACATTCATAATATAGAAGTCTTCAGTTACTTCATCACAGCTGAACTGCTAAACCCAGGCACCACTGTGGAAAATACCCTCCTTCTCCCTTTTCCAGCATATTAACTAGAATACAAATCCCAGCTTAAGAAGAACACTGAGGGGTACGTTCATTAAACGGCGTTAAAGGAGCAGTCTTTTCCGTGCGTTAATGGCAGCGATAAGGGATTACCGTGCAATAAATGTGCTGGGCATGTTAGAGGAGGTCCAGCATTAAAGGGTGGTAGTAGACACTTAACGTGCAGTAACAGGACATAAAAGGTGGCAGTGGACACTTACCATGCGGTAACAGGACATGCTGTGGGAAGGTTTCTGGAATGCACCTTAATGCAGAAAGCAACTGAAAGGCTGAAAGAGGGGCGGGGAAGCCTTTGGAGAAGATATTGATGCAAGCACAATTGTTTGCTGCTGAAGTAGATTCACCTGATGCCTGTCAATGTGGCAGTATGTGTGATGAGCATGTTTGATCATACAGCAGGCTTGTGCTGTTGACTTGACAAGATAGATGGCTACCTAGTGATACTGGTCAGTGTGGGTGTTGATTGTGTCATAGGTGGGTGGTGGTGGTGGCAGCGAAGTCAACGGAGAGGATGGAGCAGCAGGGGGAGCTATGAGGCATGGAGTCCTAGATGCCCCTAAATGCATACACTGTGCCGTAAGCTACATTACAGTGTCTATGGGTTGTGGACATATATCCAGATGTCCCGTCAGTGTGTGGCATGCCATAGGCCGGGACAGTGTCTGGGTGGAGGCAGCATGTTCCTGATATGGGCAGCAAAGGGAAGATTGTCCATGAGTTCTCATGTTGAACAGTCACAGGAGAGGTGTGCATGATAAGGCCACCTGCTGTAAATGACCCCTGATAGCCATGGTGGGGCAGCTTACTGGCTCAGCGAGTAGGCAGCCGCACCATGAATTCCCCTGAAGGCCAAATGGTGTGTGCTGGGCCATGCCATGGATTTTCCAAGCCGAGAGTTTGCAATGTGTGTGGTGGGTGGATGTGTGGGATGGCACTGGCCAAAAGCATTTGCTGTGTGTGATCCTAAAGTAGCAGTGCCATGTGGTATATGAAACAACATTTGTGTGGATGGGACATATGCCTCAGCCTGCGCAACTGCAAGATAGTACACCCGACAGTGTGGAATGATATAAAGGGACATGTTGAACCCAATTGCCCCATGTGGAGCAAGTAATGATGGCAGAACAGTGCAGGGTATGGCTGTGCGACGAGTGCCTTGTGCCTGAATGTATGAGATATTAGTCTCCTTTTTCTAAAGCTCGGAGGTCACAATGATGGCACAACAGAAAATGCCTCCAGGTCACAGCAAAGCCAGGACTGTGTGAGGTGGGCAAGTGATCTGAGTAGCACCCAGGCACAAAATGAACAAGTGGCCATCAAACCCTGAAGCTTTGACTATAGAGACATTGTACTAAACAGTAGGCGAAACCTCCACACACATGTGCAGATCGTGCAGGTCTCTGATCAAATTCTTTTCTAAGTTTACAAGAATAGATTGGGCCCTCCACTACCCATGAGGCACTGCACATAAAAAAACAGCTGTCTGCAACTGAAGAACCAATGGAGAATGACCTGATCCTGTATATCAGCTCAGTAAGACGCACTGGCTGCGCGTGCTACATGCACATAAGAACTGCAAGCCGTGCCCAGCACCTGGTCCACCGAACCTGCACTGTTAGAGAAAGTATTTGTTGGTCATGTTGTAGGTCCACATCAGTGCTAGTGTATGGTAGGTTTTGTCTCAGTGTGTTATTCTCGCTGCTTCCCTGGGGGTTGTGCATGCTAGAGCAGTACTTGCACTGTTAACTAAACCTTGTCCACAGGAAGTTGCAATACAGAAACCCCAGCGGGGACCTTAATCTGTGATGCTCTACACATATAAACACCAGCTGCATGTGTTGTACCACAGTGCTGCTTTATGGGAAAATCATCTGCTGTTGTTGACATGCTTCCCTTTGGCACATGCTGGAAAGTGTGTGGTACACACGAGCCGTACAAGGCTTCTGTCTGCTTCAGGCTGGTGTCACTTCCCACGCCACCATCAACACCCCACCATGCAGACATGCCCACGCAGTGTCAATGTTGGTGGTGCGCAGTCCCAGCATGTTAAACATGTGGATTTGGTGGGCGCCTTGGGCACAAGATCCTGATGGGGAGGGCAGGTGCCCATTCACTGCATGCCACCGATACATCTCAGGGGGTGGACTGCTGCCACTGCTGTGGTATTTCCCCGGGCACCTGCATTTTCCAGCTACCTGGAGTGCTACAGTTACAGGTGCTATTGGCCTCTTCCTCCACAGCTGGGTTCAGTGTCTCCAGGAGGGGCCAGCTGGTATCTCTGCCAAGGGTGCCATGTCCCTTGGACTGCCCCATGTGGCACATCACCGTTCCACACCAGCAGTATGTCTGTGTTCCAACACTGTCACTGTGTGGTCATGACGGACATCACAGATGGTGTTAAGGATGGAAGGATTCCCCTATGTGAGGAGCTTACATAGGTTAGGCCTCCTCAACCTGTTGGTGTGATGGCTGGGGGGAAATATGATAGGGGTTTATACAGAACTGAATAGCGTGGAACGGTTCCCGGTTGTTAATGCCATCACAATATGGGGAGACTATGGGACAGGCACTGCTGCTACAGTGTAACGCATTTCAGACACATTGCGGCATATAGTTTGCCATTCAATGTATTGGCAAACACTGGCATGCAGTGGCAGTGTTTGTCGTGACAGCTCTTCGTATAGCTGCGCTACGGGAGAGTTTAGTAATGGGACTGGAGGAATGTTCATTATACCTTTATTCAGGGGACGCAGAGGATCGGCTGATTGGCCAAATACAGGCCTCTTTGACCTTGGGTGTCATTTTGGGTCCCACCTAGGTACCTGTGCCCTTATTGGACAGAGGATAGTGGTCTTGATGGACCATGGCTTGACACAGTATGGCATATATTCTGAACTTATGCTCTTATACCCCTCTGTGCCTTCTGGGCAGCTGCCTAGTCCACCAGAACTCCCCCACTGCATGACCACCTTCCACCGCCTGGTGCCCTTTCCTACTTGAGTACCATGCTGTAGCTGCTAATGAAGCACTACTATGACTATTTTGGGCTACCTTGTCAGTGCATGACATTGCTGACGCTCAAATAGTGTCTCTCTCTCCCCTCTACAAACACGTTTTCCGCGAGGTTTTAAGTGGTGATGGGGATCCCAGCGTTAAAGGGCTTTTTATGCCATTGCATAATCGGCGGTCTGGGAGCACACACTGTAACCGCCCACTCTCCACCCCAGTCAATCCCACTCCCCACCCCCTGCATCTTTAATATTTGCTGTGCCTTTAGCGCACTTTAAAGCAGCATTTACTTCGGTGATAAGGGAGCAAAGATGCCGATTGTTTGCGTTAACGGCACACATGCTCATTACCGCCGTTTAGTAAACACTTCCCTGAGCTAGCATTAGTCAGTCCTCATACAAAGAATTTGTGGCTACTTTTTCTTCCACTGCCTGTCACTGTATGTAAATTTTAGAAATAAACGGCACCATGGGAAATGGCATACAGCTTGTGGGATACAGTTTAATTATTCTTAGGGTCTCTCTAAATCATAGTGACTATTTCTTGCCTAGTAATCAGAATTTTGAGCGATGTTCTTTCTGAATGAGTTGTTTTTTAGCAAGCTGCGGAATTATCTCACCCTCTCTGTACAGTGATGAGGGAGAGGGGACATGGCAGGCATCTTACAGAGCAGCTTTTGTCCTTGCAGTTCTCCAGTCCAGTCCAGTATAATGTGGGTTATTTAGCAGGGGAGAATCATGATCAAGAAAGTGGTTTTTTCAGGGTGAGTCTCAACTATTTCACTTTGGTTGTGTTCACTCCTGTGATTTGTCAAATAGTGAGAAACTTAACTGTATAATTTTTGGTAGTGGGGGATGGCTTGTGTGCTTTCTCCTGACAAATATGTTTTAAAGAAAGATTGCATGAAGTTCTTTCTCACTTGGTTTGTTGTGTTGTGAGGACTTGTGTGCATCAGTGATGTTGACAGTTACTGTAGTTTAGCTACTGGCAGGGTCTGCTCTGATTTACAGTCTCAGCTGAGGTGCTGGATCAAAACAAACCACCCACTGAGCAGCAGCAGATTTGGGAACAGCATTGGCCGTGCAACAACTCTAAACTTAAATTGCGCCATGAAAAACCAATGGATAGTCACAACAAAACAAATTGCATTGTAGTGCTGAAAGTTGAGACCTCCAGGTCAAAGACACTCAACTGGCTACTGGGGAGGAACTGAAGACTTTTCAGAGTAAAGGCAACATTTATTTTTGTAACATTAACTATATACCTCTTTTTCAGTTTTATCAAGGCGTTTTACATTAAACACAACAATTTTACTTGGAATTTCTAATAACAACAACAATTTTACAAGTAATAGCTGACAATGCAATTGTGTATATGACAATTAACTGTGAAACCATTCAATAACTATTTAAACTGTACCTTTGGCCTCAGGTTAGTGTAACATAGCTGGTGGATGGCAAACGCATATGAGCATTACGCCTGTGTGTCTAGTGTGTTGTCAAAGTATTCTGTGAACAGCTATTTTTTAAGTTGTTTTCGGAATTCAGTGGTGTCTGTAGTTGCTCTTAATTGGTGTAGGAGCGAGTTCCAGAGGGACGGGCTGTAGTATTCAAACACTCTTTGGATTGATTGGGAGGAGCTGGTCTTGATATTTAATGTCGAGAGGTTGTTTTGATGTTGCTTCCTCCTTGATCGTGTATCTAGCACCCTTTGGATTAGCTCTTTTAAGCATTCAGCGGACTGATTGTGTAAGGTCTTGAATGTCATCATTATTGATTTGTATTTTATTCTGGATCACATGGGGAGTCAGTGAAGAGATTTTAAGATAGGAGTAATGTGTTCTTGTCTTTTTGATCCAGTGATTAACTGGGCTGCAGTGTTTTGTGCAATATGAAGAGTTTGGGTTGTGCATTTGCGTAGTCCTTGAAATATCAGATTGCAATAATCTAGATGTGGTGTGATTATTGCTTGACATACGGTACGGAAGTGGTTATAGTCAAGGAGAGGTTGAAGGATTTGAAGGGCTCTCATTTTAAAGTAGTCTGTGACTGTAATTTATTTCTTTATTTTAATTTATTTGGTTCTTCTATATCGCCAACTTCCAGAGATCGGGGCAGTCTAGATGTAGCACAACATATTACAAAGAACAGAGGTTGAACTATTTACATAGAGCCATAGGTACATTTAACCTGAAGTGAATGATTTATATACATGGCTGTCTGAACTGATGACTAGTAACTATTTGGTAATCTTCTTAATGTTGGATTGGAAGTTAAGCCTTTGGTCTAGAGTTACCCTGAGATATTTCACTTCCTTCTTCACAGGGATTGTTCGATTACCAATTAGTAAATTATCTGGAAGGTTGAAGGCAGTGTTTCTTGTAATAGTGAGATTCTCAGATTTGTTGTAGTTAATTGTGAGGTTACGATGTTTTAGCACTTCAGTAAATGATACATCATACATAAGGTGATGGTGTAGTAATCAGGTTTTCTGGAGTTGAATGTGGAATAAATCATCAGGTCATATGCGTTTTGGTGGTATTGTATATTATGTTCTTGGATAACTTTATAGACTGGTTGTACGAATATGTTGGATAGAAGGGCATATAGTGTGGATCCCTGGGCTATTCTTGGGTGCAATACGAGTGGTTTGGAGGTTCTGTTCTTGATTTTGATTTGAGACTGTCAATCGGATATGTATTAGCGGAATCATGCCACCGGAGTGACACCGATTCCTTTCTCCATCAGTCTGTCCAGGAGTATGGAATGAATTATTTAATCAAAGGCAGATGTTAAATCTATGAAGATGTTTATGTATCCTTGCTTGAGGTTTTCAATTCCTTTGTTGGTTAGGGAGGTGAAGAGTGTTTCTACCCCATTATATTTTCGGACCCCATGCTGTTGGGAATCCAGTGGGGCTTTAAAGCCAATGTGATCTTGTAATTGCCATTGTACTGATCTTTTCCTATTAGTTTTGTTAGTAGGGGTATGCTAGATATAGGTTAGTATGATGAAGGTAAGTTTGGGTCATATGCATTGCTTTTTAAAGTAATTCTTATAGAGGAGGTTTTTAGCTGGGGTGACATGAATCCTTGTGTTTTATGATGTGGTTGGATCAAAGCCCTCGGGATATCTGACTGCTGATGTAGCTGCATATGAAATGAAAGTCAGAAGCTGCAAAGATGTCTTACATTTTGGGACATGGAACGTACGAAGCACGTACCAAGGGAAGTTGGAGGTGGTCAAGAATGAAATGGAATGTGCACAACTTGATCTGTTGGGTGTCAGCGAACTGAAATGGATTGGCATCGAGCACTTTGCCATCAGGTGATCACATGGTCTACTGTGCTGGAAATGAAAGACAAAGAAGAAATGGTGTTACATTTATAATTAAGAAGAACTGTAATGAAATACAGTGCAGACAGTGAATGCTTAATTTCTATTTATCTATGAGGAATGCCTATCAACCCAACTATAATTCAAGTATATGCCACAACAAAAGCTGCAGAAGAGGATGAAATTGATGAGTCCTATGAAGAAGTGCAAGCTGAAATTGATCGAACATGCAAACAGGATATCCTGATAGTCATGGGTGACTGGATCGCAAAAGCTGGCAACAAAGAAGAAGGCAAAATTGTTGGAAAATGTGGACTTGGCAACAGAAATGAAGCTAGAGAAAGACTGGTAGAATTCTGCAAGACCAACGATCTGTTCATCTCAAACATCTATTTCCAGCAACACAAGTGGCGACAGTACACATGGACTTCACCCATTGGATTGTTCAAAAATCAAAAGGACTACATCTGTAGAAGTCAATGATGGAAAAGCTCTATAATATCAACAAAGACAAAACCTGGAGCTGACTGTGGTACAGATCACCAACTGCTAGTAGGAATACTCAAGCTAAATTTGAAATAGTGCAAGCCACTCATGAATGTAGCAAAGTAGGGCCTTGAGAATATACCACTGGAATTTAAAGACCTCCTGCAAAATTAATTTGCTGCTTTAGATACAAATGACAGAGCTCCAGAAGAGTTGTGGGATGACATCAAGAAGGTTGTGTTAGAAGAAAGTAAGAAGTCCCTACAAACGGTGAAAAAGCAAAAACGGCCAAAATGGATGACCGAAGAAACTCTGAAAATTGTCCAGAAATGCAGAGAAGCTAAACCCATTGGAGAAAGAGAGGCAATCGCAGAACTCAACATAGATTTCCAATGTGCACCAAGACAGGACAAGGAGAAGTACTACAATGATGCATGCAAGGCAATAGAATCAGAAATTATTATTAGAAGAAGAAGATCGGTTTTCCAAAAGCTAGGAGAGTTGAAGAAAAAACGCGAGCCTGGAATTGGAATGTTAGAAGATGCTCAAGGATCTATATTTAATGATGCTTAGAAGATCAAGAGAAGATGGAAAGAATTTACAGAGTTCTTATATGATAAAGATAAAGTGGAACAACAGCCGTTTCAACCTGTACCTTTTGATCCGCAATCATTGGTGATGAAAGAAGTCAGAGCAGCATTGAAAGCCTTATCAAAGAACAAAGTACTGGGCATCGATGGCATTCCCATAGAAGTATTACAGCAATCTGTACCTGCACTGTAGCCTAGGTAATTTCTTCCCAGGATGCAAATGCCGCTGCCCCTGCCGTCAGAATGAGAGCAGTTGAAGCTGTTATAATCAGGTGGTTTCAGCTGGTTGATGAGAACAGTGTCAATACTGGATAAGCAGGATTCTGTTATGCATAGTATGTCTATATTGCTATTGATTTTGCAGTCGTTGAGGATTTGGATGTTATTTCTTGCCGAGCGGGCATTTATTAAGGTGCATTTTAGGTTGTGTATGGCATTAGTTAGTCCATTATCAAAGTATCTCCTTTCTTTCTATTCTTTTTCATTTATGTTTTTCTTTACCAAACTTTAAAAAGGAATAACAGAGCAAGCGCCCTACTTCATCTACAAGGCAGATAAGGTTCAAGACTGTCGTGGTATGCGCAAAACTCACCTATTTTGAGAAATTGTCCCAGATAAAGAGGAGATAACAGTGTGCTATTTTTATCGTATAACCCCTATATTTAAATCAAGAGGGTATACAAATAGAAAACAAGCCAGTTTTGAAAAATTGCCCTGCTGAAAGCCATCTTAATTTTGTGCAAAGGCAAGAGCTGGACAAGAATGACATTCATAATATAGAAGTCTTCAGTTACTTCATCACAGCTGAACTGCTAAACCCAGGCACCACTGTGGAAAAGACCCTCCTTCTCCCTTTTCCAGCATATTAACTAGAATACAAATCCTAGCTTAAGAAGAACACTGAGGGGCACGTTCATTAAACGGCGTTAAAGGAGCAGTCTTTTCCTTGCGTTAATGGCAGCGATAAGGGATTACCGTGCAATAAATGTGCTGGGCATGTTAGAGGAGGTCCAGCATTAAAGGGTGGTAGTAGACACTTAACGTGCAGTAACAGGACATAAAAGGTGGCAGTGGACACTTACCATGCGGTAACAGGACATGCTGTGGGAAGGTGTCTGGAATGCACCTTAATGCAGGAAAGCCACTGAAAGGCTGAAAGAGGGGCAGGGAAGCCATTGGAGAAGACATGGATGCAAGCACAATTGTTTGCTGATGGAGTAGATTCACCTGATGCCTGTCAATGTGGCAGTATGTGTGATGAGCATGTTTGACCATACAGCAGGCTTGTGCTGTTGACTTGACAAGATAGATGACTACCTAGTGATACTGGTCAGTGTGGGTGTTGACTGTGTCATGGGTGGGTGGTGGTGGTGGCAGCGAAGTCAACGGAGAGGATGGAGCAGCAGGGGGCGCTATGAGGCATGGAGTCCTAGATGCCCCTAAATGCATACACTGTGCCGTAAGCTACATTCCAGTGTCTATGGGTTGTGGACATATATCCAGATGTCCCGTCAGTGTGTGGCATGCCATAGGCCGGGACAGTATCTGGGTGGAGTCAGCATGTTCCTGATATGGGCAGCAAAGGGAAGATTGTCCATGAGTTCTCATGTTGAACAGTCACAGGATAGGTGTGCATTATAAGGCCACCTGCTGCAAATGACCCCTGATTGCTGTAATCTTCTAAAATGTAATCTTTTTCCGCTGCTGCTCCACTTTCGGCTACTCTCCGTTTGGTCCTGGGTTCATTTCACAGAGACAGTAGGGTAAGTAGCACAATAAGACAACCAAACTGGTGTGGCTTGGAGAAAGATTTTTATATACAAATAGGCTTATTACATAGGTACAGAACAGAAGTATATAGTGGTTGTTACAGAGCTGCTTCAGTGTGCATCAATGAATCTGTGTTTGTGTGTGCATGTGTGTGTGTGTGAGAGAGAGAGAGAGAGACGCAGAGAGAGGGAGAAAAAGGGGTGGGGGGAAGAAGTGTGTGTCAGAGCCCCATAGTAAGGAGTGTCCGATGAAATAGGAAGAGAAGGGAGAGAAGGGCGGGGTTTCTGATGAATAGGAAGAGAAGGATATTTTGTGTTTCTCTGTATTTGTAGTGAAATTCTTCAGCACCTCCCTTTGTCATAATTTGGTTTGTTTGAGGTCTGCTCTCACTTGATTAGCAAGGAGGGGCTGTTGTCTTACAAACTAATCTCATCAAGCAAACTAAGACCATCAAGTCTTGAGACATCCTATCTGATATCACCAGGGGGTCAAAGCTGATCTCATCATATCTGGGAATGTCATGCTGATGTATGCTGACATCTCCCACACATTTTTTAGTTTTATTTATTATTTATTATTTGTGCCTGGAAATGGTAAAAGCAAACCTGTGGTACCTGTCCCAGCTGCAATTACATGATAGTAGGCAGCTTGTCTAATACCTCCTGTATTAAATACCTTGCTATGTCCAGCAGGTCCCCTGTTCTGCACAGTATTGTCTCTAGTATTCTAGAGATAAGCAAGTCTCATTATGAGTCCAAACCTCATGTCTTAGGTAGGGCAGCCACTATTGGGTGGGGAACCCAATATGCCACCTCAGTGCCCGTCTTAGAGAGAATGAACAGTGCATAAGGGCTGCAGGAATTTCTGAGGAGGTTAAAGCCGAAAAGTACCAGGATGCTATGAGTGAGGGTAGGAAGCCAAACTAGACTGCAACTGACTCTGGTATTCCATGTAGTAGGAAATGACAAATTAGCCAAATTAGCAGGCCAAATGAGCCTGGATGTAGAGGTAGATGCTGCAGAAATTAAATGTAACTACCTTAAAATGTTGTTGGTGTTCTGTAGGACATGCCCTGCAAGGAGATGTACATTTGTTTCATTTTACAACACAGGAAAATTATAATAATGCATAGCAATATTTGTACAACAGTTAAAATAATAATAGGGTGAATAAAAACATTAAAGACGTGATCAGCAGTAGGTGAGTAACCAAATAACAATTCCCACACAGACACATGAGCATCTTGTAGAAAGTGTTCAACAGTTTTATGAATGTGCCCATTCTCATAAGTGATGGTGTGATGCACTTCAGTGGATGTTGTTTTAAGGTGATCAATATAGGCATGGAGTTCTGTAAAGTTGAGCAGTTTATGTAGTGTCTCTTCTCCCATGCCAAGTGGTAATGGATGCACAGCATATGAGATAAAGGGGTATGTTTACTAAACGGCGCACTTGTGCGGGGCGCACTTGAGCGCCCTAAAATGATGCAGTTAAGTGCTCTTAAGCACCCCGTATGCGTGTGTGTCACATTAACGGGCCCCGCACGCGTGCGCCGAAAACGCGCACGTTTGCGGGGCGCTCATGTGCGATAGAGGCGTGGAAAGGCGAAATGAGGGCGGAGGAAGGCCCCCGAGGGGCGGAGAGACGGGGTCAATGGGTGGAATGTGGGAGGGGAGAGACTCCCCGCACAGGAACGTGCCCGAATTTACAAGGAAAAAATACCGCCAGTGAAACACTCGCGGTAGAGCGCATTTAAAGGGAAGAGAAACCATTTCCGTCAGCAATGTACAGCAAAATCGGGGAAACCGAAAAAACGTGAGCAGTGTGATACATGTGCACAGAACAAAATAGCAAATATGATATGAAAATGACCACAACAAATTCTAAGAAAATTATAATCCAGCTGGGCAACAGTGATATTAATGGGCAACCATACAAAACACTCCCAGGAAAGCTCCAAAAAAAAGAAATGATTTTTGGAAGGGTCTACGCTCCGTAGACTCATTCAAAAGCACTGCAGTTTAATGGAGCTTTCCTGGGAGTGTTTTCCAGGTTGCCCATTGATATCACTGTTGCGCAGCTTGGTTATGGTTTTCTTCCCCTTTTTTGGAGGGCATTTGTGAGGTTTATTTGCACCTTTGTCCCCATACAAGGTCAACGAGCCCACAGTACAATTGTGAAGAGCAGGGTGTCTGACTCGTGCGGCCAGGTATCACATCTCCAGAGACTGCACTGTTTCTGTGGCCACAGTGTGGTGCAGCAGACACAGCCAGTACCTGTAGGACCAGAGGGCCACAGGTTCAAAGCCCAGCTGGGGCTCCTGCCAACCCAGTCCCCATCATGTTACCCACCACTAAACAGTGAGAATACAGACACTCTTTTATTGCAGAGAACATAAGCATGGTCCCAACACCTATATTTTACCCTACACCGCACACAAACCATAACAATGGGCATTGCCTACAGCCGAGTCCCCCAAAGTCAGTCCTGGAGTGCCACAACTCACTCAGGTCATATGTTTTTCCCAGATAGGAACATGTCTGCATGTTTGCGGAAGGGTACAGGTGGCGGAGGGGGCAGTGGCTGCAAACCACAGCAGACAGTGGCCTAGGCCTGTGCAGGCTGGCACCGTCCACTGCAACAGACAGGCTCTGTCGGATGTACAGTCATGTACTCCCCAGGGAACACAGTATGTCTGTGGCAACATGGTGGTGCAGTGCACACAGACAGTGCACACAGACAGTGTGTGCAGGAACAGATGGTCACAGGTTCAAAGCCCAGCTGGGGCTACTGCCAATCCAATTCACATTTTTTTCCTACAACTAAACCGTGATAGTAAGGACAAAACTGTATAGCTAGGAACATATGCATGATTAATACGCCTATATTTTACCACAGCACTCACAGACACCATAAACATGCGCATTACCTGGAGCAGAGTCTCCCAAATGCAGTCCTGGAGGGCCCCACACCATTCAGGTTCCATGCTGCCTCTAACAAAGATGCCTGTGCTGCATAGCTATGCACCACCCCCATGGTATGCAGATGTAGCTCATGCATATTTATGAGGGATAGCATGAAAACCAGAACAGTGTGTGGAACACCAGGACTGGATTTGGGGAACTCTGCCGTAAAGCAGCAGCCAACAGGGCCAGACACCCCCCCACAGGCCCCATTGGCCAATGCCTCCTGGAGAGGCAGGACATTGGGCCCTGCCTGTATCTCCCAATACTTACAGTTGCATACCTCAGCACTGCCACCCTACACCTGGGTATACGGTACACAGCTATCAAGCGTTTCCCATTATAACTGGCAGATCTCCAGTCCTACGTAAAGCACAGTTTGCTCATTCAGCTCCACCATAACACTCAAACAGATGTCTGCGGTGTGTGCTGCAGGTCTGGTCCCTGACAGTGTTTACCACCCTGGGATGTGACCCCCAACAGTAATGCGTACTGTCAGACGGCTGCCTGGGTGAGAATCTTCACAGTCTTGACAATGCATATATTTATATGATTTTTGCAAGGTATTGTGGGTAATGTAGTTCATTCACACCAGACACAGCTGCTGACAATAATTTAGTTGTGCACAAGTGTTAAAGCCAATAAGATACTTCTTTATTTATGGGGTTATTTCTCCCAGCACAGATATGCTTGGTAGCACATAAATTAGATTACTTGCTTGTAGTGTTTAACTTGGTAAAACAAAGTCAAAAATCAAAATCAGGAAAACAACCTTCAAACTTGTCAGGCAATTAGCTAATGTTTTCTTAGCATATCTCTAACAAACGAAAAGCCACAAAGAAAGAAATAAACTGTTCTTGTAAGGTTAACTTCTGATTACTTTCCACACAGATCCAGAAGTAATTCTCTCCTAGCTCACAAGCAATTAGGTGCAGCTCAATTGCTATCAGTTATCCAGCTGAAACCCCCTAGCAGGCTGGCTTTCTACTGTGTGAGCCAAATCCTGTTTCAGGAGCTTTTCTTAGTGGAATAAAGAACAAATTTATATTTTCTTTGTGATGGCTGCTGTGCTTTATCACAGAAAGTTACCAACGGAGTTTGGATAGAGAGCAGTCCATATAAACAATATCTTGATCTGCTATTATTTCCCCTTCATCAACAAGCATAGGGTCACTATCATGAATTGGCACAGATGAATCTTTCAATGGAGCACTTACAGGAGAACACTTATTTCCCTGCTGTCTTTCAAGGTTATAGCTAGGGCATAGATCAGTGTTCATACCTGAGCTTCCATTGTTGCTATAGTTCCTCTCTATATAGCCTGGCCAGTATGTAGTCCAGTTCTTATGTTCAGCCTTCCAGTCCTGATCCCTGGACACTGGATCTCTCTTCACATACCTTCTGGCATAGGTCTTAGAGTCCCTTCCACGTGCAGCCGTCTCCCTCACAGGTAGCCTCTGGTGATTCCTTGTTCTGCAGCACCATTCTTCTGGCTTTCCCCAGTCCAATGGTCTATGCTGGCCCTTGGAATACCTCCCAGTATACGTACTGCCTTGGACTCTTCTAGACCTCTCAAAGGCTTTTCTCCTCTTCCTTCCAGAAGGTTTCTTTCCTTCTCTATCCGTCCGGTTTGGCTTCTGCTTCTGCTGATCCTTCAGATGAAACTGATGATCAAACTCAAGCTGATTCTCAGGATACTGAGGACAATTCTCTGAATATCCAAGGTGATCATGAAGCTGGTCATCTGTAGAATAAACTCTACTCTTATTCTGCTTAGATGAGTGATCCTCCCTAACACAGCGCAGCTGTGCTGAATCAGGCCCTGCCCTTTGAGATGAGTGCTTAGGGATTACCTCATAGCCCTCCTGATTGAACACACGTTTCCTCAATTCAGCTCCTCTAATGGCTGTTGGAAACCTGGTGCATTCTGGGACTGGTAGTCTTTTATGGCAAAATTCTGTTTTCTCATTTCTACCAGCACTGACAGGTTGCTTGTTCAGAGACACTTCACCTTTTCTATAGCCCCTTCCTGAGCTATGATAAGCTTCCTTATCACAGTACCATATCCATGCATGTACTGTGTCCAGGACTGGTGTGGTGGGTATGGCTGCTGAACCCCTCTATAGTAGCACAATGCTGGCATAGGTGTGGGGGTGGCTGTCTGTCCATCCAGTGTGTGGTGGCTGCAAACACCTTCTACAGCCCACACTGCCAGCAATGTTGCCAGTATTGGGCTGGCAATGTGCATAATGAGGAGCAAGGTACCATGGGTATAGGCCGGACAGGGTGGCCTGGCCAGGGTGCATCTGCACAGGGCATAGGGCACTGACTGGGACATTGTAGTGCTCGGCCACCACCGACACAGACAGGGTGACCTCAGTATGTCCTGCTGAGAGATCACTCTCACCCTGACTGTGCAGTGACCACAGCATGGCTAGGCACCACCATAGTGCTATATGTTTAATGAGTAGAACACTGGCTTGTCCTGTATGGAACAGAAACTCAAGATGACCAGATCCTTTCCTTCCGGGAAAGGTGGGTGCATTTCTTGATAGCGATATACCCCACCTGTGGAGTTAGCCCTGCCAATCGTGCATATTCGGATGATAGTTCCTGTAATGAGACTTGGGTAGAAGAGAGTAGATACAAGAACAACAGGAAACCGAGACATAATAAAAGCTAACTTGTTTCACTCTACTAGGGAGTAAACTAGTGCTCCCCACTTATACTATGCAACAACAGACTACTTATTTACATAACTATTAGACACATGTCCAGTGTGTAGGACACATCAACTATACAGCAGAAGTAAATAGTTACCATCCTCAAGTGACTTTTATTTAGAAAGCAGCTGTCTGTGCTGTCTTCAGAAAGCAGCTGTCCATGCTGTCTTCAGAAAGCAGCCGTCCGTGCTGTCTTCAGGTGGTATCTGAAAACAAAGACTGATAAAACACGTATTACCCTTATGATTTCAACTGGGTGATGTGTTTCCAATACTGCTGGTTGTCGGGCATTAGGATCTGGTATAGGCTTGGGCCTAAGGTATCAGTAACTAAGTACGGTCCCTCCCACTTTGCAGTTCCAAAGGGGAGGTTTGGTCTAGGTCTCAGAATCATCACTTTACTCCCAACCTTGAGGGGCCTTAAATCGGAACCTTGTGCATGTACCTCCTGCAAATAATCTCTAGCTTTTTCTGTGTTAGCTAGCACAGTGGTCTGAATTTCTTTTAGATGTTCTTGCAGGGATTTCATCCACTTATTGGTAAGAATTACGGTCTGGTCCTCTGGAAGAAAAGGATGCAGCAGATTTTCCCACCGTGGCATTGGCCTTCCCATTAAGGCTTCATAGGGTGCAAAACCTGTGGATTTACAGACATTAGCTCTGATACGCATAAGGACTAAAGGGAGCACCAGATCCCAATTTTTCTCGGTCAGATTAAGCATAGGGCTGAGGTGGGCCTTAATTGTTTGATTCATTCTTTCTACCTGCCCTGCTGCCTGTGGATGGTACGGAATGTGGAGTTGTTGTTCTATGCCTAGAAAATCAAACAATTCCTTGATCAGCTGAGAAACAAATGCAGGACCATTATCAGAATCAATAGTCTTGGGAATGCCCCAGCATGTAAAAAATTGCATAGTTAGGATTTCTGCAGTGGTTCGAGCAGTTTGATCTGGGACAGGGAATGCTTCTACCCAATGAGAAAAGGAATCAACAACAGTGAGTAAAAATCTCTTTTTCCTAGCTGTTAATGGAAGAGGGCCCACATGATCTATTTGCAATCTCTCAAATGGGCCACGAGGAGGTGCTCTCATTAACTGTCCCCTTCTCTTTTTAGGTTGCCTCCCAAATGAAGCACAGATTACACAGGAGGAAACATGATCCCGTATATCATGTTTCATTTCTGGCCACCATACCAACCTATTAAGGATAGTCTGCATTTCTTCTGCTTTAGGGTGTCCCATAGGACCTGCACCATGAACCCAATGCATCCACTTTTTACCTCGAGCTCTGGAGATAGCTATAACCAAGCCTTCCTCTCTTTTTGCACATAGAATGTCTTTCTCTATAGTGAGTGTGAGAAAGGGGTGTGCTGATATAGGTTATCTGGGGCGTCCTGCACAAGCTTCCTCAAATTGTAAAGTTCAGGGTCCTTTGTCTGCAGTGCTACGAAGTAATCTGGTGGTATTATCTGATCATAATCTGTGGAACGTGTAGCAATAGCAATCAAGTGTGTCTGCTCATACCAGGGCCATATGAGGCCTACATGGCATGCTTCCTTGGCAAGTGAGTCTGCTAATGTGTTTCCTTTCACTAAAGGGCCTTTCTTCCTATGTGCCTTCACTTTAAGTAAATGTACTCTCTGAAACTTCTCACTCAATTCTTGTGCCATAGTCCACAGTGATGAATTTTTTACTGTGGACCCATCTGTAGATTTAAATTTATTTGCCAGCCACCAGGGTAACAGGGCAATGGCACTTTTAAAGACATAATCAGAATCTAAAATGGTTTGTATCTCTGGGTATGAATCCTGATATTGTTGCATACAAGCTACAAAAGCAGCCAGCTCACAGTACTGTGCTGACACTGACCCACAGGAATACTGTCTCTGCAGTACCACTTGGTTATTTGGGTCCAATTGTATAATTGCAAAACCGGCTAGTCGCCTGCCTCCTTCACATTGGCTACTACCATCAATATATACTGTAGTAAGAAAAGGTGACATTGTGTCTAGTCCCAGTTCCCTAAAGATCATGTGATTGGGGGCACTGGGTGAGGACTGACAGTCATGAGGTTGCCCCTCCAGCAAGATTCCAGACACTTGCATGTTAGGTTCTTTCAGCAATTCAAACTTTACATTCTGTGCCTGCAACATGAGAGTCCACTGGACTATTCTCTCAGTCCTAATCTTGCTACATGCTAACTTTCCCTCTACAATGAATTTGAGTTGGGTGTGGTGGCTGCATATGTATGTGGTTTGAGCACCAATGATGTATGTAAATTTCTGCATAGCAGCATAGGAAGCCAGTACATGTTTTTCACAGTTTCCCATTTTGAGTTCAGGAGAAGTGAGAACTCTGGAACAGAAGGCAATAGGGCGATCTACTCCTCCTAAGTGTTGTGTTAGAGCTGCACCTATACTGTTCTCTCCAACTACAGGGTAGAGGAAAAAATGTTGTGTGTGATCTGGGTGTGCAAGAACAGGAGCAGAAGTCAAAATGTGCTTTAATTTAGTTACAGCTTCTGTATGTTCTTCCTCCCAAACATAACCTTTACTTTTTAGCAGGGAGTAAAGTGGAGCTGCCACTTCAGCATAATTGTGCATGAAGTCACGACAGAAACCTGTGAGCCCTAGAAATGACTGGAGTGATTTCTGATCTGTAGGAAGTGGAAGTTTCTGTATCAGCTCTATCCTCTGAGAATCTACAGATTTACCATCCTGGCCAATTGTAACCCCTAAAAAGGACACCTGTGATTTACACAGTTGAGCCTTGGCAGGATTAACTTTAAGACCAGCTTATAAGAGGGCTTTTAAAACTTCTCTTACATGATTCCAGTGTACAGCTTCATTCTCAGACTGAATCAGAATGTCATCTACATACTGAATTATATTATTTCTGCAGGACATTAGTGACAGGGCTTCCTGCATGTATTTATGGAAGATCAATGGTGAATCTTTATAGCCCTGTGGAAGCACAGTCCATGCATATTGTTTATTCAGCCACTGGAAAGCTGTTTTGTACTGGCATTCAAGGGCCAGGGGCAGACTCCAAAACCCATTGGATATGTCTAAAACAGAGAAAAATGTACATTTGGGGTTCAGTTTAGAGATCATTTCAGGGTATGAGGCTACTACGGGCACTACAGATTTTGAAACTTGATTCAGGGCACGGAAGTCCATAGTGAGCCTGAAGGAACCCCCCAGTTTAACTATTGGCCTGGCTGGTGAATTGCATGTGGAAGAAATAGGTCTAATCAGACCCCTCTCCTCCAGTATCTTCTCAATTTTAGTCACTGGTTCTATAGCCTGATGAGGTACTGGGTATTGTTTCTGTGGTGGAGGATCCTCGCCTTCCAACAGTATTTCTGTGTGCATTTTCCCACAATCTAACTTGTCTTGTGCCCAGACTGGAATATCAGCCACCTCTGAGGGAATTACACACAGATCATACTGCTGAGCTGCCTTGGTGCACTGAGTTGCTAACTGCATGGGAATGACTTCATGCACTAAAGTTTTAGAAGCACTTGAAGTTCCTGAATACTGCCACAATTTAAGATTAGCCATATCCACCACCAAATTTAACTGGTTGAGAATGTCAATTCCAATTATTTCTTTTGGTGTGTTCACTATAGTGGAGGCAGTGGTTGCCAACATGTCCTTGTTTTTTTCACTGTGCACAGGGATACCCCATTTAACTGGGATAGCCACACATTTGGAAGCTGTGTCATTAATTCATATAATTTCGTAAATTTCCATATTTTTCTGATCTGCAGTGGGAGAAACTCTGTTTGTAAAACTAATTCCAGCCCCTGTGTCAATCAAAGCTAGTTTATCCTGACTCCCTATTCTACTGATAACATTGGGGCGTCCACAAGAGTCCAGTATCAAGGATGTTACAAGCCTTAAACTGTATTCTGGGCCTGTATCTGTTTCATCATCCAGAGGCTCTGGAATAGAGTCCTCTGCTGAGAGAACGGAGGCAGGCTGGGCTATGAAGGCTTGAGACATTTTGATATCTGAACCCAGAAGGTCAGGACACCCCTATGCACTAGCCTTGTGTTTGTCCTGAGCTGCTTGTATGTCCTGTTTTAATTTATCTATTTCTACCTGCAGTATGTGTTTGTCCTTCCCATTTAATTTTCTCCTTTTCTAATCCATCTCTCTGTGCTTTGAGCTCCTGAAAGGGAATGTAACCTGAGGAATTTCTAAAAGTACCTCTGCCTTGTCCTCTCCAAGGTGTGTGTCCTCTGTATCCTTTGTCTGTGTTTTTTGTGTATTGAGAGGATCCCTCAGCTTGCCACTTCCATGCTTCTGATACTGTTATGACCTGCGAGGGCTGAGTCTTCCAAATAGACCCAATTCTGAGCATTAAAGTATCAAAAGGGGTTGCTTTAGGCTCAGAAAATAACAGAAGGTGTTTTGTAATCTCAGGGGATAGAAATTCTAATAAAAATGCCTTATGTGTACTCTCCCCATAATCTTCTGCATTGGGCCAGGACTCCTGCTCATTAAGAACTGCTTTTAAAATCCAGGCTCTATATGCAAACTCTTTCAGTGTATCATTTGGTAGAGGTGAAATAATTTTAAATACTTGCATTGGGGAACAGTGAAATAGTTTCTCCAAGACCAAGCAGGAAGTCAGTCCTCACATATGGGTGACATCGATGTCGATGGAGCCCCTGCGGAGCATTTCCCCAGCTTTCTATGAAAGCCTTTGGGAATACTGCACGCATGCGGGGTCCCCTTCCCGCCTAAAGGTACCGTCTTGCTCAGTCTCTCTTTTTCCGTGGAGCCCGTCAGACGTTTGTCCTAGTTCACCCGGAAAACAGTTGGATTTTTTCTTCAAATTCTTGTGATTTCTTTGTGTTTTTTTTCTCCGGTTTGACGCCGGTTCCCCTTCCCGCCGGGTTCGGTACACCGGTATCGAGCCCGATTTTCTTTTTTCGGTTTTTGCCCTTCGTGGCTGTCGTTCGCGCCCTTTTTTTCCTTTTCCCTGGAAGGCCGGTCCATTGACCTCGCGGGGACTCTTTTTCCCCGATGGCTTCCAGTGGTTTTAAGAAGTGTGATCGGTGCAAGAAACTAATGTCTCTCACCGACACACGCGACTGCTGCCTTCAGTGCCTCGATCCTGATCATGATCCTAAGATCTGTGGACCATGTGGAAAAATGTCCACTAAGGCATTGCGAAGTCGTCAGCACCAAAAGGAAAGGCTTTTCTCCGATTCAACCTCCGGCCGGGCCCGGACCTCGTCTGAGGCCTTGATGTCTCGGGAGTCTGGGGTTCCTCGGAGAGGGGGTCCCCCGAGCGGGAGCGAAAGAGGAAGAAGTGGCTCACGAGGGCAGCGTCGGAGGAGGTCCCTGGCTCCTCGAGGGCTAGGTCTCGGACCCTCGACCGCCGTCCTGGGCCCGTGGAACAGGAGAAGCCGCCAAAGGTACCTCGAGTGGAGCCGGAGTCTGCTGGACACGTAAGTCCTGTTGTCCTCGAGGACTCTCCTTCCAGGGAGCCGACGTCGGGCCCGGTGCCATCGGGGCCCGACTCGGTGGCTGCTGAGTCTCCTGAGCTGAGTCTCAGGCTGACAGCCTTGGAGTGCAGACTGTCTGCCTTCATGGATCAGCAGCGGGTGCTGATGGCCAGCCTCGCTGGCGCATCTGCCCCAACCACTGGGACATCGACGTCCAAGTCGACCCCGGAGACCGAGCCGATACTCGAGACCATGAAGGCTTGAGGTCGTCCTCGGTCACGGTCACCCTCGACCTCCCGGTCGGGACCGAGGTCGTCGACGCCGGTGCCTTCGGCATCGGGGCGGGTGCTGCCGGGCCCCGCGCGGTCGGAGCCTGACTCCTCTTCGGACGAGTCCGCCTGGGAGACGAAGGACGAGGAGTCCCCTGATACCTTCAAGACTCGGTGCGTCCTGTCGGACGCACCGCAGTCTGAGCCCCGGAGTAGGTCCCCTCCAGAGGATACCCGGTTCTCGGAGTTTGTTAGGGATATGGCCACTGCTTTGGCGATCCTGGTGGATCCCGAGGAGGAGCCTCGAGCCGAAGAGCTTGAGGCACTCCAGTATGACTCTCCTCCAAAGGAGGCCTTTACTGTGCTGGTTCCTCCGATGCTGGAACGGCTCCTCTTCCGGATGTGGGAGGCACCGGCCTCGGCGCCAGTTCTCAGCAAGCGGGTCAATTCCATTTATCGACTCCGTAAGAGCCCTGGTTTTCAGAAGGCACAGCTACCACACCATTCCATGGTGGTGGAATCAGCCATGCATCGTCTGAAAAGTCAGAAGATGCACTCCGCGGTGCCCTCTGGCAGGGAGGCCCGGAACCTGGATGCATTTGGTAGAAAGTGCTTCCAGGGCTCGATGCTTGCTTGTCGTGTCCAGTCTTACCAGCTGTACATGGGCATGTACTTGCGGGACCTGGCAAAGGAGCTTGCCGGGTTCTCTGCTGGCCTCTCCGGGGAACCTTTGCAGAGGTTCAAGTCCTTGTCTGCGGGGATCCGGGAATTCTCTAAGTTCATGTCCCGAGCGGCCTACGATGGCTTCGAGGCCTCGACCCATGTTGCGGCAGTCGGCAGGCATGGCTGCAGTCATCAGACCTCGAGCCATGGGTTCAGGACAATTTGGTCGATGTTCCTTGCCGAGGTGAGAACCTTTTTGGCAAGCCCATGGCCGAGAAGGCTGCTGAGCTCGAGACTGAGCACCTCACGAGGACAAGACTGTCTCGAAAGACTTCTGCCCCTTCACACAAGAAGAAGGGCTCGGGTAAAAAGTCCTTTTACCCGAGGAAGGCGACTGCCTACAAACAGTTCCCACCTTACCAGGCCTCCCCCGCTCCCCCACAGGGTCAGCAGGCCAAGGGGCAGGGACATGGGCCCGGTAGGCAGAAGGCCCCCAAGCCTCCGGCTCCTGCTCCTACTCAGCAGGGTGGGGGTTTTTGACTCCCAAGGCATAACCTTTCCATCTCTGCTGTCCCATCCCTGTACAGGAGGTCGACTAGCCCTGTTTGCCCACCGGTGGCCACCCATTACAGGAGACAACTGGGTCTTAAGCATAGTCCACAAGGGCTACATGCTTCATTTTCATCAGTTGCCTCCTCCCTACTTTCCAGGAGAGCCTCCAAGGCCTCCTTTCCATACAGCCCTCCTCCTGCAGGAGCTTCAGGGGCTGTTGCGAGACCAGGCGGTGGAGCCTGTGCCTCCCCACCTGCAAGGCCACGGTTTCTACTCCAGGTACTTCCTAGTACCAAAGAGAACAGGGGACCTCAGGCCTATTCTCGACCTCAGAAATCTCAACAAGTTCCTAGAGAAGGAGAAGTTCAAGATGCTTACTCTTGGAACACTTCTGCCCTACCTCCAGCAGGGAGATTGGCTATGCTCTTTAGATCTAAAGGATGCATACACTCACATCCTCATTCATCCAGACCACAGAAAGTACCTCAGGTTCATTGTGGGAGGAAACCATTATCAGTACAGAGTGCTGTCATTTGGCCTCACCTCCGCCCCCAGGGTCTTTACCAAATGCCTGGCAGTGGTGGCGGCCTACTTAAGGAATCAGGGTATCTTTGTCTTCCCCTATCTGGATGACTGGCTCATCAGGGGTCAGACGTCCCAGGAGGCCAGGCAAGCCACCCTCCGAATGATTTCTCTACTCCAACACCTGGGGTTTGTCATAAACTTCGCAAAGTCCACTTTGCTCCCCTCCCAAAACTTGGAGTTCATAGGAGCAAGGCTAGACTCTCTGCAGGCAAAGGCTTTCTTGCCAGAGGACAGAGCCCAAAGACTGATATCCTTGGCAAACCAGTTTCTCAGCAGGTCTCTGGTCTCCACCATGCTCTGCCTGAGGCTTCTTGGCCACATGGCTTCGACAGTGCATGTCACACCCCATGCCAGGCTTCATTTAAGACAGAACACAGGAGAGCAGAGCTCCTGCAGAAAACAGTAGAGTACACAACGAGCAGAAGCAATTGATGACCCAGTGGTTCAAAATAGCTTAAAAGATTACTTTATTGAAGGTCCCCGACGCGTTTCGGCTTACGCCTTCCTCAAGGGGAGAGATGCTTACAAAAAAATAAATATAAATATATTAATTACATGCATAAACGCATCACTAAAAGGCAACCAGAACACATTTACATACTATTAAAATACATAACAAAATTAACTTTAAAATGAAATTAAAACAAAAGTAAAACTGTTAAAAATTAAATATACAATAAGGAATTAAACGTAACCCCCATCTTAAAGGATTTACACTGGCTCCCAATATCCTGCAGGATCACATACAAAGCACTACTTACGACATTCCAAGCCATTAATAACTTAGCTCCTTTAGCAATCTCCACACTCATCACACACACCCCTAACACTAGATCTAGAAGATCAGTTGCAGCTAATACTCTAATCATCCCGACTGACTTTACAAAATGTACACACTCAACCACAGCAAGAGTATTCGTTTACTTCGCTCCCAAATGTTGGAATGATCTTTCACCCACCATAAGATAAATTAAAGACCTCAAACAATTTAGAAAAGCCATAAAACACCACCTTTTTCTTTCATACTTCTCTTAATACCTGATCCCAACTCATCCTAAACCCCATTACAATCCAATGTTGAAATGCTATATTCATTCCCTGTATAACAAGAAGAATACCATTGTATATAGTGTCATAAGGTAGCGCCATCAGAACCCATGAAAGTAGGGGATTGTGAGCAAAATGTAAGGGAAACTGACAGCTCAGGTTCACACATGGGGGAAGGTTGCTATGAGCAACAGATGAAAACAAAGCCACGTGGTGTTAGGGAACGCCCGAACAGAAAGGGAGCACAGAATTCATTAGAAAATGAAGAGCACCTGCATGGGGGCAGAGCCCAGGCTAACACCAATTTGAACGTACTTAAAAATCACTTACCGGGAGGTAGAGAGAGAACTGAAGGAGGAAGTAGAACGGAGAGAGAAGTAGTAGGAACTACAAGGGCTGTAGTTGGAACTACGCGAGAACCATTAGGAACTGCTGAGCTTGAGAGCAGTGTCCGTGGAGCTGTGAGGACGGAGCCAAGGGGATTATCCAGAGTACATGAGGTTGGTGATTCTCAGAGAAGCTGTTGGGAACAGCAGTGCACAGCCTCTCAATATTCCCAGGAGCGTTGCTGTGAGGCAAGCAGAGAAGGCAGTCCAACAGCCAAGGCTTTAAGATATAAATTACCTAACACCAGAAATGCAGAAGGGGAAAACTTTTACCCTGAAGCACATTTGAATGAGTCAGAGAAACACCGTGGAAAAGGGGCTTCCAAGCAGAGCTGTGCTTATCCGAGAGAGCAGGAAACAGCAGTGCCTAAAGGTAGGCGTATTTACCCTAATAAGAGAGGTTTGCAATACCCTGACTTTCTATGCACGTACCAAGAGCTCTGTAGGTCTCAGGGACCCAACTACAGGAAATACGGTAGTTACCCACGGGCCACTGGTATAGTGGGGGAGGAGAGTGTTTTAACTCCCTGACAAGAACCTTATAACTTTAACGGCAATTGGGAGCCAGACGTTTACTCTGATGAAGAGGAGATGCAGATTGAACCTCTTGAGGAATCTTTAGAGGAAAATGAGATGGACTGCACGTACACATTATCGGATTGTATAGCATCTCTATGTTAAAAGCAGCCAGAACTGTTTATGAGAAGAAACAGGTGCCAGAGTTCTGTGAGTAAAAGGAACTGTTTTCTGTTACTTTTTGTTCATGGTTTAATGCTGAAGAAAGCTAAGTTTTGTTGAAAGTATTTTTCTTTAATTGTGTGATCAGACGAAGGGTCTGACCTGCTTTAAGTTCCACTGTTATGAATCCTGCCCCATCAAACGACCCAAGCCCTTTTTAGCCTCTGGGTACGTTAGTGGGTGACAATAGTTAAATAATTTATATGTACAAAGTTTTCCCCTATGCTGTATCCTGTTTGACTTCCTGTTACATGTAAACTCACGACAGCCTGTTGCTATCTGTGAGTACTTTATGTTTACTGTAAACCGCGCTGATGATAAAAAGTGCGGTATATAAGAGCGTTAAATAAATAAATAAATAAAATAAAAAAACACTCATATTGAATTAATAAATAATCTAAAAAACATAAAATAACATATCAAAACACATTAAAACACCATAAAAAGATAGACGCAGGGCAGAGAGGAACTCATTCAAGCAAACTGAATTGATCATATGAAAACTACTCATATGAAATTAATCATGCAAGGCAGAGAGGAACTCATTTAAGCAAACTAAATTAATCATATGAAAACTAGTTACTGAAACGTGCATCAAAGTGCCGTTTAAAATGGAGAGACACTAAGGTCTTTAGTGAGGTTGTGTTGTGCCACTATATAAATAAAAAACAGATCACATTTGAAACTAAAGATAGTGCTGAAAAAAACTTTTATAAATGCTTCAAGAAACGGAGTGTTTTAAAAAACTGTTTGACTGCACAATCGGAGTTAACCTTATTAAAAAAAGAGCAAGACGCTGTACTAGCAAACTGTAACAAACACATCAAACATATACCGTGAATGAATGAACTAATTTGATCATATGAGAACTATTCATATGAAATTAATCATGCAGGGCAGGGATGAACTTATCCAAGCAAACTAAATTAATCATATGAAAACTACTCACTGAAACGTGCACCGAAGTGCCGTTTAAAATGAAGAGACACTGAGGTCTTTAGTGAGGTTGTGTTGTGACACTGTGTAAATAAAAACAAAACACATTTGAAACTAAAGATAGTGCTGAAAATAAAAATAAAAATAAAAACTGAAAAACTCTTATAAATGTTTCAAGAAACAGAGTGTTTTAAATACCTGTTTGACTGCACAATCGGAGTTAACCTTGTTTAAAGGAGCAAGACGCTGTACTAGCAAACTGCAACGAACACATCAAACATGAATAATTATGTTTTATAAATGTAGCTTCTTTGACATAAATGAAGAGTAATCTTACTTACTTGCTGACGGCAAAGGCTGTGCAAGGTGCGTTCTTCCAAACGGATCAGAATACTGCTCTAAAAGTGCTGTTTTTGAAGACGCTAATTTTCGCGCCAAAAGGGACGTGGCCATCTTCGTCCAATCAATGGAGGGATGTTAAGGAGTGTATGGAAGGAATTGAGGAATGTATAGAAAGGAACAATAGTTTCATTATAAAATGTGGTAATTGGTTTTACTGAAAAAATGCCCACTTGAATGTAAACTTTGAAGGTTAATACCACACACCGGATTCTCGGCAGGGAAAATGACGGTCCTTTGTCCAGTGCAAGAAATTGTATAGGCAAGTGTAAAAAGGGGATAGAGTACAATGTAGACCCATGTGAAGTAATAAACATGAAATGCATCTGAGTGGGTATCTCCTCAAAATGCTAACTTGCTGTAACATGACGCGACTAGCCGCGGTGAAAGGCAGCTACATATAAAAGGCTAAAAAAAGAGTACAAAACACAGTCTAAAGTATAGTTTAAAATAATATTGAACATAAAATAATACTTAAAAACCGTTCTGAAAACATCATGCTATAAAAAACCACACTTATAAGATCTTGGTGAAACCAAAAAAATAGAAAAGAGGTTAGAGAACGTTAAAAGGGGGGCCGTCTTAAAAATAATGAATCGATCTCAGTAAACCTAAAGAATATGTATAATTTATGTACCGGCTTTATATCTATTAAGAGATTTGTTTGGTTAATTAATAACGAAACAAAACATAATTGTGAATCATAAAAACCGCGATGTATTAATAAAAATCAATTGCAATCAAAGTTAGAATATTTCACATAAACATCTAAATGGATCAAACCACGTTTATACCTATGAAATGTGCAATAAATAAATAAAATATTAATTTAACATCCCTTAAAAACTTTTTGATGCCTTAGGCAAAACTAAACTTTTAGATGTGGACCGATATTTTATGTCCATTTTTGAGACCTGTGTGTCTATCATTATTATAGGGTGATGTTGAACAAACTGTCTCTTGATAAGGACTATAAGTATGTAAAGCGGTAAACAATTAAAAAATCCCAATCTAAAAGAAAGTAGTGATGTTTGCTAAAAAGATAAGCTGTGCCAATAAATAATTAAATGAATAAATATTGTAGCATCACCTAAAAGGGCCTAGATGCCAGAAAACTAAAAAAACATGGAAAACAATCATAATAAGATAAATTAATCATTTATACATTAATAAATAAATAAATAAATATGTAAAACTCGTTTAATATCTCTATAAAAAACATATTAAAAAACATATTAAAAGTTTAAAATGCCATCCTTTTCCAAACCCGTTCAAGCATTGATGCCTATATATATAGAATCTATGGGGCATGTTTACTAAAAACCGCTATTTTGCGCGGCGCAAAATAGCGCACTAAAAGCAGCACTTAAGTGCTCTTAAACGCCCCGCAAACGTGCGTCGAACCCCCGCACACGTGCGCATCACACTAACGAGCCCCGCACAAATACGGGCCCGTACATGTCCGATAGAGGCGTGGATAGGCCTACGGAGGGCGGAGGAAGGCCCCGGAGGGGCGGAGAGACGGGGTTAATGGGCGGGGAAGGGGAGAGGCCCCTCGCACAGTTGCGGGGCCGAATTTCCATTGCAAAAATAGCGCGAGTGAACCACTCGCGGTAGAGGGGATTTAAAGGGAAGAGAAACTATTTCCGTCAGCAATGTACAGCAAAACCGGGGAAACCTGAAAAACGTGAGCAGTGTGATACATGTGCACAGCACAAAAGTGCAATTAAAAATAGAAAATGACCACCACAAAAATATTAAAAATAGTAATTCAGTTGGGGAACAGTTATAGTGATGGGCAAAACTAGAAAACACACCCAGGAAAGCTCCAAAAAAAAAATTATGTATGGAAAGGTGTACGGAGCGGAGACTCGTCCAAAAAACATTTCCCTTTTTCTGGAGCTGTCCTGGGAGTGTTTTCCATGTTTGCCCATTAATATCACTGTAGCCCAGCTTGGTTATATTTTATCCCCCTTTTCCCATGGTCATCTGTGGGCTTTACTTGCACGTTTGTCACCAGACAGGGTGAAGGAGCCCACAGTAGAAATGCACACAGCAGGCTTTGCGACTCCATCCTGCCATGTTACTATCTCCAGGGACTGCATCATCCCTGTGGCCACAGTATGGTGCAGTGGACAGAGCCAGTACCTCTAGGACCAGAGGGTCAGCGGTTCAAATCCCAGCTGGGGCACCTTCCAGCCCTGGCCATATATTTTACCCACCACTGAACAACGATAGCACACACACCCCTGTCTTGCAGGGAACATAGGCATGGGGAGATCACCCATATTTTACCCAATACCACACACACACCACAACAATGGGCAATACCTACAGCCAAGTCGCCCAAATGCAGTCCTGTACTGACACATTGCAATCAGGTCATCTGCTTTCTCTGAGAGAAGCTCATGCCAGCATGTTGGCGGACGAGTACATGTGGTGCAGGGGGCAGTGGCCGCTAGCCACGGAAGACAGAGGCCTAGCCATGTGCAGGCTAGCACAGTCCACAGCAACAGACAGGCCCTTCCGTATCCACAGTCATGGACTATCCAGGGAATTCAGTCAATCTGTGGCTACACGGTGGTGCAGTGCACACAGACAGTGCATGCAAGAACAGAAGGTCACAGGTTCAAAGACCAGCTGGGGCTACCACCAATCTTGCCCACATATTTTCCCCACAAATAAGCAGTGACAGTAAGGACACACCTTTCATGACAAGGACATATGCAATGTTAATACGTCTATCTTTTACCCCACTGAGCACAGACACCATGAACAGGGGCAGAACCTACAGCAGAATCCCCCAAATACAGTCCTGGTGGGCCACACACCAGTCAGGTTCCATGCTGCCACTCATACAAATGCCTGTGCTGTATATCTATGCACCACCCCACGGCATGTAGATGTAGCTCATGCATATTCATGAGGGACAGCAGGAAGACCCGAACAGTGTGATGCAAAACTGGACCGGATTTGGGAAGCGCTGCCGTAAAGCAGCAGCCAACAGGGGCAGACACACCCACACCCACACCCACAGGCCCCATTGGCCAATGTCTCCTCTAGAGGCAGAACATTGGAACCTGCGTGCATCTCCCAATACTAGCACCTGCGTACCTTAGCAATGTCACCCTACACCTGAGGTTCACAGCTCTGAAACGTTTGCTAAGAGTACAGGCTGATAGATATCCCTACGTTACGCACATACTGCTAGTTGACCCCATCCGAACAATCTGTTTGGTGTCTGCGGTGCGTGCTCCAGGCCTGGCCTCTGACGGTGTTCACCACCCTGGGGAGTGACCCCCAGCAGTACTGCGTACCATATCCATGCCTGTGCCGTGCCCAGGACCGGTGTGGTGGGCAAGGCTAATCACCCCCTCAATAGTAGCACAATGCTGGCATAGGTGTGGGAGTGTGTGTCTGTCTATACAGTGTGTGTTGGCTGCAAACACCTTCCCCAACCCACACTGCCAGCACTACTGCCAGTATTGGCCTGCCAATGTGCATAATGAGCAGCAAGGTACCATGGGTATAGGTCAGACATGGTGGGCTGGCCAGGATGCATCTGCACAGGGCATAGGGCACTGGCTGTGACATTGTAGTGCCCGGCCACCACATATACAGACAGGGTGACCTCCGTATGTGCTGCTGGGGGAGCACTCTCACCCTGAGTGTGCAGTGATGACAGCATGGCTAGGCACCCCCATAGTGCTGTATTATGTTTCTCTCTTGTGATATATATGGGTTTCCTGTTGGGGCCTCCTCACAGAACTCTCTGCTTGTGTATGCTGCCACCCCAGTTTTGGGTGCATGCATTTCCATCAGGGCTAACCAGCAGACTGTTCACAGCTGGTATGTGTCTTGATGAAGTGCCTTGCAGGGTGCAGTGGCTGATGGCTTGCTGCAGGAGAATATCAGATAGTGCTGGGGTGCATCTTTGGATATCCAGGCCTAAAGTCTGTCTGATATTGTGTTATGTGTGTGGAGCTGCTTGGACTGCCCTGTAGGGTGTCTGTTCCCCAGCAGGACTGGGGGTTTGGTGGTTCTACTCTGCTGCCATTGGGGGGTGGTACCTTGACCACCTGGGGGTTTCCACTAACTGAGACAGACAGAGATAGCCAAGATGTTTCTGCAGCACCTTCCCATCTCACAGGTTAGTACTGTTTTGGAGCTCTGTCATGGCCTCATTCAGCCATGGCTGGTGTTGTGGACCTGGTCCTGGGCGCCACATCACACCCTCAGGGTGAGCACAGTACCCGCACAATGTGACGGTGTGTAGCTACTCTTTGCTGGTAGTCCACCCGCTCAGGACCCCCTACCAGGCCGAGGTGCTGTGTGGGTGCACACGGACAATTCCCCCTACCAGGCCAGGTAGCTGTTGGGGTGCATTCCCCATCTTGTGTGCATCTGTGGACAGCTGATTTGCATGTGCAGTGCATCATGGGTACGGGTGGCCTAACCCTATCTTTACAACAGCAGACTGTCTGTGAGGTGACGTGCAGGCTCTCTGCAGCCAGCCAGGGGCTTGCTGACAGCTATAGGGCTGTAGCCCAATGGTTACGTCACTACCTTTGCAGCCAGAGGTCATGGGTTCAAGCCTACTGTGGGGTTCTGTGATAGAGTTGTCCAGAGCATTGTCTTTGTTTTCTCTACATATTTTTATGACAGCAAACACACCCTTGGCATACTGTACCCATAAGGTGCCTCTGAGGGTGCTCTTTAGGGCGCCCTATAGGCCACCTTATGGGTGCTATCCATATTGGGTGCACTATACATTGTCCTGTGTCGCAACATACATGGTGCCCTATAGGGGACATTCTAGGGTGCCTTGGCGGACAGTGCACTGTAACATGTGCCTTACAGGCATCCGTATGTTAACACACTGTGAGAGCGGGTTTACTAGTAGTGGGAAATAAAATAAACCTTGAAGGCCTCCTACAGCACTCCTCACCATAATAGATACTGCCCCAGCCAGCCTTGTTCACTGGGCACTGTGAGGGGTTGAACCCCTGACACCTGCACCATTGGTCACTGTCTTCACCATTGTGCTGTGGCTCTGTTCCTGTGTTTGAGCAGCAGCGCGAAGCCTTGAAGCCATCGGCGCACCGTCTTGTGGCGCACAAAAGTAACAGCGCGCCGCCTTCTGCCGCGTAACATTAACAGCGTGCCGCCTTATGCCGCCCAAAATGGGCATGCCTCCTAAAATAATGCCTCAGCCAGCTGTCTTCAATGGTCACTGTGGGGAATTGAACCCATGATGCCTGCACAAGTGGTCAGTGTCTTAACCATTATGCTATGGCTCCATTCCTGCTATTTGCACATCAGCGCGCCACTTATCCCTCCCACTATTGGGTTGCCCCCTCACACATCAGCGCGCCGCCTTCTGCCCACCGGCTCGCCGCCTTCTGTTGCCCGATTTTATCAGCGCGCCGCCCTCTGCTGCCCAACCTTAACAGCGCGCCGCCATCTGCCGCCCACAATGAACAGTGCGCCGCCTCATGCCATATAAAAAAAGAGTGCGCTCTCTTCTGCCGCCCATAAGCAGTATGCTTCCTACACCACTTTTGCCCATAGAAGTTGATGCCTTAGCTGGTCTTTTTTGTTGAGCGCAATAGGGGTTTGAACCCCTGGCCCCTGCACCATAGGTCAGTGTCTTCACCATTGTACTACGGCTCTGCTGTTTGGTTATGCAGCAGCGCCCCACTTAGCCTTTCCACGCGATAATGTGGGCCCCACACATTAGCGCAACGCACATACGTACGGTCCGGTTTTTTCCTTTTTTCTGCCTGGGCCGCCCACTCCTTATATGGCACCAGCACACTAACGGGAACCCGCACAGCAACGGTGTTTAGTAAACATGCCCCTATGAACATGTCTCTAAATTATAACTAATAGAATATACCCCAATAAAGGCATGTGATACATAAATAAACTGTTGTGTTTACAAACAAATAAATAAATAAATAACTACTAAAGGTAATAAAACTTCATGTGCGTGAAGGAAGTGTAATACATTAAGATCACCATTAATTTCATCAATGATAAACAATTTGATCATGGTGAGCAGTAATCTAAAGGCTACCGGGACAGAAAGGGGCTACAGAAACACGGATAAGTCAATCTCCTGGTTGAGACCATTAGGTTCTAAACTGTTAAATTCATATATAAAACGCTGCTCTAACTTAAGGAGAGTCTTATCTACGTCCCCTCCTCTCCAATGAGGAATTACCACTTTTAAAACCACATACTTCAAGTCCTGTATAGAATGTTTCATTTTAAGCCAATGAGCAACAAGTGGGCGATCAGGGACGCCCCGTTGGAGGCAACTTCTGTGTTCTATAATGCGAGTACGTATTTGACGTTTGGTTTTTCCAATGTAGACCAAATTGCAGGGACATAAAATCAAATAAATGACATTTTCTGTTTTGCAATTGGAAAACGTGTGAAGATGTACTTTATAGTTGGTAATTGGATGCATGAAAAAATCTTTTGCTAAAATAGTGTGTGAACACACAGAACAATTGCCACATTTGTAATGGCCCTTAATACTTGGTAGGGGCTTTTTATATGTTAAAGCAGATGGTACAAGAAGGTTAGCTAAATTGGGATTCCGCTTGTAAGCTATCATAACTTTCTTTGAGGCAAAAGTACACAAAGATGTTAATAAATGCCATTCTTGCTTAATTATTTTGGTAATCTCACTAGAATAATTAGAGAAAGTTAAAGGACAAACGACATGGTCTGTCTTTTTTACACGATCCTTTTTTAAAAGAAGAGAACTACGATCTATGTTGCATGTCTTGAAAAAGGCCTTCTTTATACACTTTTTAGGATAGCCGCGCTGGCTAAATCTGTGATGCATTTCTGCCGCATGTTTGTCAAAGTCTGTTTCATTAGTGCACAATCTTCTAATCCTCAAAAATTGACTGGTAGGAAGATTATACTTCAAAGAGGTGTTGTGGAAACTATTGTAATGTAATAAGGTGTTGCGGTTGGTGGTTTACGGTATAGGTCTGTAATGAAACAATCTTTTCCTTTCTTTATTAGAATATCTAGATAGGCTATCTGCTCCATACTATACTGACCTTCGAATTGTAAGTTAGAGTCCAAACCATTGAGCCACTGAAAAAATTGTTGTAGGGTGGTCTCAGTCCCATCCCAAATCATGAGTACATCGTCAATGTATCTCTTCCAAAGTCGTACATGAGTTTTAAACGGATTAAGAACTAAATATTCTTTCTCAAAATTAGCAACATATAAGTTGGCGACATCAGGTGCCATGGAAGACCCCATAGCAACCCCTTTTATTTGTTTATAAAAAAACCCTTTAAATGAAAAATAATTTTCAGTCATGGCTATTGAGGCAAGCTGTGTGAGATAAAAAGTGGGAATGCGGGTTGGTTTTTCTCTTTGTATCAAAGTGTTAGCTATGTCACCACCAGGTGGGCAGACTGCCTCCTGGCTAGCAGGGCTGCCCCTGATGGCAATGAATATAGTTGCACGCCTCGAGTGGTAAAGGCAAATTAGGATTTATTCCCCTCCCGGGGTCGGATTATTCAAATAACAAACCAAACACAAGTACTCAAAGGAAATAAGCCATATGCTCTGGCAAAAACATAAAGAATATTAGAACAATTTCTTCTTGCTTCAAAGTAAGTAACAACGTTATGCATTCAACTGCAGCACACAGTCTCACTGTGTGGAAACCAGCATTTATCAGTTGTAGTGTTTTCCCTTAACACTAGGCTCAGCTCTGGCTAGCATAAAGACATTATTCTGTCGGATAAAATCAGTGTACAGTCCATTGGGTCCCAGATGGACGAACACTCACTGAGTGTGTCAATTATCATGGGTTCTTGCACACATTCAAAACCCTCCTTATTAAAGTAGGCTTGGAAATTTCCCTGTGCCGTGCCGTCACAGTGTCTCTCTTTATTTCTATCCTCAGCTTGGGATAGATAATATCCTTTAACCCTCTCTGGAGGTTTCACTGGCTCCTTGCTCAGCTCTTTGCTTAAATCTCTCGGTGGGGAGTTACAGCCCTGCCCCCACCTTAGACTTCCTGCATGAGGCTGCTCTGCATTCACACTGTAGGAATTTCGATCATTCACCACTTTTAACTTCCCACTATAATCATTCCTCAGGTCACAGCTTCCTGATACATACAGTTTTGTCTTTGGTTTCCACTCACTCCGGCTGGAACGTAGCCTCCGTGTTCCAAAGTGTTTGCAATCAGCAGACCAGTCACACCTGTTCTCTGCTCTTGCTAGCTGCTTCCTCCTGTAGGACTCTGGGCAGTTACTTGGGTGAATCCTTCCTTTCTCCATGGACCAGCAGGATTGCGTCAGCCACACTTGGTGACGTCCTCCGGGCGGAGCCGAGTGTACGGAAGTGCTCTCTCTAGAGTTCCGAAAGGTGAGCCCCCCTGGGCCCACCTTAGGTAGCCCATCCTACCGGTCCGCCCCCTGGTCCGGCCAGTTTTCGTTCTTCCGCCTTGCCAGCAAGACGGACCCTGGTTTACATTTTCTGGCTGGACCATGCCAAAACACCATGCAAAGAAATGCCCTCAATGTGGCAACAAGAAACATACCTCCCATGGATGTTCCCTCTGTGGAGGGATGAAGAAAGGCTACCATGCGGTCTCCACGCCTCCCGCTGATCCTCCGCCGGCCCAGGATGTGCCTGTACGGGCCTCCATCCTCAGCCGTGCCTCCACTGCTGCCGACTGGACTCCCTCCCGGCGGGACGCGCCATATGGGGCCTCCGTTCCCAGCCCGGTGCACAGCAATGACTCTGCTACTGCTCCCCGATCAAGCGCTGCCACCCGCGCTCCCACGGAGGTAGGCTCTGCTAATACCCTGTCTCCGGCTGCTGTTTTGGACTCTGCCGCCGCTCCCGGACCAAGCGCCGCTACCCGCGGTCCATCGGAGGTGAGCTCTGCCGCTAAATTATCTCTGGCTGCTCTTCTGCACGCGTTGGGGCTCGCAGACACTGTTTTTTACACGCGGCAGCCCTCTGCTCTCCAGCCCCATGCTGTCCAAGATGGCGCCCTCCTTCAGTCCTCCCAGCCTCGGCCGGGGTCCTCCAACTCCGCCCACGAAGGGGGCGTGGCCTCAACGCTCAGAGACACTGTTCAGAGCTCTGCCCCTCCGTGCCTCGGGGAAGCTCTGACCCTGCTCCACAACCCGAACAGCCTGATCGCCGCGGGATTTGCAGCACGGGAGCCCTGCAGCAGCTCATATCTGCCCTCTCTCAACCCCCTGCACAGCAGTGAGCTCGGGGGACATGCTGAAAACCTTAACCCCTCAAACACCAGCAGCCACAACAAGGGCACCTCGGGGCATAGATCTTCCCACCGCGGGAAGCGGACCAGGCACAGCGGGAGCAGCAGCAGCAGTGACTCTGGACACGGAGCGAAACGCCGCAGGCACAGCAGGCACCACCGCCACCGCTCCCAGCACCGCAGGAACCGCAGGGATGAATCCCACAGTGACAGCAGCGGACAGCGGAGCTCTTCCAGGCGCAGCAGATCCAGACACAGTTCGTCTTCGGCTATCCTCAACTTGTTAACCCAGCTGGTGAGACAATCTGCATCAACAACACCCTCGGCACGCGTCTCGCTCTCCCCCAGCGCAGGGCATGCACAGACACCTCCGGGAGCAGCGCTTACCTCTACCCCGGAGGGGAGGATCACAGAACCTGTACGTGAACCCTCACCTGACCCAGTCTGCGAAGTCCATTCGCCTGACTGCACCGCGGAGGACCACGAAATCGAGGCAGCGGTGGTGGGGTCGGCTTCCACCGAGCATTCCAACTCCGAGAAGACGCAGTCCGCTGAAACAGAGGACCCCCCGCCTCCGGAGGACCTCACCTACCCCAAGATTTTGGCAAAACTCGCCTCTACCCTTGCTTTAAATGTCACCGAGGACTCAGGGGAGACGGTCCCGGAGGTTCTAAAATACCTCGCGACACCAAAACCTGCCTTCGCACTGCCGGTACACCAGAGGCTACTGGACAATCACTCTAAACTGTGGCAGACACCAACATCTGGGAGACCTTTTCCCAGGCGGCTCGACTACAAGTATCAAGTGAAGCCTGCACCTGGATTCTCGCACCCCCAGCTCTCACACAACTCCATTGTCGTGTCGTCAGCACTCAAGCGCATCAAGTCCTCGCGCACCCACGCCAGTAGCCCTCCTGGCAGAGACAATAAGCTCCTGGACGACATCGGGAAGAAGGTGTTCCAGGGGGCTATGCTTAGCGCCAAAATCGCATCTCACCAATTCCAGCAAGTCCTGTTCCTGGACACCTGCATGGCGACCTTGCGAACGTCTATGGCATCCCTGCCCAAGGACTCCCAGGCTCTACTCTCCACTGCCCTTCTCGATTTTTCTGAATGCAGCAAGCACCTGGCAAGCGCAACCTTTGACTCATTCGACACGGCCTCGCGCACCGCCGCCACGGCTATATCTGCGAGGTGCTGGGCATGGCTCAGAGCCTCCGGCCTCCGTGAGGACACACATGACGGTATAGTCAACGCACCCTGCTCAGGGGAATCGCTCTTTGGAGACAAAGTTAAAGACACCGTCAACGATATGAAGGAGCACTGCACCACTCTGCAAACCTTTGCAGAAGAAGGCTTTGAGCACCATAGTGGAGCGCATAAGGGCAACTTCCACAGGCGCTCGTACTACTCTTCCAACAAAAAATACCCCACCAATAGGAAATGGCAGCCTAACAAGTACAGAAACAACTCCTACAACGTACCCGCTCTCCAACGCAACGCACAGCGGGACCGCAAACAAAAGAAGAATAACCCACCCCCTGCGAAGAGTGGGCCATCCTTTTGACGCCTACCCCCGGCGGCCATCCGGATCGGGGGTCGCCTCACTCACTTCCTAAACGAGTGGCAAAGCATCTCCTCCGACTCCTGGGTTCTCAAAATCATTCGAGAAGGCTACCGAATACGGTTCAGCTCTACGCCTCACCAAAGTACCCGTCCCATCAGCGCTACACCACCGCATCTTCGCCTAGCCATGGCCACCGAACTGATCCATCTGCTGTCCTCCGGTGCCATAGAGCAGGTACCAGCGGACCAGATAAACTCTGGGTTTTACTCCAGGTACTTCCTCATCCCCAAACCGAAAGGCGGTGTCCGACCCATCCTCGACCTCCGCAAACTCAACAAGTTCATCGTCAAGGAAAAGTTCCGGATGTACTCCCTCAACTCCATCCTGCCCCTAATTCAAGCCGGCGACTGGATGGCTTCTCTGGACCTGCAGGATGCCTACACCCACATCCGCATCCACAAGTCACACAGGCAATACCTTCGCTTCACTGTACTGGGACAACATTACCAGTACAAAGTCCTTCCCTTCGGCCTCTCGCCAGCTCCGCGAGTATTCACGAAGTGTGTGGCAGTACCCGCAGCGCACCTCCGCAGGCGGAATATATCCATCTTTCCATACCTGGACGACTGGCTCCTCACAGCCCCATCATCATCGGAGCTCCAAGAAGCCCTGAGCATAACCGAGTCTCTGTTATCTTCCCTGGGGTTCGTGATCAACTACAACAAGTCGCAGCACACCCCCTCACAGAAGCTGGAGTTCATCGGGGCGGAGATCGACACCCAGCTCTCGAAGGCGTTCCTTCCACAACGCAGGCTTGCGGCTCTGACATCGCTTGCGTCCAGCCTGGCTTCTGCGGAGACTTCCTCGGCAAAGTCCATCCTACGCCTTCTGGGCCACATGTCCGCCACAACGTCTGTTATCCACATCGCCAGGTTGCGGATGCGGCCACTACAGTGTCACCTACGCTCTCACTGGAACCAACACCTGCAACCCCTCTCCACCCGCATACCCATGACTGCCAGTATCAAGACTCAGCTGCACTGGTGGACTGTTCCGGAGAATCTCTCGCGGGGAAAGGACATGCACCCGCCCGAGCACCAACTGACCCTAACTATGGACGCATCCAACTTGGGCTGGGGTGCTCACACTCTACAGTTCAGCACACAAGGGGCCTGGTCCCCGCAGGAGACACTCCTGCACATCAATCTCCTGGAGCTGAGAGCCATCAAGTATGCCCTCAAAGCGTTCTTAAATCACGTACAGAACAAGTCCGTCCTCATCCAGACGGACAACCAAGTGGCTATGTTCTACATCAACAAGCAGGGGGGCACAGCGTCTCGCTCCCTCTGCAAGGAAGCTCTACAGATCTGGTCCCTGGCCCTGACACACGGGTGCTATCTCCGGGCCTCTTATCTACCCGGCAATCAGAACACCTTAGCCGACAAGCTCAGCAGACAGCTGCAGCCGCACGAGTGGACACTCCTCCCGGAAGTCACCGAGAGTCTCTTCCGCCGTTGGGGCCGCCCGAGCATCGACCTGTTTGCTACGGAGCAGAACACGAAATGCCCACTCTTCTGCTCCAGACACCCGTCCAGCAAACGATTGGCAGCGGATGCATTCGACGTGTACTGGGGGGAATGGTCTCTGGTGTATGCCTTTCCCCCGACACCTCTCATTCCAGCGACACTCCAGCGGCTGGCCCACGACAAGGTTCGAGCAATCCTAGTGGCACCCTACTGGCCACGACAAATGTGGTTTGCTCTCCTACAATGCCTATCACAAGTGGAACCCATACGCCTGCCACTCAAGCCAGACCTACTCACTCAGGACGGAGGCAAAACGATGCACCCAAACCTCAAAGCCCTAGCGCTCACTGCCTGGATGTTGAGCAGATGAGCCTCTCTTCACTCATGCTCCCGTCAGAAGTGCAAGATGTGGTGCTAGCGGCCAGGAGGCCCTCCACCAGGAAGTCCTATGGCCTCAAGTGGAAGAGATTCACCATTTGGTGCGCATCACAAGGCCTACAGCCCACCACTTGCCCGCTTCCCGAAGTCCTGCGGTACCTAGCTTCACTATCCAGCCTTGGCCTGCAGACTCAATCAGTCAGAGTGCATCTCTCTGCGATCGCAGCTTTCCATGCTCAACCCATGGGGGCTACCTCCATTGCAGCACTACCCTTGACGAATCGCTTTATGAAGGGCCTGGCAAATCTAAAACCCCCGCTCAGGCGTCCCGTCCCAGCTTGGGACCTCAACACTGTACTCCTTAGCCTGACCAAGGAACCCTTCGAGCCTCTGCAGTCGGCCGAAATGAAGTATGTCTCATGGAAAACACTGTTTCTCGTGGCCATCACATCTGCCCGAAGAATCAGCGAGCTACAAGCATTGATGGCCCATCCACCCTATACTCAATTGCACCAGGATAGAGCATCTCTGAGGACTAACCCCAAGTTCGTGCCCAAGGTGGCCTCTGCCTTTCACGTGAATCAATCCATTCAGCTTCCGGCTTTCTTCCCAGAACCTCACGCCTCCGAAGAAGAAAGCCGCCTGCACACGCTTGATTGTCTACGGGCCCTCAGGGTATACTTGCTACGCACGGAACACATTCGCAAAGGCGAGCAATTGTTCGTATCCTTCGATCCCAGCAGGCCAGGCAGGCCTGTCAACAAGAGAACCCTTTCGCACTGGATCGCCTCATGTGTCTCTCATTGCCTTGATCCCACAGGTGCACAGAACCTGCCAAGAGTGGGCCCTCACAAGCTCAGGGCTATGGCCACCACAATAGCCAACCTCCGTTCTGTTCCTCTGCTGGACGTCTGCAGAGCGGCCACTTGGACCTCTCCGCACACGTTCCAAAAACACTACTGTCTCGACCTCAAGGCGCAGGAGGACTGCGCCCTAGGAACAGCCATCCTCTCCACGGCAATGGACACAAGAGAAACGGCTTAGGCCCTCCAGACCCTTGTTATTGCCGATTGCACAGCCGCTGTCTTGCACTAGTTATTGCACTATTTGCATTGTTGCACATTTCTTGCACTACTCGCACATTGTTGTTGTTGCTGTTGTTGTTGCTGTTGGTTGTTGCAGCTTCCAACTTGTTCTTATGTTATTGCACAGTTCACGTGTGTTAATGCAATAAAGTTTTGCACTAAGCTCCACGCCTAATCCTCTATGTACTACTAGGCTACTCCTCCTCCACCTCAGCATACCTGCAGCTAGGGAGGCACCAAGTGTGGCTGACGCAATCCTGCTGGTCCATGGAGAAAACGAGGTTACTTACCTGTAACGGGAGTTCTCCGTGGACAGCAGGATAAGTCAGCCACACAATCCCACCCACCTCCCCTGGAGGAGGTCAGCATGCCTAATCCGCTCCCTGGCCGGGAACTGGCTAGCTAGGAACTCACTGGCCGGACCAGGGGGCGGACCGGTAGGATGGGCTACCTAAGGTGGGCCCAGGGGGGCTCACCTTTCGGAGCTCTAGAGAGAGCACTTCCGTACACTCGGCTCCGCCCGGAGGACGTCACCAAGTGTGGCTGACGCAATCCTGCTGGTCCATGGAGAAAGGAAGGATTCACCCAAGTAACTGCCCAGAGTCCTACAGGAGGAAGCAGCTAGCAAGTGTGGCTGACTTATCCTGCTGTCCACGGAGAACTCCCGTTACAGGTAAGTAACCTCGTTGTCACTGACTCACTTCCTAGGTCAAAGTAAGAAACTCCTCCTGCTTTCTCCTGGCCAGCTGCTTCAGGTAAGACAGCCTGTTCTCTCTGCTTACGCTGCTCACGCTGTTCTGCCAGTTCTAACAGTTCTCTTCGTTCATGCTGTTCTCCTAGACCTCGGTCTCGCTGTTCTAACCCTGTGTTCCCTGCACTGTCCTTATAAGGGCTGTAAGCTCTTCCCCTTCTCAGGTGCACGCTATCAGGAACTAGGGAGTTTCTCTCAGCTGAGTGTTTTTTCAGACCTCGTGGCTGCCTTTGTTTCTGTTGTCCCTGACAACAGCTGCTCACATGGTCTGTTTCCCTGTCAGCTTCAGGACTAAAATGCCGTGAATCTTGTGCTTTTAAGGTAGAGAATGGGGCTACTTCATCACAGCTAGTATCTCTAAAGCAGCTGTTTGGGGAATGTTAGTGTAAAGGGAATTGATGTCTAAGGTGACCAATAGTAAACTTTCTTCATATCCTGAAAATTCATGTAATATATTAATGATATGTGTGGAGTCACGTACATATGAATCTGCTAACATAACAAAGGGTCTGAGAAAAATATCTAAAAATTTGTAAATTGGTTCTAGAAGAGAGCCAATAGCCGAGACTATTGGACGTCCAGGTGGATTTTCTAGAGACTTGTGTATTTTGGGGATTATGTAGATGGTGGGAGTAATTGGGTGTAAAACTTTGAGGAATGACAATTCTTTTGAGGTTAAATAACCTGCTTCTTTTCCAATATAGAGAAGTGTATCAATTTTCTGTTGTAAAAATTCTGTTGGATCATCATAGATCTTTTCATAAAATTCCTTATTGGAGAGTTGACGCATAAGCTCATTAATATAGGCAGATCGATCTTGTAAAACCAATGCTCCTCCTTTGTCGGCAGGTTTTATTATAATGTCATTATTGTTACGTAAATCGTGTAATGCCGCCTTTTCAGCCTTGGAGAAATTATAATACATCTTACTTTTATTTTTGTATAGTTCTTGTACCTTAGATAGCACAACTTGCTCATATGCTATAATGAGTGGGTCAGAATTGGCTGGAGGCATCCAAGTTGAGGATTTTTTAATGACCGATTTGTTCTCACTATTGTTATCAGAACCATGAAAATAATTCATTACTTTTAACTTACGAAAGAACTTAAATAGTTCAACATGTGTAGCAAATTGGTCATGTTTTTTGGTTGGTACAAAAGATAGGCCTTTTTCTAAGACCTGTATTTCAATATCTGTGAGATGATGTTTAGAAAGGTTAATTATTCCACTTATAAGTCCCAATCTAGTCGCCTTTTCGATATTAGTGGATGATCCCTGTCTTTCTCTCGTTGGGGTAAGGGCTGATGTTGTCTGGAGTGCTGCTGGAATTTTTGAGGGTATGGTTGATATTTTCGACCACCTCCTCTCCAGAGAGAGTCCATCTGAAAAACCCGTTGGGGGCTACGATGTTCATGTCGGACAGATGGAGGAACTGCAGAAAAAAGGGAACCAGAGGGATCTATAGACTCAGTGGGAGCTTCACCAGAGTGACGTCGGTTTCTTTTTTGACTTCTCTCTAAATTGGGAGATATGGAAGATGATTTATTTCGGGATCTGTTACGGTTTCTTGAATTATTCCTATAATGTGATTTCGGAGACCGAGGAGGGGTGTGTGAAGAATATGACTTTCTAAAAGAAGAACTTCTAGGACGTGTTTTAAAACCTGAACCATCGTGTGTCCAATAATAAACTGTGTTTAATTTATAGTCTTCCTCATCTTTTTTTAATTTGTTAATCTTAATATCCTTTATGTCTTTTTTTAATAAGGTTAACTCCGATTGTGCAGTCAAACAGTTTTTTAAAACACTCCGTTTCTTGAAGCATTTATAAAAGTTTTTTTCAGCACTATCTTTAGTTTCAAATGTGATCTATTTTTTATTTATATAGTGGCACAACACAACCTCACTAAAGACCTTAGTGTCTCTCCATTTTAAACGGCACTTCGATGCACGTTTCAGTGACTAGTTTTCATATGAATAATTTAGTTTGCTTAAATGAGTTCCTCTCTGCCTTGCATGATTAATTTCATATGAGTAGTTTTCATATGATCAATTCAGTTTGCTTGAATGAGTTCCTCTCTGCCCTGCGTCTATCTTTTTATGGTGTTTTAATGTGTTTTGATATGTTATTTTATGTTTTTTAGATTATTTATTAATTCAATATGAGTGTTACGTTTAATTCCTTATTGTATATTTAATTTTTAACAGTTTTACTTTTGTTTTAATTTCATTTTAAAGTTAATTTTGTTATGTATTTTAATAGTATGTAAATGTGTTCCGGTTGCCTTTTAGTGATGCGTTTATGCATGTAATTATTATATTTATATTTATTTTTTTGTAAGCATCTCTCCCCTTGAGGAAGGCATAAGCCGAAACGCGTCGGGGACCTTCAATATAGTAATCTTTTAGGCTTCATTTAAGGCCTGCGCAATGGTGCCTCAAAACTCAGTGGTCGCAGGCCACAGAGAGCCTCAGAGACAGAGTAAGGGTGTCCAGACCATTCCTGCACTCCCTTCGTTGGTGGCTGCATCCCCCCAACTTACTGAAAGGGATGCCTTTTCAGCCACCTGGGTTCACAGTGGTATTGACCACCGATGCCTCTCTGCAGGGCTGGGGAGCACACTGTCTGGGCAAGTACACCCAGGGCCTGTGGTCTCCCTGGGAGGCCCAGCAGCAAATCAATCTACTGGAACTGTGGGCTATTCGCTTAGCCCTCAAGACTTTCTCTCAAACCCTGGCCCACCAGTCTGTCTTAGTACAAACAGACAATCAGGTAGCCATGTTTTATGTGAACAAACAGGGCGGCACTGGGTCCAGGCTCCTTTGTCAGGAGGCACAGGACCTTTGCTTGTTTGCGCTCAGCCGCAACATGTTGCTCAGGGCGGTTTATCTTCCTGGCCAGGAAAATTACCTGGCAGACAGGTTGAGCAGGATTCTGCAGTCCCACGAATGGCAACTCCATCCCTTGGTGGTTCAGAAGATTTTCCTGAGATGGGGACTTCCATCCATAGATCTATTTGCCAGTCCCCTGAACAGACAGCTGCCAAGATTCTGCTCCAGACAACCGCATCCTCTGAGGATAGCAGTGGATGCTTTTCTAATTCCCTGGTCCCAGGGCCTCCTGTATATGTTTCCTCCCACGCCGTTGGTGGCCCGGACCCTGTTCAAAATTCTCCAGGACAAGGCCTCGGTCCTTCTGGTAACCCCCAGGTGGCCGAGGCAACCTTGGTTCCCACTTCTGCTTCAACTAGCAGTGGACACTCCACTACCTCTAGGGTTGCAGCCCGACCTTCTTTCTCAGGACCAGGGGTCTCTTCTACACCTCAATCTCAAATCTCTCAATTTGATGGCCTGGAAGCTGCAAGGGTAGTTTTGGCTCCTTGGGGCCTACCTCCAGAAGTTGAAGAGGTTGTCCTGGCCTCTAGGAAGCAGGCCACTAGAAAAACCCATGCCCTGAAATGGAAAAGGTTTTCTGTGTGGTGTCGGCTATGTACAGAGGATCCTTTCTCCTGTGCTGTACCAGTAGTACTTCAGTACCTGCTGCACTTGTTCAATCAGGGCCTTAAGTCCAATTCTGTTCGGGTCCAACTCTCAGCTCTGGCAGCTCACCACTCTCTGGTGGAAGGACACTCTCTGTCGGTTCACCCCTTGGTGTCCCGGTTCCTCAGGGGTTTGCTCTTGCTCAAGTCTCCTGTCCATCCTCCAGCCCCTGAGTGGGAGTTGAATGTGGTCTTGCAACAACTGACTCGCCCACCTTTTGAACCGATGGCTATTTGTCCTCTCCGCTTCCTTTCCTGGAAGACTCTCTTCCTGGTAGCCTTAACCTCGACCAGACGAGTGAGTGAGCTTCAGGCCCTGGTCTGTGACAGGCCTTACACCCGATTCTATAGGAACAGGGTAGTCCTTAGGACTCATCCAAAGTTCCTCCCAAATGTGGTCTCCTCTTTCCACCTCAACCAAGAGGTGGTTCTTCCAACATTCTTCCCTAGGCCTCATGCAAGCCAGGCTGAAGCGGTCCTGCATACCCTGGACTATAGAAGGGCCTTATCCTTCTACCTTGACCGTACACAGGGGCATAGAAGGGCTACTCAGCTCTTCGAATCTTTTGACCCTAATAATCTGGGGTTAGCTGTGTCCAAGCGTACCTTGCCAATATGGGTGGCTGACTATATCACCTGGGCTTACAGGGCAGCTGACCTTCCCTTGCAGTGTCGGGTCACGGCCCACCGTGTAAGGGCTATGGCTGCCTCAGTAGCTCATCTCCGCTCTGTACCGTTGGCAGACATCTGCAGGGCTGCAACTTGGTCTTCAAGCCAGACTTTTGCGGCCCATTACTGCCTGGAGAGGGAGTCCCATAGAGACAGTGCTTTTGGCCAGGCAGTCCTCTGGAATCTCTTTGAGGTTTAGGCAACTCCTGCCCTCCAGCCCTCCGTTGGGCTACCGGTGGAGGTTCTTTCAGTGAAAAGCCTTTCTTTGATGCTGGGACTAGAGGGAGTTCTCTTGTTCAGCTTGGGTTCCTGGTAGCCCAGAGCTAGGGAGTCACCCATATGTGAGGACTGACTTCCTGCTTGGTCCTGGAGAAAGAGTAGTTACTCACCTGTAACAGGTGTTCTCCAGGAGCAGCAGGAATCAGTCCTCACCATCCTCCCTCCTCCCCTGGGAGTTGCAGTTGTACATAGTTTCTTTTATATTTTTGTGTGCTGTTTTTTAGCTATGTCATTTGACTGCGCAAGATGGCACCTTTAGGCGGGAAGGGGACCGCGCATGCGTGCAGTATTCCCAAAGGCTTTCATAGAAAGCTGTGGAAATGCTCCGCAGGGGCTCCATCGATGTCGATGTCACCCATATATAAGGACTGATTCCTGCTGCTCCTGGAGAACATTAAATCACCTAGTGAGCCATGATACCGCACGTAGTAAGGTGTCCTATGACCATTAATTATGCGTTTATATTTTCTGTAACTCGATGATGTAAATAGTTATCCTCGCATTCCAAGTTGGCTGTCCTGTTATTTGTAACTACCTTGTTATCCAAGTTTTGTAATCCTGTTTTATTGTAAACTCAGACACATGTATCTGTTTGAATTTTTGTTCGATGTAAACCACGCTGATGTCGAATAGTGTGGTATATAAGAAATGTAAATAAATAAATAAATAACACCTGTTACAGGTGAGTAACTATTCTTTCTCAATGCCCCTTTTAACCAACTGGTATGGGTGAGTGAGAGAGCCAAGTTTATAATAGTGTGGCCCCAGAGCCAGATGCATAAGTCTATCAAAGTCTGATTGTTTTCTTGTGTATTTCCCTAGACCCCAGTGAATCAGAATATCAGTGGCCCATTTGCACCATTCATTTACATTAAAAGGCATAGGGCCCGCTTTCTCAACTATCCTTTCCATGTCCCTATCTTTTAATGAGTCCTGCAGCATCGCTTTAACTGGTGCTCTGAGTTTGGTACTGGGTGCCGGGTCTGAGTCATCTGAATTATCCTCCTGACACAGGTCCTGGTTATTGCTCTGTTCTGGCTGAGATAAACTATCAGGATTTTCTTCTGTGCTGTTTTCCTCTCTATTTTTCCCATTCCTAAGCCCAGCTATAGATACTTCTGTATTCTTTTGTTTATAGGGTGGGTCATAGGCAGGGGGGGCTGAGGGTGAAATAGTGGTTGGCTAGAGCTTATATTTATTTTGTCTTTCAGAGGTCAATTCATCCTTAACGTGCCTCAATTCAAGTTTAAGTGTTTCTAATTGCTCACTAACAGTTATAAAGGAATTTGTGGCTTGTATCACCTGAACCCTTTGCATGGAAATGCAAATCTGTGCATCCTCCAGGTCTTTGGTTAATTGTGTACACTGAGCATTCAGTTCAGTATTGTCCTGTTTTATGCTAATGGGCCCCCTGCACATGCCTTGGATAAAAAGGCATTTTCTTTTATTTGTTTTCTTTTTGAATTCTTGATAATGGTTTAACATTTGTCTTTGAATATTATACCATGATGCCTCAGGGAATTTACCTTCAAAGGGACCACCTTTCCTCTTACAGTATGTCAGTACTATTTCTTTCAGTTCTTTAAAATCAAAGGCTTCCATATTTGAGACTGCAGAAAGACTGTAGTTGGTACAGGGGCCTAGCTTATTATGTTTTTATTTAGTTTTATGCGACTATCTCAAATGTGCAACCTTGGAAGGAGGAATGCTCACTTTTATGAAGAAGTGAAACTTAGAATTATAGGTGGAATGGCATAAATTTTATGGGTGTTCAGTAGAGAGTGCTGGCATAAAGACCACACCTTAAAATTGTACCTGAATAAATAGTGCTTACCACCTTTTAACAGGGTGGAAGTTTAGAGTGAAATTATAGTAAGAAGGGTGTTAGGAGATTAGCAGAATTGTCAGTTACTGTATCAGTTGCAGCAAACTTTAAGCCTGCTCTCACCAAGATACATACTGACAGGAGACTGAGAAATAAAAGGCAAAGGGACAGGAGGTAAAGCATAGTTACTCACCTGTAACAGGTGATCTCCGGGAACAGCAGGAATTTAGTCCTCACATATGGGTATCGTCGGTACCTGATGGAGCCTGCGCGGGAATGCTCCCCAGCGTCCAATTAAAATGCATTTGGGAGCATCCCACAGCGCCTGCATGCTGCCTTCCCGCCTTTCCCAACTGCCTCTCTCCAGTTGAGTTTTAGAGCTGAGACAAAGAGAGAGAGCGAGGGAAAGGAAAGAGATAGAGAGATACAACTCCTAGGGGAGGTGGGTGGGTTGTGAGGACTAAATTCCTACTGTTCCCGGATATCTCCTGTTACAGGTGAGTAACTATGCTTTCTCCAGGAACAAGCAGGAATGTAGTCATCACATATGGGGACTCCCTAGCTTCAGGTGTCAGGGAGAGACCCCAGAAGTTGTGTGTCCCTGAGAAGGGCTCCACTTCCCCCCATGGATCTCTGGCATCCTACCAGGGATGGTGGGTAGAAGTTGATTAGGTATGGAACAGGTGTTTGAGAACAGCCTGACCAAACAAGGCATCTCGGCAGGAGTCCTTGTCCAAACAGTAATGGGCTGTAAAGGTATGAACCGAGGCCCAAGTGGCAGCTCGACAGATGTCATCGATAGACACAGAGTTTAGATGAGCCATTGAGTCTGTTATGGCTCTCACATTGTGAGCTGTGACATGGCCCTCCAGAGAAAGGTTTTTACTCTGATAGGCGAAAGAAATACACTGAGCAATCCAGTTAGATAGTGCTCTCTTGGAGACTGGAAGTCCCAGATGAGAAGGATCAAAAGCAACAAAGAGTTGAGAGGACTTTCTATGTTGCTGTGTCCTTTGTAAGTAAAAAGCTAGAGTTATTTTACAGTCCAAGGTAAGAAGATTCCTCTATGCATTTGATGCATGAGGTCCTGGAAAAAAGACAGGTAGGTAGACCTCTTGGTTGAGATGAAAGGGCGAGACCACCTTAGGCATAAAGTGTGGATGAGTCCTAAGGACTACTTTGTCATGATGGAACCTTGTATAAGGTGGATTAGCTACTAGTGCTTGCAATTCACTAATGCAGCGTGCTGATGTGATTGCAATGAGAAAGATAACCTTCCAAGAAAGGAATTTCAAGGAGGTGGTAGCTAAAGGTTTGAAAGGTGGCTTCATGAGCTGCCCAAGAACCAGGTTTAAGTCCCATGCCACCGGAGGTGGTCTAATGGGAGGCTTAGTTAGAAGGAGGCCTCTCATGAATCTTGTTATAAGAGGATGAGAGGAAATAGGTTGTCCATTTAGAGGTTTAAGAGAAGCTGCAATAGCACTCAAATGGACTCTTACTGAATTTGTCTTAAGGCCTGCATTAGACAAATGGAGGAGATACTCCAGTAAAGATTCCAGAGGTATAGCAAGGGGGTTAAGACCCTTTTCTGAACACCAAATAGTGAACCTTTTCCACTTGAAAGCATAAGAATGTCTAGTGGAAGGTTTTCTGGAAGCATAAAGAACATCTTTCACTTGCTGAGAAAGATGAAGATCTTGGAGATCTAGGCCTTCAGCAACCAAGCCCTGAGATGCAGGGACTTGGGATTGGGATGCCATAACATCCCGTTCTCTTGAGATAGGAGATCTGGAGCAGACCCTAACTCCAGGGAGGGAGCTTGAGAGAGATGTAGAAGCAGAGGGTACCACACTTGCCGTGGCCAATGTGGTGCTATGAGGATCATGTGGCCTCTGTCTTTCTGAAGCTTGAAAAGGGTTTTGGGAATTAGAGGAGTGGGTGGAAAGGCATACAGGAAGTCTTGACGCCAGTAAAGGAGGAAAGCATCCCTGGCCTGAGCTGCCTGAGCCGGAATTCTGGAACAGAACCGGGGAAGTTTGGCATTCCACGGACTTGCAAAGGGGTCTATGTCCAGAGTTCCCAAAAGTTGAAATATCCTGGACACCTGGTCTGCATCAGAGACCACTCGTGTGGAAGGAGAACTCGACTGAGTCTGTCCGCCCAAGAGTTTTGAATGCCTGGAAGATACACTGCCAGCAGATGAATCTGATGCTCTCTGGCGAGGGCCTATAGTCGCAAAGCTTCATTACAAAGCGACAGAGAGCCCGTTCCCCCCTGCTTGTTCACATAAAACATGGCTACCTGATTGTCCGTGTGAATGAGGACTGTCTTGTAGCTGAGCAGGGAGTGGAACACACGTAGAGCCAGGAAGATTGCTCTGAGTTCCAAGAGATTGATATGTAGACAACTCTCTGGTGGAGACCAGGTGCCCTGGGTGGAGAAGTCTTGCAGATGAGCTCCCCAACCCTTTGGAGAAGCATCTGTTGTGAGAGTTGCTTGGGGTAAGGGTTGTTGGAAGGGACACCCCAGCAACAGATTTTGAGTGGACCTCCACCATTGGAGGGACAAAATGAGGCGACTTGTGTTTGCTATTTTGTCTGACAGGCACCCTGATGCCTGGGTCCATTGGGTGGATAAAGTCCACTGAGCTGCCTTCATGTGGAGGCAAGCATATGGAACCACATGCATGGTGGATGACATGTGGCCCAGCAATTGCAACATTTCTCGAGCAGTTAGATGAGACTTTAGCACTGCTTGAGAGGTTAACTGCACTAAGCGAAGGCAATGAGCCTGGGGGAGATAGGCCCTTGCTCTTGTGATATCCAGAAGAGCTCCTATGAACTCTAAAGATTGAGTGGGAGTCAGACTGGATTTTGGGATGTTTATTACCAGCTCTAAATACTGGAGGATACGCATTGTGCAGGATAGAGAAGTCTTGGCCTCTGACTGTGTTGGAGCTCGAATGAGCCAGTCGTCCAAGTAAGGGAAGACAAATATTCCTAGAGTACGGAGAAATACTGCTACCACAGTCATGCATTTCGTGAACACCCTTGAAGCAGAGGCCAGACCAAAAGGAAGCACCCTGTATTGGTAGTGATTTCCTTGAAAAAGGAACCAAAGAAACTTCCTGTGGGTTGGATGGATGAGTACATGGGTGTACACATCCTTGAGATCTAGAGAACAAAGCCAATCCTGACTCTGAAGGTATGGAAGCAGAGCACCGAGAGAAATCATTTTTAATTTCTCCTTGACAAGGAATTTGTTCAATTCTCTGAGATCTAATATAGGTCTGTATCCCCCTGTTTTCTTTGGGATAAGGAAATAAGGGGAATAGAACCCTGTGCCCTGTTGATGCAGAGGCAATTCTTCTATTGCCCCTTGGGCAAGAAGAATGGCAACCTCTTGACCTAAGAGGTTGATGAGAGGTGTCGGAGAATTGAACTGCTTCACTATTGTGTGAGGGGGCATGCTTGAGAAATGAAGTTTGTACCCCTCCTTTATGATAGAGAGTGTCCAATGCTCTGCTGTTATTTGCCCCCATCTGGGGGCAAAATGACATAACCTTCCTGGAATGGTGGACGGTTCTGGTCTTCCAGAACCAGAAAGGCTAAGTTCTCTAGCCGAAAGTCAAAGGCCCTGAGGAGGCTGAGGCTGCTGAGCCGGAGGAGGCCTAGCAGTCTTTGCTTTCTTCTGTTTGGGTGGTTGCTGACGTTTGGTTGGAAACTGACCTGCAGAAGATGCCTGCTGAGTATAAGCAGGATAAAATCTTTTCTTTTTAGAAAAAGGTGTTTTCTTGAACAACTTTTTTCTAACAGGATCAGCAGTGGACTTGGATAGTCTATCCAAGGTAGAATTTTCAGCATCCATTTCATTGGCTTTCTCTTGCCAATCTTTCCCAAACAGGTTCTCACCAGTACAAGGGATGTTTCCCAATTTATCTGTTACCCAGAGCTCTAAATCAGATGCCTGGAGCCAAGCAATTCTACGTGCACCTATGGCAATAGCCGAGGTTCTGCTTATACACTCAAAGCAGTCAAAGGCTGCACGGTTGGAGAATTTAGAGACGTCTTGGGCATGTTTGACCCAAGTGAGAAAGTCCTGTTTTTTATCTTCAGAAATGAAAGGACTTAAAGTCTGTAAATTATCTGTGACCCCCTTTAGGAACATTCCCATGTAGAGACTATAGGAACTGATTCTTGCAGCAAGCATGGAAGCTTGGAAGACTCTACGTCCAGAAGCATCCAGGGTTCTGCATTCACGTCCTGGAGGATTAGAGGCATGTCTTTTTGCACTTCTAATCCTTCTCATAGCTGATTCAACCACAATAGAGTGGTGAGGAAGCTGAGTCTTATGGAACCCAGGACAAGGAGAGACACGATACATAGTATCTAACCTACGAGAATGAGGAGAGGTGGTAAGAGGTGTTTCCCACATCCTCAACATGTGATCATATAGAATCTCATGAATGGGTAAGGTAGCTGCCTCCTTAGGAGTTTTAGGATATTGTAAAATTTCCAACTCCTTGGCCCTTGGCTCTGTTTCAGGGGCCACAGTGATGAATAGGCCCCGAGCCACCTCTCTGATAAAGTCTTGGAAAGACATGTCCTCTGGAGGAGACATCCTGCGTTTAGGGGAGGAGGACATAGTGGACACCGATGCTGATGTTGATGCTATCGGTACCGGTGCCGATGCCGATACCGATGCTGGTGCTAGTGCCGGTACCGGTGGAGTTGTCTGTCACGGTACCAAGGGCGTCGATGCTGCAAGAAAAGCTGCCAGACTGCGATCCATGCTCAGAATTCTCTGGTCCATGGATGCTGCCAATGCCTGGAAGTCGGTACCAGTGGAAGCCATCGGTACCCCAGAGCATGGCACCAGGAGATCTGTTGAGGCCGAGCCATCTAGAACATCCTGGAACCCCGATGATGATGCTTTGGAAGCTGAAGCCTCCCGCCGGGGTAATTTTGCTGGTGCAAAATCCTCGAGGGCAATGCCAGAGGCATCTTGATGCTTAGAAGGAGATCTACCCTTCAAGGACCGGCTGGATTTATGTTTAGTTACCTGTCGGTGATGGAAATGGTACCGCCACACTTGGTGCACTTTTTAAAACCTGAGGCAGGTTTTTCCATGTTAAGGAAGTTTTTGGGAGGCGGGCGCACCTGATGAAAATAGAAAAGAAATATATATATATATATATATATTTTTTTTTTTTTTTTTTTTGAAATAAGGAAAGAAAGACCGGTGGTACTGGTAGAGCGTCGAAGAAGGCAGACGCGACCACAAAAAGAAATAAGAAAATAAAGAAACTCTTCTGCGGTGACAGGAACACGACCTGCTGGCTCCGCGGAAAAAGAAGAACTGGAGAGAAGCAGTTGGGAAAGGCGGGAAGGCAGCACGCAGGCGCTGTGGGATGCTCCCAAAAGGTTTCTAATTGGACGCTGGGGAGCGTTCCCGCGCTGGCTCCATCGGTACCGACGATACCCATATGTGATGACGACATTCCTGCTTGTTCCTGGAGATTATTGTTACCAGGAAAGATGTATATTGTATTCAATGAGGGACTGTTTACCTGTGAACCACTTCCAAACTAAATCTGGACTATCTCTCTGTCTTTTCATAGCAGCTCAAATACTAGAGAAAAATCTGTGCATTGTAACAAACCGTAACAAGCCTCTACATACAAATAAGAAAATTGCATGCCACTCTATGTAATGTCCCTAGGCATAGGTAATATAAAAATTCAGGATTATTACAGAGCCTTTTGACAATAAAAATATCACCTTGTCTAACCCACAAAACAAAGTTATCACTGGAACTTTTCACTAAATAGTGTGTCATCCAGCCTGTAACACAAAATTGTAAATTGTAAATGGTCACAAGGGCTTTTGATTTTCCTGTCGCACCCTGTCTGAAATCCACTTTAATGTTTAAAACAAAATTGCTACTTACCCAACTGGAGATCTGCTGCGAAGTCTGAGACGGGCCCGCATAAAATGTAATCTTCTAAAATGCAATCTAATAGCCATGGTGGGGCAGCTTACTGGCTCAGCGAGTAAAAAGCAACACCATGAATTCCCCTGAAGGCCAAATGGTGTGTGCTGGGCCATGCCATGGATTTTCCAAGCAGAGAGTTTGCAATGCGTGTGGTGGGTGGATGTGTGGGATGGCACTGGCCAAATGCATTTGCTGTGTGTGATCCAAAAGTAGCAGTGCCATGTGGTATATGAAACAGCATTTGTGTGGATGGGACTTGTGCCTCAGCCTGTGCAACTGCAAGATAATACACCCGACACAGTGGAATGACATAAAGGGACATGTTGAACCCATTTGCCCCATGTGGAGCAAGTAATGAAGGCAGAACAGTGCAGGGTATGGCTGTGTGACGAGTGCCTTGTGCCTGAATGTATGAGATATTAGTCTCCTTTTTCTAAAGCTCAGAGATCACAATGATGGCACAACAGAAAATGCCTCCAGGTCACAGCAAAGCCAGGACTGTGTGAGGTGGGCAAGTGATCTGAGTAGCACCCAGGCACAAAATGAACAAGTGGCTATCAAACCATGAAGCTTTGACTATAGAGACATTGTACTAAACAGTGGGCTACACCTCCACACAGATGTGCAGAACCTGCAGGTCTCTGATCAAATTCTTTTCTATGTGTGCAAGAATAGATTGGGCCCTCCACTACCCATGAGGCACTGCACATAAAAAAACAGCTGTCTGCAACTGAAGAACCAATGAAGAATGCATTGATCCTGCATATCAGCTCAGTAAGACGCACTGGCTGCGTGTGCTACATGCACATAAGAACTGCAAGCCGTGCCCAGCACCTGGTCCACTGAACCTGCACTGTTAGAGAAAGTATTTGTTGGTCATGTTGTAGGTCCACATCAGTGCTAGTGTATGGTAGGTTTTGTCTCAGTGTGTTATTCTCGATGCTTCCTTGGGGGTTGTGCATGCTAGAGTGGTACTTGCACTGTTAACTAAACCTTGTCTACAGGAAGTTGCAATAGAGAAACCCCAGCGGGGACCTTAATCTGTGATGCTCTACACATATAAACACCAGCTGCATGTGTTGTACCACAGTGCTGCTTTAGGGGGAAATCATCTGCTGTTGTTGACATGCTTCCTTTTGGCACATGCTGCAATGTGTGTGGTACACACGAGCCGTACAAGGCTTCTGTCTGCTTCAGGCTGGTGTCACTTCCCACGTCACCATCAACACCCCACCATGCAGACATGCCCACGCAGTGTCAATATTGGTGGTGCGCAGTCCCAGCATGTTAAACATGTGGGTTTGGTGGGCGCCTTGGACACAAGATCCTGATGGGGAGGGCAGGTGCCCATTCACCACCTGCCACCGATATATCTCAGGGGGAGGACTGCAGCCACTGCTGTGGTAGTTCCCCGGGCACCTGCATTTTCCAGCTACCTGGAGTGCTACAGTTACAGGAGCTATCAGTCTCTTCCTCCACAGCTGGGTTCAGTGTCTCCAGGGGGGGCCAGCTGGTATCTCTGCCAAGGGTGCCATGTCCCTTGGACTACCCCATGTGGCACATCACCGTTCCACACCAGCAGTATGTCTGTGTTCCAACACTGTCACTGTGTGATCATGACGGACATCACAGATGGTGTTGTGGATGGAAGGATTCCCCTATGTGAGGAGCTTACAAAGGTTAGGCCTCCTCAACCTGTTGGTGTGATGGCTGGTGGGAAATATGATAGCGGTTTATACAGTACTGAATAGCGTGGAATGGTTCCCGGTTGTTAATGCCATCACAATATGGGGAGACTATGGGACAGGCACTGCTGCTACAGTGTAAAGCATTTCAGACACATTGCGGAATATAGTTTGTCTTTCAATGCATTGGCAAACACTGGCATGCAGTGGCAGTATTTGTCATGACAGCTCTTCATATAGCTGGGCTTCGGGAGTGTTTGGTAATAGGCCTGGGGGAATGGTCATTATACCTTTATTCAGGGGACGCTGAGGATTGGCTGTTTGGCCAAATACAGGCCTCTTTGACCTTGGGTGTCATTTTGGGACCCACCTAGGTACCTGTGCCCGTATTGGACAGAGGATAGTGGGCTTGTTGGACCATGGCTTGACACAGTATGGCATATATTCTGAACTTATGCTCTTATACCCCTCTGTGCCTTCTGGGCAGTTGCCTAGTCCACCAGAACCCCCCCACTGCATGACCACCTTTCCACCGCCTGGTGCCCTTTCCTACTTGAGTACCATGCTGCTGATGCTAATGAAGCACTACTATGACTATTTTGGGCTACCTTGTCAGTGCATGACATTGCTGTCGCTCAAATAGTCTCTCTCTCTCCCCTCTACAAACACCTTTTCCGCGAGGTTTTAAATGGTGATGGGGTTCCCAGCGTTAAAGGGCTTTTCATGCCATTGCACAATCGGCGGTCTGGGAGCACACACTGTAACCGCCCACTCTCCACCCCAGTCAAGCCCACTCCCTGCCCCCTGCATCTTTAATGTTGCCTGTGCCTTTAGCGCACTTTAAACAGCATTTTCTTCGGTGATAAGGGAGCAAAGATGCCGATAGCTTGCGTTAATGGCACACATGCTCATTACCTCCATTTAGTAAACATACCCCTGAGCTAGCATTAGTCAGTCCTCATACAAAGAACTAGACACTGTTTTTCCTTCCACTGCCTCTTCACTGTATGTAAATTTTAGAAATAAATGGCACTATGGGAAATGGCATACAATTTGTGGGATACAATTTAATTATTCCTATGGGCTGTCTAAATCATAGTGACTATTTCTTGCCTAGTAATCAGAATTTTGAGCGATGTTCTTTCTAAATGAGTTGTTTTTTAGTAAGCTGCGGAATTATCTCACTCTCTCTGTACAGTGATGAGGGAGAGGGGACATTGCAGGCGTCTTGCAGGCCAGCTCTCATTTTTGCAATTCTTCTATCCAGTCCAGTCCATCACAATGTGGGTTATTTAGCAGGGGAGATCTGTGATCAAGAAGTTGGTTCTTCAAGGGTGGTTCTTGTCTGTTGTACTTTTGTTGGATCTACTCCTGTGTTTCCCAAATCATGGGAAATCTAATTGCATAATTTTTGGTAGTGGGGGATGGCTTATGTACTTTCTCCTGACAATTGTTTTTTAAAGGAAGATTGTATAAAGTGCTTTCTCACTTGGCTTGTAGCTTGTTGTGCTGTGAGAACTTGTGTGCATCAGTAATGCTAAGAGCTAAGCAATCTGTAGTTTAGCTACTGGCAGGGTCTGCCCAGATTTACTGTCTCAGCTGAGGTGCTGGATCAAAACGAACCACCCACCTGTGCAGCAGCTGATTTGGGAACAGTGTTGGCCAAGCAACAACTCTAAACTTAAATTGCGCCACGAAAACCCAATGGATAGTCACAACAAAAGTAATTGCATTGTAGTGCTGGAAGATGAGACCTCCAGGTTGGAAGGCACTCAACTGGCTACTGGGGAGGAACTGAAGACTCTTCAGAGTAAAGGAAGCATTTATTTATTTAACATTTCCTATATACCTCTTTTTCAGTTTTATCAAGGCGGTTTACATTGAATACAGCAATTTTACTTGGAACTTCTAATAACAACAACAGTTTTACAAGAAACAGCTGACAATGCAATTGTGTATATGACAATTAACTGTGAAACCTTTCAGTAACTATTTACACTGTATCTTTGGTCTCAGGTTAGCGCAACATAGGTGATGTGGGCGGGGTGGTTGGCAGGCGTATTTGAGCATTACGCCTGTGTGTCTAGTGTGGTGTCAAAGTATTCTGTGAACAACTATGTTTTAAGTTGTCTTCAGAATTCAGTGGTGTCTGTAGTTGCTCTTAATTGGTGTAGGAGCGAGTACCAGAGGGGCGGGCTGTAGTAGCCAAACACTCTTTGGAATGTTTGGGAGGAGCTGTTCTTGATATTTGATGTTGAGAGGTTGTTTTGATGTTGCTTCCTCCTTGATCGTGTATCTAGCACCCTCTGGATTAGCTCTTTTAAGCATTCGGCGGACTGATTGTGTAAGGTCTTGAATGTCATCATTATTGATTTGTATTTTATTCTGGATCATATGGGGAGTCAGTGAAGATATTTTAAGATAGGAGTAATGTGTTCTTGTCTTTTTGATCCAGTGATTAACTGGGCTGCAGTGTTTTGTGCAATTTGCAGAGTTTGGGTTGTGCATTTGCGTAGTTCTTGAAATATCAGATTGTAATAATCTAGATGTGGTGTGATTATTGCTTGACATACGGTGCAGAAGTGGTTATAGTCAAGGAGAGGTTGAAGGTTTTGAATGGTCCTCATTTATACTAGGCTGTGGCTGTAATTATTTATTTCTTTATTTTAATTTATTTGGTTCTTCTATATCGCCCCCTTCCAGAGATTGGGGCGGTTTACATTTAACACAAGATATTACAAATAACAGAGGTTGAACTATTCACATAGAGCCATAGGTACATTTAACCTGAAGCGAATGCTTTATATACATGGTTGTCTGATCTGATGACTAGTAACTATTTAGTAATCTTCTTAATGTGGGATTGGAAGTTAAGCCTTTGGTCTAGAGTTACCCTGAGATATTTCACTTCCTTCTTCACAGGGATTTGTCGATGTCCAATTAGTAGATTATCTGGAAGGTTGAAGGCGGTGTCTCTTGTAATAGTGAGATCCTCAGATTTGTTGTAGTTGATTGTGCGGTTACAATGTTTTAGCTCTTCAGTAAATGATGCCATCATGCATGAGGTGATGGTGTAGTAATCGGGTTTTCTGGTGTTGAATGTGGAATAAATCATCAGATCATATGCTTATAGGTGGTATTGTATATTATGTTCTTGGATAATGTTACAGACTGGTTGTACGAGTATGTTGAATAGAAGGGCAGATGGTGTGGATCCCTGTGCTATTCCTTGGTGCAATGCGAATGGTTTGGAGGTTCTTTTCTTGATTTTGATTTGAGACTGTCAATCGGATAAGTATGAGCGGAATCATGCCAACGGAGTGGCACTGATTCCTATCTCCATCAGTCTGTCCAGGAGTATGAAATGAATTATTGAGTCAAAGGCAGATATTATATCTATGAAGATGTTTATGTATCCTTGTTTGCGGTTTTCAATTCCTTTAAGTACTGTGTTGGTTCCGGAAGTGAAGAGTGTTTCTACCCTGTGATATTTTCGGGCCCCATGCTGTTGTGGATCCAGTGGGGCAGGTGAGCCAATGTGGTCTTGTAATTGCCATTGTACTGATTTTTTTCTATTAGTTTTGCTGGTAGGGGTGTGCAAATATATGAGAACATAAGAACATAAGATATGCCATACTGGGTCTGACCGAGGTCCATCAAGCCCAGTATCCTCTTTCCAACAGTGGCCAATCTAGGTCATACGTACTTAGCAGTTTCCCCAAAGGCACAGGTTCCGCAATGCTTGTACTGGGACAAGCATTGATATCCTGGGTCCCTTCTGAATAATGGTTTATGGGCCTTTCCTCCAGGAACTTGTCCAAACCTTTTTTTAAACCCAGCTATACTAACAGCCTTTACTACATCCTCCGGTAACAAATTCCAGAGTTTGATTACACGTTGAGTGAAAAAATATTTTCTTTTATTAGTCTTAAATAGTTTACCCTGTAGCTTCATTGCATGTCCCCTAGTCTTTCTGTATTCTGATAACGTAAACAATTGATCTACGTTTACCCATTCTACTCCGTTCATTAATTTATAGACTTCTATCATATCTCCCCTCAGCCGTGTCTTTTCCAGGTTAAAGAGCCCTAACCTTTTTAGCCTTTCTTCATAGAAGTATCCTTCCATCCCCTTTACCATTTTGGTGGCTCTTCTCTGAACCTTCTCTAACAACTCTATATCCTTTTTAAGATACGGCGACCAGAATTGCACACAATATTCAAGGTGCGGTCTCACCATGGAACGATATAGAGGCATTATAATATCTTTCGTTTTATTTTCCATTCCTTTCCTTATGATACCTAGCATTCTATTTGCTCTCTTGGCTGCCACTGCACACTGGGCTGAGGGTTTTAACATGTTATCCACAATGACGCCTAAATCTTTTTCCTCGGTGGTAGTTCCTAATGTGGAACCTTGCATTGTATAACCATAGTTTGGGTTGTTCTTCCCTAGGTGCATAACTTTGCACTTGTCCACATTAAATTTCATCTGCCATTTTGATGCCCAGTCTTCTAATTTATCAAGATCCTCTTGCAATTTTCCACAATCCTCTTGGGTTTTATATAGGTCGGTATGATGAAGGTAGTTTGGGTCAGATGCATTGCTTTTTAAATGAAGTCTTATAGAGGAGTTTTTTAGCTGGGATGACATGAATCCTTGTGTTTTATGATGTGGTTGGATCAAAGCCCTTGGGATATCTGACTGCTGATGTAGCTGCACATGAAATGAGAGTCAGAATCTGCAAAGATGTCTTGCATATTGGGACATGGAACATATGAAGCACGAACCAAGGGAAGTTGGAGGTGGTCAAGAATGAAATGGAATGTGCACAACTTGATCTGTTGGGTGTCAGCGAACTGAAATGGATTGGCATCGAGTGCTTTACCATCAGAAGATCACATGGTCTACTATGCTGGAAATGAAAGACAAAGAAGACATGGTGTTACATTTATAATTAAGAAGAAACTTGCAAGAACTGTAATGAAATACAGTGCAGACAGTGAACGCTTAATTTCTATTCGTCTATGAGGAATGCCTATCAACGCAACTATAATTCAAGTATATGCCGCAACAAAAGCTGCAAAAGTGGATGAAATTGATGAGTCCTATGAAGAAGTGCAATCTGATATTGATCAAACATGCAAGCATGATATCCTGATTGTCCTGGGTACCTTGTTTCTGTGTGGTGGCATGTGCAGACATCCTGCCCATGGCACTGTATGCTCTGCCCACGCCCAGACAGGCAACATCACTGGACACATGAGACAGGTGGCAGGGGCTCCCAGTGCCCTGTGCTGTCCTGTGCGGCACAAACCCACCATCTACTCCCCCTCCCTCCATCACACAACCCCTCTCTGGCCGCCCCCTCCCCCATCAGCAGTTCCAAGATACGCCAGCATGGCACCATCCTCCTCCTACCCCGTATTCTCATGGCACATGAGCGCCGGCGTCTGGGGGCCAGCCAGCTTTGGCCCAATGATGGTGGTCCCTCAGCAGCATCTGCAGGCGCTGTGGGGGGAAACCAGACAATACCACCTTTGTCATGTGTTTGCCACATCATGGACACATTGTAGGTGGCCCCACAGACTGCGGGGCCACTGGATCATGCTGTTGTGTGACACACAGGCTGCATTACTCACCGTTCCTTTGGACCATTGCCTCACGCTGGAGCTCCTGCCATATCGAAAATGTCCTCCACCTGGAGGTACAGCAATGGATACTGACAGTTGGTGGACAGACATCACTGGCAATCGGCTGATGCACGTCACACATGGCTGTGTGCAGCAGGCGGCTGCCCCTGCTGTACACTGTTGGTCCAATGCTAGCTGTTGACAATGCCACCTGCATGTGTGCGAGTGAGGCTAGTCATTTGTGGATTGCCCCCACACATCCTGCGTGCTACCACCCAGGCACCCCGTGCCACCTGATTGGCTGCCTCTGTGTGACATGGTTGCCCCATAGCATTCATAGCAGTGTCATGCTGAAGATCATGTGCAGTGTACTAGCAGTGCTGTATGGTGCCATTTTACTTGTGATGTTTTGCCATGGAGTAGTTGGGGCATGCGCCACATCCAAAACTAATGTGCTGGATCCCCTGTCTGCTACACCTTACGATGTTCCTGAGACATGTGGCGATCATATGCTGTGACTGCATATGCTTGTGCCACAGTAGTCCTTGTCAGCAGTGCTGCACATGTGCTTAGCCATTGTGGCATGCATACAGCAGCAGACTCACCTATGAAGGTCCAGGGGATGTATCACAGACCTCTCTATATAGACCAGGGGCCACCTTGGGTTCGGGCAGACCTGCACAAATTAACTGCCACACATACCATAGCAACAGGAGCAAATACAGGCCTCTGTAAAGAGGCCTGAGGCCACCTGGGGCTAGAGTAGACCTGCACACATCAACTGGTGCACCTGCAGTGGTTCCAGGTAGAGCCAAATACCTGTCCGTAACCCATGCTGTACTTGTATGATATGTGTGTTGATTTCTGGCTACTGTGTTGCACCCCTTGGTTTGGGTGGCATGTCCCCATGCACCTATCTCACGTGGCTAGGAGGCTGCTCTATTATAGCGCCTGGTGAGGTGCTCCCAGGCCCTCCTCACCCAGGTGAGGTGGAGGCATTGTGAGGAGCCTGGGAAGAGGTGCCTCTGCTTCGAGCAGATGAGGTGGGACATATCCTGTCATTGGGGAAAACGCACTCTCCTTGATGCCATCTTGTATGCTGGTTCCCTTCCCTGAACTCATGATGCAATATAAATGCATCTGCATAGTGACGCGCGTTCTTACATGCGTTCCCATGCACGCTCGATGCACCCGTGGCTCGAGTTGTGTTTTACGGCACATTGGCTTACTGTGCCATAGAGGGCGCCATTCCTTGCAGTGCCTTACAACATGGCTTGGGAAAATGCACTCTATAGTCACCTTAGGCTAGGTCAATGAGGTCAGGGTGGGCATGGCTGCGTGCACACATCGCAAATATGTGTCTGACTATTACAGGCATGAGAAGGACCTGCGTCAGATAGGCCAACCAAAATGAGAACAATGGGGGATTGAGCCCATGACCCATGACTACGAGGTCAATGTATTAACCATTGGCCCACACCTCATTAGCTCCTGGCAGATCAATGGCTGGCTACAGAAAGACTGCAGGTCACCAAACAAACTGTCTGCTGTTCCCCAGAATAGGGTAAACCCACTGGTAACCATGATGCACTGCACATGCAGATCAGCTCCCACAGCTGTTCACCAGATGGGGTACAGACCCCCCAGCACCTCACCTGAGCGCTAAGGGTAGAGAAAGGTTCCCGGAGGGCGGAGGAAGGCTCCCCAGGGACGGCGAGAGAGGGTCAATGGGCGGAGAGTGGGAGTGGAGAGGCTCCATGCACACTAACGCTGTGAAATCCGAGACTGAAAACTAACGCCTGGCGTTAGAGCTGATTTAAAGGGAAAAGAAACCATTTCCGTCAGCAATGTACAGCAAAACCAGGGAAACCTACAAAAAGTGATAAGTGTGATACATGTGCACAGAACAAAAGGGCAAATAAACAGTGAAAATGAACAGATGAAAAAGTAAGAAAAACATAACCAAGCTGGACAATAGTGATATTAATGGGAAACAGCAGAAAACACTCCCAAGAAAGCTCCAAAAAAAAAAGATATGAATTTCGGAAGGGTCTATGCTCCGACCCCATACAAGGTGAATGATCCCACAGTGAAATTGCGCTGAGCAGGGTTTTCCCTCCCCATTGGGCAGGCTTCCTATGGCATGCACATGTCCCGCAACAGCAGGGTGGGCATGTTGGAATGGGAAACTGGACAAATGCTGGAAAAGGGGACACAGAGTGCTGCAGGTGGCACATGCTGTGGTGCAGCTGGGCCACAGTTCGGACAAGGGTGATGCCTAGGTGGGCCATAGGAATTATGAAAGAGTAGAGCAGCCAGACAGCAACTGATGAGGGCCCAACATGGGCACAAGTGTGTTTCCCACAGTGTCACAGGGGATAGTACCCAGCAGGTACCCCCAAAGGCACAGAACAGTGGCAGGCGGTGCTGGGGGGAGGCGTGGACAGCCATGCAGGCACCCCTACCCAGAACCCGCACCATAGGCAGCCGCCTACCTGCACACTGGATGGCCTGAGACAGCGTACCACCAGCACCACCAGCAGAAGGGCATGTCAGCATGGTGGCAGAGGGGTACTGGTGGTGGAGGGGGCAGTGGCAGCTGCCCACAGCAGACCATGGCCTAGCCCTGTGTAGGTGGGTGCCATGCACTGCAACAAACAGGCTCTGTCTGATGAACAATTATGCTATCCCCAGGGAATGCACTGTCTATGTGGCAACACAGTGGTGCAGTGCACACAGCCAGTGTATTCAGGAGCAGAAAGTCACAGGTTCAAGTCCCAGCTGTGGTTCCTGCCAACCCAGTCCCCATACTTTACCCACTACTAAAACATGGTAATACAGACAGAACCTTTATTGCAGATAACACAAACATGCCCAATACACCTACATTTTACCCTACAGAGCACAAACACCATAAACATGCACATCACCTAGAGCAGAGTCTCCCAAATGCAGTCCTGGAGGGCCAAACACCATTCAGGTTCCATGCTGCCTCTAATACATATGGCTGTGCTGCATTTCTATGCACCTCCCCCATGGTATGCAGATGTATCTCATGCATATTCATTAGGGACAGCGTGAAAACCCGAACAGTGTTTGGCCAACCAGGACCGGAGTTGGGCACCTCTGCCATAGAGCAGCGGCCAACAGGGGCAGACACACCCGCACCCACAGGCTTCCTTATCCAAAGCCTCCAGGAGAGGCAGGATGTTGGGCCCTGCGTGCATCTCCCAATACTAGCACCTGCATACCTTAGCAATGGCACCCTAAACCTGGGAATACGGTTCACATATATCAAAAGACTGCTATGATTACTGGCAGATAGCAATTCCTAAGTTAAGCACAATTTGCTGATTGAGCTGCATCATAGCAACCTTTCTGATGTCTGTGGAGTGTGCTTCAGGTCTGGTGTCTGACAGTGTTTACCACCCTGGAGAGTGACCCCAACAGTATTGCGTACCATAGCCATGCCTGCACTGTGCCCAGGACTGGTGCGGTGGTCAGGGCTGCCAAACACCTCTATAGTTGCACAATGCTGGCATAGGTGTGGGGAGTGTGTGTCTGTCTATCCAGTGTGTTGTGACTGCTAACACCTTCCTCACCCCACACTGCTAGCACTGTTGCCAGTATTGGCTTGCCAATGTGCATAATGAGGAGCAAGGTACTGTGGGTATAGCCTGGACAGGGTGGCCTGGCCTGGATGCATCAGCACAGGGCATAGGGCAATGGCTCAGACATTGTAGTGCCCGACCACAACCTGCACCGACAGGGTGGCCACAGCATGTCCTGCTGGGAGGTTATTCTCACCCTGACTGTGCAGTGACCATGGCATGGCTAGGCTCCCCCATAGTGCTATATTGTATTTCTTTTCAGTGAAATATATAGGTTTTCTTCTCTGGGGCCTAATCACTGACTTATCTACTTAGTGGGTGTGCTCACATCTCAGCTTTTGGTTGTGCACATTTCTTCCAGGATTGTGCACTATCTAGCAGGCTGTCTGCAGTTATATGTGTATGGCTGGAACACCTTGCATGGTACAGTGGCTAGTGACTCACTGTGCTTGCTGCTGGAGATTGTCAGATGGTGTTGGGGGGCAGCTGAGCATTTCAATGCCTACTGTTGTCCTGCCATTGCCTTAGGGATGTGTACAGCTCTGCATTGGCTGCCCTGTAGGGTGTCTGTTTTCCAGTGTGGCTGGTAGTTGATGGCCCGCCCTTTACTGTTGCAGGGAGGTAGAATGTGGATCTGTTGGTGTGGGAATCCTGTCTCCCACCCTGAGCCACAGAGGGTGGGTTGGGTGGTGGTACATAATCTGCGTATGGGTCCAAACACCCCCTGTCACTTACATCATGTTACCAAGGTAGAATTTGCACTAACTTGGGTGTATCATAACCCATAAGGGCCAGACCTGATTGATAACTTCAGATGGACACTAGTGTATCCTAGGTGTGTTTGCAGGAACTACCTATTACACTACACTGGCACTGATGGGTACCTGTGGCATGGTTTATGTCAGCCATGGAGGGTGCTGCGGGCCTGCTGCTGGCTGCCCCACCTCACCCTCAGGGTGAGCACAATACCCGCACAATGTGTCGGTCTGTGGCTACTCTGTGCCACTACCACACACCGTCGGCACCCCCTACCTGGCTGAGGTGCTGTGGGGGTGCACTCGGTCAGTTCCCCCTACCAGGCTGAGGTGCTGTGGGGTGCATACCCCATCTTGTGATCATCTGTAGACTGCTGATTTGCATGTGCTGTGCATCATGGGTACGGGTGGGTTGCCCCTATCCTGGTAACCACAGCAGAAGTTTGTATGATGACGTGCAGTCCTTCTGTAGCCAGTCAGGGGTTTGTTAGCAGCTAAAGAGCTGTAGCCCACTCGTTACTTCACTGCCTGTGGTACCAGAGGTCATGGGTTCATACCCACATTGGGGTTATTTGATAGGGCTGTCCAAGGCATTGTCTGTTTTTAATGTACATTAGTGCTGCCAGCAAAAACACCCTCAGAGTACTGTAGCCATAAGGTGCCTTATAGGGCACCCTATAAAGGTGCCTTATAGGGCGCCTTATAAGGTGGCCTATAAAGCGCCTTCTAAGGTGCCTTCTAAGGTGTCCTATAAAGCGCCTTATAAGGTGCCTTATAAGGCGTCCCAAGAAGCACCTTATAGGGTGCCCCATAGGGAACATTATAAGGTGCCTTGGCGGACAGTGCGCTTTATAATGTGCCCTATTGAGTGCCTTATAGAGTGCCTTATGTGGCACCTTAGGTTACGGCACGTGAGGGTGTGTTTGCTGGCAGCACTAATTAAAATATAAATAACATGCCTCAAAAAGCAATACTTACACATAACACCTCAGCCAGCTATATGCATTAGGCACCCTGGGGGATCAAACTCACAACCCTTGTACCATCAGTCAGTGTATTAACCATTGTGCTACACCTCTGTTTATTTGTTTGCATGTCTGCGCGCCTACTTAAGATTTCCACGTGTTAACGTGCTTAGTGGCGTCTCGCACAGTAATGTGCGCAGCACGCGTTATCGCGCAATACTCCCGGTTTGCTACGTTTAGACCGGAACGCCCACTCCTTTTATGGCAACCTGCGCACTATCACCGGGCGCACGTTAAGACTGCTTAGTAAACATACCCCTAAATGTCATCTGCCATTTGGATGCTCCATCTCCCAATTTGCCAATTTTGCAGTCCTCTTATGTTTTAACAACTTTGAATAATTTGTTATTATTTGAAAATTTGATCAGCTCACCCATTATTCCCATTTCTAGGTCATTTATAAATATGTTAAACAGCAACGTCCCCAGCACAAATCCCTGGGGTACTCCACTATTCACCTTTCTTCATTAAGAAAACTAGCCATTTAGTCCCACTTTCTGTTTTCTATCTTTCAACCAATTCTTAATCCACAGTAGTACATTGCCTCCTATCCCATGACTTTTTAATTTCCCAAAGAGTCTCTCATGAGGGACAGTCAAAGGCTTTCTGAAAATTGAGATACCTTTACCTGTTTATTCACACATTCAAAAATATATGAGATTGTTGAGACAAGACTTTCCTTGGCTAAATCCATGTTGACTTTCTGCCATTAAACTATGGGATATGTTTACTAAAGGGCGTTAAGGGAGCCAGTGTGCGTTAATGCCTGTTATCAGCACCCTTGTGCCCTTAATGCAGTGAAAAAGCTGCTTCAATGGGTGTTAATGGCTCCAGCAGTGTAAAGGGTGCTGTAGGCGGAAAGTGGGTGTTAACAGGGCGGAGAGAGGGAGAAACAAGAAGTGTTCCCTTAATGCCTGTTGCGCTAATGTGTGTTGAAGCCCTTTAATGCTGGGAACACTAACACAAAGTAAAACCTCGCGGAAAGGGTGTACTTGAGGAGAGACAAACTATTTTAATATCTGCAATGTGATGCATAGACAGGGAGACCAAGTTAATGATAGTAGTGCTCCATTAGCAACAGCATAGTGCCCAAGAATGAAAGGGCACTATGTTAAGAACATATAAGAACATAAGATATGCCATACTGGGTCAGACCAAGGTCCATCAAGCCCAGTATTCTGTTTCCAACAGTGGCCAATCTAGGTCATATGTACCTAGCAGTTTCCCCAAGAGACACAAGTTCCACAATGCTTGTACTGGGTCAAGCATTGATATCTTCGGTCACTTCTTAATAATGGTTTATGGACCTTTCCTCCAGGAACTTGTCCAAACCTTTTTTAAACCCAGCTACACTAACAGCCTTTACAACATCCTCCGGTAACAAATTCCAGAGTTTGATTACACGTTGAGTGAAAAAATATTTTCTTTTATTAGTCTTAAATAGTTTGCCCTGTAGCTTCATTGCATGTCCCCTAGTCTTTCTATATTCTGATAACGTAAACAATCGATCTACGTTTACCCGTTCCACTCCGTTCATTAATTTATAGACTTCTATCATATCTCCCCTCAGCCGTCTCTTTTCCATGTTAAAGAGCCCTAACCTTTTTAGCCTTTCTTCATAGGAGTATCCTTCCATCCCCTTTACCATTTTGGTGGCTCTTCTCTGAACCTTTTCTAAAATCGCTATATCCTTTTTAAGATACGGCGACCAGAATTGCACACAATATTCAAGGTGCGGTCTCACCATGGAACGATATAGAGGCATTATAATATCTTTTGTTTTATTTTCCATTCCTTTCCTTATAATACCTAGCATTCTATTTGCTCTCTTGGCCGCCGCTGAACACTTGGCCGAGGGTTTTAGCATGGTATCCACAATGACGCCTAAATCTTTTTCCTGGGTGGTGGTTCCTAATGTGGAACCTTGCATCGTGGAACCATAGTTTGGGTTGTTCTTCCCTAGGTGCATAACCTTGCACTTGTCCACATTAAATTTCATCTGCCATTTTGATGCCCAGTCTTCCAATTTATCAAGATCCTCTTGCAATTTTTCACAATCCTCTTGGGTTTTAACAACTTTAAATAGCTTTGTGTCATCTGCAAATTTGATAACCTCACTCGTTATTCCACTTTTCAGGTCATTTATGAATATGTCAAAAAGCAGCGGACCCAGCACAGATCCCTGGGGTACACCACTATTCACCTTTCTCCATTGGGAAAATTGGCCATTTATCCCTACACTCTGCTTTCTATCTTTTAACCAGTTCCTGATCCACAATAGTTCACTGCCTCCTATCCCATGACTCTTTAGTTTTGCCAAAAGTCTCTGATGAGGGACCTTGTCAAAGGCTTTCTGAAAGTCCAGATACACAATATCAACCGACTCACCTTTGTCCACCTGTTTATTCACTCCTTCAAAAAAACATAACAGATTAGTAAGACAAGATCTTCCTTGTCTAAAGCCATGTTGGCTGTCTCCCATTAGGCTGTGACTATCTACTGTGATAAGGAAGCTTATCATAGCTCAGGAAGGAGCTATAGTAAAGGTGAAGTGACTCTGAACAAGCAACCTGTCAGTTCTGGTAGAAATAAGAAAACAGAATTTTTCCATAAAAGACTACCAGTCCCAGAATGCACCAGGTTTCCAACAGCCATTAGAGGAGCTGAAGTGGGGAAACGTGTGTTCAATCAGGAGGGCTATGAGGTAATCCCTAAGCACTCATCTCAAAGGGCAGGGCCTGATTCAGCACAGCTGCGCTGTGCTAGGGTGGAGCACTCATCTAAGCAGAATAAAGGTAGAGTTTATTCTACAGAGAATCATCCTCAGATTCATCTTGGACATCATCCTCATCTTGGACAGCTTCATCATCTGGAGGATCATCAGAAGCAGAAGCCAGAGCGGACGGACAGAGAGGGCAAGAAACCCTTTGGAAGAAAGAAGAGAAAAGCATTTGGGAGGTCTAAAGGAGTCCAGAGCAGTACGTATACTGGGAGGCATTCCAAGGGCCAGCATAGACCATTGGACTGGGGAAAGCCAGAGGAATGGTGCTGCAGAGCTAGGAATCTCCAGACGGTACCTGTGAGGGAGACAGCTGCACTTGGAAGGGACCCTAGGACCCGTGCCAGAAGGTATGTGATGAGAGATCCAGTGTCCAGGGATCTGGATTGGAAGGCTGGACATAAGAACTGGACTACATACTGGCCAGGCTATTTAGAGAGGAACTCTAACAGCAATGGAAGCTCAGGTATGAACACTGATCTATGCCCTAGCTATACCCTTGAAAGACAGCAGGGAAACAAGTATTCTCCTGAGAGTGCTCCATTGAGAAATTCCTCTGTGCCAATCCATGATATTGAACCCATGATTGTTGAAGAAGGGGGAGATTATATAGATACAGGTTGTGAATACATGGATTGCTCTCTGTCTAAACTCCTTTGGTAATTTACTGTTACAAAGTACAACAACCATCACAAAGAAATACAAACTTGTTCTTTAATCTACTCAGAAAAGCTCCTGAGTGGGATTTTGAGCCACGCAGCAGAAAGCAAGCCAGCTAAGGGGTTTCAGCTGGATAACTGCTAGCAATTGAGCCTTACCTAATTGCTTGTGAGCTCTGAGGAAATCACTTCTGAGTCTATGTGTGAAGATATAAGAAGTTAACCTGAAAAGAACAGTTTTTCCCTACTTTGTGGGTTTTGTTTGTTGGTTAAAGCACTGCTAAGAAAATATTAGCTAGAGCCTACAGAAAAGACCAGTTTGTTACCAACCAGGTCTTTATTCTTTTGCTTTAATTGCCTGACAAGTTCAGCTGTTGTTTTCCTGATTTTGTTTTTCTAAGTTTAACACTGAAAGCAAGTATCCTGTTTTATGTGCTACCAAGCATATCTGTGTTGGGAGAAATAACCCCATAAATAAATATCTTATTGGCTTTACACTCAAGCACAACTAATTATTGTGAGTGGCTGTGTCTGGTGTGAATGGACTGCATTTCCTACAATCCCTTGCAAATCATATTGATATATGCCTTTGGCAAGACTGTGAACATTCTCACCCAGGCACCCGTCTGACACTACATGCTGGGTAATTTTATTCTTTTGATGGTTTCTACCATTTTTCCTGGTACTGACGTCAGGCTCACTGGTCTGTAGTTTCCCGGATCACACCTGGAACCCTTTTTAAAAATTGGTGTTACATTGGCTATCCTCCAATCTTCAGGTATTAGTGATGATTTTAATGATAGTTCACAGATTACTGATAGCAGGTCTGCAATCTCATATTTCAGTTCTTTCAACACCCTTGGATGTATACCATCTGGCCCAGGTGATTTGCTACTCTTCAGTTTATCTAATAGTTGTAAGACATCTTCCCGATGTATCGATATTTCCTTCAATTCTTCCGCACCTTTAAATACCACTTCAGTCATGGGTAACATCCCTACATCTTCCTCAGTAAAGACCGAAGCAAAGAATTCATTCAGTCTCTCCGCTATCGCCTTGTCGCCTCTTAGTGCTCCTTTAACCCCTATATCATCTAATGGACCAACTGACTCTCCACAGGTTTTTTGCTACGAATGTACTTGAAAAGGTCTTTATTTCGCGTTTTTGCTTCCACAGCAAGCTTTTTCTCAAATTCTCTCTTTGCCTGCCTTATCAATGCCTTACATTTGACTTGCCAGTGCTTGTGCTGTTTCCAAGTTTCGTTGTTTGGCTCTTTTTTCCATTTCCTGAAAGATGCTTTTTTGGCAACAACAGCCTCTCTGACCTCACCTTTAAACCATGCTGGCAGTTTTTTGGACTTCCTTCCACTTTTCTTAAAGCGTGGAATACAGCTGGTCTGGGCTTCCAAGATAGTATTTTTCAACAACAACCAAGCTTGATGTACGTCTTTAACCTTTGCAACTGCTCCTTTTAGTTTTTTCTAAACTGTTTTCCTCATTTTATCATAGTTTCCCTTTCGAAAGTTAAAAGGTAGTACTGTGGATTTCCTTAGTACTGTTGATGGTGCAAATGGGGCAAAGGAGATGGCACGTGGGTCATGCAGTGGGGGCTGCTGGTGCACAGAGCAGACCAGACAGCTGCCCAGGTGGCACATAAGAACATAAGATCATAAAATATTTATTTACATTCTCTTATATACTGTGCTATTCTGCATCAGTGCAGTTTACATTGAACAAACTGAAATTACATTGAACAGGGCATTATAACTTGGAGATAACTATTTTTACAGGGAACATGGGCTTTGGAGGGTTAAGTGGCTTGCCCAAGACCACAAGGAGCACCTATGGGACTAGAAACCCCAGTCCTTCCGGTCCACGGTTGCTGTCCTCTAGTGGGATTTGAACCCCCAACCTTCTGGCCTGAAGTACCTTGCCCCAACCACTAGGCCACTCCTCCACTCCACAATATGCCATACTGTGCCAGACCAAGGTTTATCGTGCCTAGTATCCTGTATCCAATAGTGGCCAATCTAGGTCACAAGTACCTAGCAGTTTCCCTAAAAGACACACAGAATCCACAATGCTTGTATGGGGGCAAACAGTGGATATCCAGGGTCCTCTTTAATAATGGTTTATAGACCTTTCCTCAGGAACCTGTCCAAATCTTTTTTAAACCCAGCTACACTAACAGCTTTTACTACATCCTCCGGTAATGAATTCACCACCATGCCCACTGTTCTTCTCCCTCCCCCACCATACCCACTCTAAAATTGACTTCTTCCTTATAGCAACATCTCTGCTCACAGGGTTGAGCACCACAGATACAAAGCAGTTATTATTATTTCCAACCACTCCACAATAATCTTTCAATACAGTTATATCAACAAAATATCACCCCCCTCCAAGGAGATTGAATATATCTCTATTGGGCAATGAAGGCTTTCTCACAGCTATTTGTAGTGCAATTTCACTATATTTTGTCCTGAATGCACCCAGGATGGGCATGGTGGGAAGCTTTCAAAGCTACTTTAAGGGACACTATCACTAGTTACTTCATAAATGCATCAAGACAAAGGAAGAAAGAACTCCAGGACCTGGAGACAAAAATTCAAGAAGGAAAGCAGATCCTTATTAGACACTCCGACCTTGCCATTTTACTACAACTACAAAAATGGAGATATGGAGTATAATAATATTCTAGGGGAGCAAGCATCACAGATAATTTTTGCTCAATGTAGTTGGTACTTTGAAGGTGCTAATAAGGCAGGGTGGTTATTAGCCAACATGTTCAAATCCATAAGGATACTACTAAGATAGCTATCCTCAAAGATGATACCAACCGACTACTTACTCAAGATTCAGATATATTAGATCACTTTTGTACCTTCTATACATAGCTTTACTCTGCAGAGGTAGAAGGAAGCCAATCAGGGTATGAAACACTGGTACAAAACTTAACTCGACCCATGCTAATGCCCGAACAAGCCGCAGGTCTAGATTGTGAAATTCAACTTGATAAAATTATCCAAACCATTAATCAGCTACCAACTGGGAAAAGCACCTGGCCCAGATGGGTTACCCCCTGAATTTTATACAACTTTCAAGTTGGATCTTGCTCCCTACCTACTCACCTATTTTCATCTACTCACATGCCAGATGCCCGAGGTAGGCGCCTTTGCTGAAGCCACAATTATGGTACATGAAAAACCCGGAAGAGAGCCTCAGAATGTCAGAAACTATCAACTGGTTTCCTTACTTAATATAAATTATACGATCTATGCCAAATCCTGGTGAACTATCTACCCTAATCCTTATTATTATCCACCAGGATCAATACGGATTTGTAGCCGGGTGGTCCACTTCAGACAATGCACGTCTCCTATATCATGTTCTGGCTATCTCACAGAAACTCAAAATCCCTCTTGAGGGCCTTTCACTCAACAGAGAAAGAGCGTTTGACTGCCTGGAATGGCTATTTCTATTCCAAATGCTCCATTGGTTTGAGATTAACTTTGGCTTTATCAATATGATCAAAACCCTATATGCTCATCCCACAGCATGTACAGGGTGGGCCAAAAAAGTGAGAACATCTCGTAAATTAAAAGCTTATATAGTTTACTTATTTACCTTTTTTAGCTATATGACGTCTTTATTTCGACAATTTTCGGTCACCATCTTTTTTTTTTTTAATTTGTCAATCGTTTACATCTGTCTTTTTGAATTTTTAAATAATTTATATGTTACGAGATGTTCTCACTTTTTTTGGGCCACCCTGTATACTTAGTAACTCCACTCTCTCTCAGCCCTATTCTCTCAGCAGAGTTACCCACTAAGGTTGACCTGCCATTGGAACTCCCAGCTACTAATTCGACAAAACCCAGTGATTAAGGGACTTCTGGTCAGAGAAACTCATGTTAAAATCTCTGCATACGCAGATTATCTATTATTGTTTACTACCCCGTCATCTGTACCAGCAGTGTTATTGGCCATCAAACAATATTTAGCCCCTTCTGGATACAAAATCATTTGGACCAAATCAGTCATCTTTCCCTTAAATGTTCACACTCTTAAGGACGATCTAGCACAATTCCCCGATGCATCTTTCCTGGTGGGTCGGCTATAATCAACAAAAATGTTATTAGTTCTGAAAATTAATTATGTATTGGGAATGCTGCCAGTTTTATTTTAGATGCTTTCTATAAAAAACTCAAGTCTCATGCTACATCTTTTTTATAGAGGAATAAACCCCAGAAATTGTGACATGGAAACTAAAACTGTGTAAAGAAACAGGCGGAGTCCGACAAGGCACACAGTGGACAAGACCCTTGTTGGGCTATTCTTGTCTGGTATGGCTCTCTCTTGAATGGCAACTCACTTCTCCCATACCAACCTCACAGAAGAATCCATAACACTTACAGTGATCTCTGCTACAAAGTTGGCCATCCACACACTAGCCCTCGCCCTCCAAGCTGATAATCCTCCATCCAGAAAACAACCAATTTGGCATAACTCCAAGTTTAAAATACAAAAATGTACAATCAATTGGCGACGATGGCAGTCAAAGGATATCTGGACCATAGGCCATCTGATGACCACAACTGCATTTAAATCCTTTTCTGATCTCCAACAGATGTACCAGCTGCCAGGGAAGTGGCAGTACCAATGGCTGCAGTTGCAGCACTGTCTTGGGAAAGTGGGAATTGATCCTGCTCATCTCACTGAAGAGTGGGGACTATTTAATGATGTCCATAGATTAACTGAATCCCCTAATATAGCCTCCAAGATTTATGCCCTACTTCAAGATTGTCATTGTCATCACTGCTCTGGCACGGAAAAGTACTGGGAACATGACATAGATGACTCCCTCTCCCAGCACCAGTGGAAGATCTTTTGGGGGAAATCACTACACCTGACCCAATCACTATATTTCTTAGCCCATAAAGCCTTTATAGCTCTGGTTCTCCTTTCTAAATTGCAGATAAATCACAGTAATCGTTGTTGGTCCTGCCACACCCACCCAGACACCTTTCATTGTATGCTCTTTGACTGCCCAAACATCCAACTATTATGGCGACCTATCTGGAACAAAATTACGAATGTATTACAAATACAGGGCAACCTAGCCTACCGTATTATTGTCCTTCGCTCCTTAGTGGCTGTTGAAAACCTTCAACCCAACGACAGGTTCCTCTTTGACATGATGATCAATATAGCTATAAAATTAATGATATTAATGATTAATCACTGGAATGACCCCTCCACCTTGGAATACCACCATTGTGGAATATGGTTTGTTTATAATGCAAATATGAAACCGCATACTGGTTGGTATATCATCAGTCTGCCCACTGGAGACTGCGATGGAAAACACTTGAAGACTTTGGGGTATGTTTACTAAACAGTGCTAACGTCGCAATGGTGATGTTATCGTGTGATAAGTAACATTATCGCACGATATTACCACGCAATAATGTTACTTATCACGTGATAACGCCTCTGGCGGCATTAAGGCGCACAGAGGGTGGAGTAAGTCTCTCCAGAGGGCACGGAGAAGGGGTCAATGGGTGGAGAGTGGGCGGGGAGAGGCTCCAGGCACACTAACACTGTGAAATGAAGGTCTGAAAATTAATGCCAGTGAAAACCTCGCATTAGAGGCACATTTGCAGGAGAGAGAAACAATTTCAGTCAGCAATGTACAGCAAAGGCAGAGAAACCAAGAAAAGTGTTAGTAGTGATACATGTGCAGCAACAGCATAATGCCCAAGTACGAAAGGGCACGACGGTGAGGCTGCAAATGGGTACAGGGGGCTGAAGGCAGGACATGCAGTGGGGCAGTTGGGGCACAGGGTGGACTAGGCAGATGCCTAGGTGGCACATAGGAACTCAGAAACTGCAAATCAGCAAGCCAGCAACTGACCAAGGTCAAACATGCCCACGAGTGTGTGTCCCACAGTGTCTCAGGGGACATCACCCAGCAGATACCCCAAAGGGCACATAACAGTGACAGGCGGTGCCGGGGGGAAGCGCGGCTGTCTATGTAGGCACCCCTACCCCAGATCCCATACCATAGGCAGCCACCTACTGGCACACTGGATAGCCTGGGAATGCGTACCACCATTACCACCAACATAAGGGCATGTCAGCATGGTGGTGGAGGGGTGCTGGTGGTGGAGTGGGCAGTGGCATCTGCCCACAGCACACCAAGGCCAAGCCCTGTTCAGGTGGGTGGTGTGCAGTGCAACAGACAAGGGCTGTCTGATGAACAGTAATGGTATCCTCAGGGAATGACTTGCCTCTGTGGCAACAGTTTTGTGCAGTACACACAGCCAGTGTGTTCAGGGGTAGAAAGTCACAGGTTCAAGTCACAGCTGTGGCTCCTGTAGACCATGTCCCTATATTTTACCCTGCAGAGCACATACGCCATAAACATGTGCACACCCTAGAGCAGAGGTTCCCAACTGCAGTCCTGAAGGGCCAAACATCCTTTGGGATTTCATGCTGTCCCTAATAAATGTGCTTGAGATGCATTGGTATGCAGTGCCCCCCATTTTATGCAAATGTATCTCATGCATATTCATTAGGAATAGCCTTAAAACCTGAATCGTGCTTGGCCCACCAGGACTGGAGTTGGGAACCTCTGCCCTAGAGCATCGGCCAACAGGGGCACAAACACCCACACCCACAGGCTCCACTATCCAAAGCCTCATGGAGAGTCAGGCTGTTGGGCCCTGTGTGGAGCAGCAGCTACCAATACTAGCACCTGCATACCTTAGCAATGCCTGCACTGTGCCCAGGACTGGTGTGGTGGCCAGGGCTGCCAACCACCTCTATCTTTGCACAATGCTGAAATAGGTGTGGTAGTGTGTGTATGTTTACCCAGTGTTTTGTGGCTGCCTACACCTTACTGAGCCCCCAATGCTTGCACTGTCTCCAGTATTAGCCTGCCAATGTGCATAATGAGGAGCAAGGTATTGTGGGTATGGCCCGGACACAGCAGTCTGGGCAAGATGCATCTGCACAGGGTATAGGGCAATGGCTGTGACATTGTAGTGCCCGACTACCACCTGCACGGACAGGGTGGCCACAGCATATTATGCTGGGAGGTCACTCTCACCCTGACTGAGCAGTGACCATGGTATGGCTAGGTTCCTCCATAATGCAATGCAGAATTTCTCTCAAGTGGTGTCTATAATTTTTTTTTCTGGGGCCTAATCACTGACATGCTTGCTTGGTGTGTGTGCTCACATCCCATTTTTGGGTGCACACAGTTTCTCCGGGAAGATGTGCTAGCTAGCTGAATGTTTGCAGTTAGCATGTGTATGGCTGGAACACCTTGCGGGGTGCAGTGGGTGGAGACTGACTGTGCTCTCTGTTGGTGAATGTCTGGTGATGGTGGTGGTGGTGGTGATGGTGGTGGTCATGCTGAGCTTTTGTAGGCCTACTGCTTGTCTGTCAGTGCCCTATGTTTCTGCATTGACTGCCCTGTAGGGTGCCTATTCCCCAGCAGTACTGGGATTGATGGTCCCCTCTACTGCCACCCTTGCAGAGATGTAGAATGTGGATCTGTTGGTGGGAGATCCTGTCCCCCCACCCTGACCCACAGAGAATGGGTTGGGTGGTGCTACATAATCTGCTTTTGGGTCCAAACAACACCCTTCTTTTATAACATGTGACCATGGCTACCACACAGGATATGCACTATTCTGGGCACATCATAGTCCATAAGGGCTAGATACGACTGAGAAATACAGATGGACACAGGTGTATCTTAGGTGCATCTGCAAGGATTATCTATCACACACTAGCACTGATGGATACCTGCAGCACAGTCTATCTCAGCCAAGCCAGGTGCTGCGGACCTGGTGCTGGGCGCCCCACCTCACCCTCAGGGTGAGCACAGGAGCCGCACAATGTCACGGTCTGTAGCTACTCTGTGCCAGTAACACACACGGTCAGTTCCCCCTACCAGGCTGGGGTGCTATAGAGGCGCATACCCCATCTTGTGATCAGATGTAGGCTGCTGATCTGCATGTGCAGTGCATCATGGGTACGGGTGGGTTTACCCTATCCTGGTAACCACAGCAGACAATTTGTGTGGTGACCTGCAGTCTTTCTGTAGCCAGCCGGTCATGTGTTAAACACTATAAGATGTAGCCCACTGGTTATTTCAATGATTGCAGAGGCAAAGGTCATGGGTTTGATCCCACAGTTTTATTATTTAATAAGGCTATCTGAGGCATTTCCTTTTAATTTAAATCAGTGCTGCCAGCAAAAACACCCTGCCGTAACCTAAAGTGCCTCATAAGGGGCCCTATAGAGCACCTTATAAAGCGCCCTATAGGGCACATTATAAGGTGCCTTGGCAGACAGTGCTGCTTATAGTGCTGCTGCGATGTTAGCGCTGTTTAGTAAACATACCCCTAAGACGGTTTAGTAAACATATCCCTTTGTCTCTGCCTTTTCCTAATATACATGGCATCTGTAATTTGTGTCAGTGTAAGGTCATTAAGGAGCTAGGGACGGGGGAGGGGGTGTTCTGGTTGATATTGTCATATTAAATTCATAAACCTTAAATAAAATCTTTTTTTTTAAAGTTCTTTGTAACACAGAAAATAGGTAAATATTGTTATCTGTAAACTGCTTTGATTTCTAGATACAGTAAAGTGGTATAGAAAAATAGAGAAATAAATAAATGTCATTGCCAAATTGAAAACAGAAAAGAGATAAGTGTGTACACATTCTCATATTTTCACTTTAGTAAAATGGCCCCATAGTTTTTAAAACAATTTTTTTTAAGGACAGTGGTTTTAAAGTCAGAGGTTTTAAAAACTGAATTACAAAAAAGGATTGAACACTGGAATTTAAAAATTCATCTACTCTACCCAAAACCTAAATCCAAAGAGGACTTTTGATATTTTTTTAAATTAAGGATGATGTGCCACATTTTGAAAGAAAGTAAACCTGTATTGAAACCTAGAAGAAAATAACAAAAGTAAAATAAAGAGTAAAATAATATAAAGAAAGTTAAATAAAGAGTAAATAGAAACTGATTAAGAAATAATATTACATGTACCTGCCAAGTTTCTTTATTAAAATATCTGAAAAATAAAGATTACAGAAAGAATCACAGGAGCATTATTTACTTAAATGCACTAAGTTAATGCATGATGGGACTACAAGGGTATGTGCATCAGTTTCTCTGCCTCAACTGTGCTGCAACCTCATGGCTCCATGCTAACTGGCATGCAGGTGCACTTTACACCATCCACTGAGGTGGCATTAAGTGCACCAGAACTAATGGCAGCAGCCCCAGTTAGCCTCTACCCACCCAGTTTTCACCCAATCATGTGCTAACTGGTTAGTGTGAGATTTTTAGCACAGGGCCCCGTGCTGTTAGTGTGGCACAGTTACCACACTTATTCAGAGCATGTGTGTTTCTAACTACATTTACGCGGATGATATTTTGTTAGTGTCCCCTACCGATGAACTCTCGCCAGATATTTTGCAGATCAATGAGTGTCTAGACCAGGTTGCCTCTTAGTTGTGCTGCAATTCACTGAAATTGAATCCATCTAAAGCTACAGCTACATGGTTTACAAATTCATTCCAGATCTCTGTAGTAGCCCCCAATTTTGGAGGGGTACCTATAGTGTTACAACCAACGTTAAAATACCTTGGGGTCATCTTAGACTCCCAGCTTTCACTATCTCTGCATCTGCCCAGGTTATCTGAGCTTCATTTTGTATACCACAACTCTTTTGTGGGGTTCAACCATTTCTGGACCCGGTAGCTCAAATATCTGTTTTACTACAAATGGTTATGGCTAAAGTGGATTTCTGTAATGTAATCTGTCTAGAAATTCCACAATATCAAATGAAACACCTTCAGATGATGCAGAATTCGGCAATACATACATTGGTCTGGGCAAAACGATTTGACCGTGTAACACCACTTCTTATGCAGCACCACTGGCTTCCTGTAGCATCCTGGGTTTTATTCACGTTGGTAACATTTACATTCAAAGCCATTCAAGGCTTGGCACTGGAATACTTAGCATCATTGGTTACTCTTCATGCCCCCACCAGGGCACTACGATTGTTCCCCAGTTTTTGTCTTCATATACCATTATCTTCATTATTTAAGTTTGAGACAACCAGAAAATTGGCCACCTTTGCTACGGCTCTGGTCCTATGTAACTCGCTTCCAGCTAATCTATGTACTGAACTGATCTTTTGACAGTTCAAAATGACACTAAAGACATACCTTTATGAGACAGAATTTGGAATTACTACATTATTTTGGTTAATTGGTTTTGTCTGATGTATCTATTTATTTTTAGCAATTTGTTTAGTGGTTATCCTTGTATTTTATTTTGTGTGCTTTGTTATTTTTATTGTTAGGCAGTTACTGCTTCTGGAAACTGGAGGGGAATCCTGGGTATTCCACCAACACTAACACAGAGGGGACCTTTTTTTCTACCTATCCTGTGATTAGCACAAAATCTATCATGCATTAAGTCCAAAGTTTCCATGGTAACTGCTGGGGCATAACCAGCATGTTTGCAACGGTTAATGCACGGATGAGTATGCATGAGGCTATTACTGGGAGAGCACTTACTGCCATCTATTGTGGTGGCATCAGGTGTACCCACACTAATGTCAACATTGACTGTGCTATGTGTCTGTCCATGCTAACCCATGTGTTCACCATGCACACACTCTACCCCGACCCCTACCATTCTGCACTCTAACATGTGAGTGGCTGTTAATGTGCAAATCATTGTAAGGTAATTGTCATGCCCCTGCAGTAACAGTTACCACTGGACCAAGCAAGCACTTACCATGTACAAAAACTCATGTTAACTACTCAGCTCACTTTATTAAATGGGCTCCATAGTCTAAGCAATAGAACCAGAAATAGACCAGGGAAGTCAGGATTCAAATCATACCTCTCACACTTATAATTGTTTTGCAACTTGCATCATAAGAACAAAAGATATGCCATACTGGGTCCGACCAAGGCCCATCATCCTAGTATCCTGTTTCCAACAGTGGCCAATCTAGATCATAAGTACCTAGCAGTCTCCCCAAAAGACACAGGTTCCTCAATGCTTGTATTGGGTCAAGCAGTGATATCCTCATCCCTTTTAATAATGGTTTATGGACCTTTCTTCCAGGAACTTGTCCAAACCTGTTTTAAACCCAGCTACACTAACAGTTTTTACTACATCCTCCGGTAACAAATTTCAGAGTTTGATTACACGTTGAGTGAAAAAATATTTTCTCTTATTAGTCTTAAATAGGTTATCCTGTAGCTTCATTATATGTCCCCTAGTCTTTTTATATTCTGATGATATAAACAATCGATCTACATTTACCCGTTCCACTCCATTCATTAATTTATAGACCTCTATCATATCTCCCCTCAGCCATCTCTTTTCCAGGTTGAAGAGCACTAACCATTTTAGCCTCTCTTCATAGGAGTATCCTTCCATCCCCATTGCCATTTTGGTGGCTCTTCTCTGTACCTTTTCTAATAATGCTATATCCTTTTTAAGATACGGCGACCAGAATTGCACACCATATTCATGGTGCGGTCTCACCATGGAACGATATAGAGGCATTATACTATCCTTTGTTTTATTCTCCATTCCTTTCCTTATGATACCTAGTATTCTATTTGCTCTCTTGGCTGCCGCTGCACACTGGGTGGAGGGTTTCAACATAGTATCCACAATGACATGTAAATCTTTTTACTGTGTGGTGGTTCCTAATGTGCAAACTTGCATCATGCAACTGTAGTTTGGGTTATTCTTTCCTAGGTGCATAACTTTGCACTTGTGCACATTACATTTACATCTGCCATTTAGATGTCCAGTCTTCCAATTTAGCAAGATCCTCTTGCAATTTTCCACAATTCTCTTGTGTTTTAACAACTTTAAAAAGTTTTGTGTCATCTGCAAATTTGATAGCCTCACTCATTATTCCCCTTTCCAGGTCATTTATGAATATGTCAAAAAGCACCAGACCCAGCACAGATCCCTGCGGTACTCCACTATTCACTTTTTTCCATTGGGAAATTGGCCATTTAGCCCTACCCTCTGCTTTCTATCTTTTAACCAGTTCCTGATCCACAATAATACACTGCATCCTATCCCATGACTTTTTAGTTTTGCCAAAAGTCTCTGATGAGGGACCTGTTCAAAGGCTTTCTGAAAATCCAGGTACACTATATCAACTGACTTGCCTTTGTCTACCTGTTTATTCACACCTTCAAAAAAACATAACAGATTAGTAAGACACGATCTTCCTTGTCTAAAGCCATGTTAGCTGTCCCCCATTAAGCCATGACTATCTACATGTTGAGTAATTTTGTTATTTATGATGGTTTCTACTATTTTTCCTGGTACTGACATCAGGTTCACTGGTCTGTAGTTTCCCGGAACACCCCTGGAACCCTTTTTAAAAATTGGCGTTACATTGGCCATCCTCCAATCTTCAGGTATTACAGATGATTTTAATGACAGATCACATATTACTAATAGCAGGTCCGCAATCTCATATTTCAGTTTTTTCAAAACCCTTGGATGTATACCATCCGGTCCAGGTGATTTGCTACTCTTTAGTTTATCAAATAGTTGTAATACATCTTCCCGGTGTATTGATATTTCTTTCAATACTTCCACAGTAACACCTTTAAATACCACTTCAGTCATAGGTAACATCCCTACATCTTCCTCAGTAAAGACCGAAGTAAAGAATTCATTCAGTCTCTCTGCTATAGCCTTGACCCCTCTTACTGCCCCTTTTACCCCTCTATCATCTAATGGCCCAACCAACTCTCTCACAGGTTTTTTTTGCTATGAATGTACTTGAAAAAGTCTTTATTACGTGTTTTTGCTTCCACAGCATATTTTTTCTCAAATTCTCTCTTTGCCTGCCTTATCAATGCCTTGCATTTTACTTGCCAGTGCTTGTGCTGTTTCCAGTTTTCATCATTTGGCTCTTTTTTCCATTTCCTGAAAGATGCTTTTTTGACAACAGCAGCATCTCGACCTCACCTTTAAACCATGCTAGCAGTTTTTTGGACTTCCTTCCACTTTTCTTAAAGCATGGAATACAGCTTGTTTGGGCTTCCAAGATAGTATTTTTAAACAACACCCAAGCTTGATGTAAGTCTTTAACCTTTGAAACTGCTCCTTTTAGTTTTTTCTTAACTATTTTCCTCATTTTATTATAGTCCACCTTCCAAAAGTTAAAATGTAGAACTATGGGAGGCGGAGCCAGCAGGGTCCAAGATGGCTGCTTATTCCATGAGCTGCCCTAATCCTAAGAAGAATCCTCTCCCCTCCTGCATTATATATGCCTCACACCTTGGACTCTAAGGACTCCATAGGTGTAGGAATGTCTGTTGGTAAACCCACACAGTTGGACTATGCTTCTGTTGCGAGCTCCGGAGCCCAAAGAGCTAAACCTGATCCACCCTCACCGCAAAAGATGGCGAACGTAAGAGAAAGCCCTGCAGGACTGCCAGAGGTTCTCGCTGAAATTCGAGCTGTTCGTGAGATGGTGGCTTCGAGCAGTGAAACGCTCAGCGAATTACAAGCAGATATTCTTGAATTAAAAGAATTGAAAGCGCAAGTTGCTACGTTGGCGGGAAACTTTAGCTGTTTAGAGGGTAAAGTTGTGGTACATGAGGAGAGGCTGCTGCGGGTCTCTGCCAACTCCAAGAGGATAATGCAATTGGAATGGAGTCTGGAGGATTTGAACAACAGAATGAGAAGGAATAACGTGAGAATTGTCAGTGTTCCAGAAGGCACAGAGGGCTCTAACATCATTCCTTACCTGATTTCGATGATCCCTAAGCTACTGAAAATCTCCTTTGAGACTCCGTTTGAGATTGAGAGGGCCCATAGGATCCCGACGCATCTGGGCCCCAATGTAAGGCAGCCGCGCCCCATCATTTTGTGCGCTCTCAGACATTCTCAGGCAATGCAGATTCTTGCTGCTGCTAGAGCGGCTCTTTCCCTTGCAGTGGATGGTCAAAAAGTGGCCTTCTTTCCTGACTTTCATAAAGCTACAGTTGAGAGAAGGAAGCAACTGCTAGCTTTTCGTCCAAGGCTGCAATCTTTAGAGGCCCGTTATGGACTCCTGTTTCCAGCCAGGCTCCGGGTCACCCTACATAATTAAATGTGTACATTTGATGATCCTACTGCTTTGGGAGCCTTTGTGGAGGAAAACGAGGCTTTGAAGATGAGCTGAGAGGTTCTGCGAGTTTGCTGTTGTGTATATAAAAGTAGTGGGGCCTGATATGATGCGACAAAGAAGAAGTCTGGGTGGCTGTAGTTGGTCGCTGAACGTTAAACTCTTATTTTGGTTTTGTCATGATCATGATTTATCAATGTTGATTTCAGGCTGCTGTGGGGCAGTTTTCACATAAACCCAAGGGGGGAAAAAAAGAAAAAAGGAGAAGGGGGGGGGGAATATGTGAAGCTTTAAGGTAGGGTACTTAGGTATACTACTTGTTTTGGAGCAGGAGGGAATGTTTTATTTTGTTTTTTATTGGGTTCAGGGGTTTAGGTAGCAATCAGGTAATGCTGTCTCACCCATGTCAGCCCTATCGTTGGGGAAGTTTTGTGTCTCCTTGTGGATATGGGGAATATGTTAAAGAAGTGACCTGTATTTATGTAATGATATATAATGTCTTTCTTTTTTTTTATTGTGACTCCTCTGTGCAGAATTGGGTAGCCATCCTGTCCCGTGAGCTCGCTTAAGTTTTTATCATTGAACGTGAAGGGAATAAACAATCCAATTAAGCGTAAAAAGATCCTGTTATATTGTACTAAAGAGCAGGCAGACATGGTTCTGTTGCAAGAAACACGACTGACGACTTTGGAAGCCAATAAATTGGGTTTGGGGAACTTTGTCCTAGTGGCTCACTCCGCCGCTGTTCAGAAGAAAAATGGAGTAGTCATCATAGTTAAGAAAAAAATGTTGCCTGTAGTAGAGTTGTCCCATGCCGACTCCGCCGGCAGGTGGACATCTGTTTTACTTCAAATTGGTGGGAAGAAGCTGGCCATTTTGAATCTATATGCCCCCAATAAGGATGATGTATTGTTCTATCATAAAGTAGCAGAAGAGTTATTAGCATTAGCTAAATATGACATTGTTTTGGGAGGGGATTTTAATTTGGTTTTAGATCCACTGATAGATTGTAATCCTTTCCGTTCGTATAGATTTCAACATGCCACTTCGGTGGTCTTAGCCATAATGCAGGAAATAGGGTTGTCGGATATTTGGCGTTTGCAGCACCCCAATGAGAGGGACTACACGTTCTTCTCCCTTCCCCATAAGTCTCATTCTCAGATAGATTATTTTCTAAGTGCTAAATCCTTAATCTCTTCGGTCACAAAGGCCGAAATAAATCCTACTCAAATCTCTGACCATGCGGCTATTACCTTCTCCCGTGTCAATAGGGGAAAAGGAAGTCTCTAGATCGAGTTTCTTTTTCAATAGATCCCTTCTAGGCGACAAAGGATTTTGTGACTACATAAGACAGGCAATCAAGGAGTATTTTGATGTTAACCTCTCAGGAGAAACCCCGGGTTGGGCCTGGTGGGAGGGATTTAAGGCAACCATTCGAGCTAAAATAACCAGTTACATTATCACATCGAATAAGGTAAGGAAAGCCAAATTAATTGCTTTGGATTCGCAAATTAAAGCTGGTGGGAGACTGCTGGTTTCTAGAGCGGATCCAGGTATATTGCTTCACCTGCAGAGGCTGAGGTTCCAATACAATCAAATATTAAGTTCGGAGGCTTCGCAGGCGATCTTTCGCCAGAAGTCTAGTCATTATTTAGAAGCCAATAAAGCTGGAAGTTCACTGGCTCAGACTTTAACGCCCCGGGCAGCTAAGTCTAGAATTGCAACCATTAAAGGGGATAAGCAGGAGATCCTAACAAAGAGTTCAGATATTGTTGAGGCTCTGCGGTGCTTTTATGCGAAACTATACGTCTCAGAAAATCAAATGAGAGCAGAGGACTTTCAGTCAATATTAGGTCATATTACACATCCTATTCTTTCTGACATCCAGGTGGGGGAATTAGATAATGCTGTAACAGTTGTTGAGGTTAAAGACGCCATTAAAGCAGGGAAGCCGGGGAAGGCGGTAGGCCCGGATGGAATCCCTTGTGAATTTTACCAAGTTTTCGAGAACGAGTTGATTCCTCATATGCTGGAATATTACAGCCTTTTGGATGTGCAATTGCCTGCAATAGGTTCGTTTAATGATGTAACAATAGTCGTTATTCCTAAGCTAGACAGGGATCCGCAGCGGGTGGAGAATTACTGACCAATTTCCCTATTAAATGCTGACTATAAGATTTATGCTTCCATTCTGGCACGGCATCTATCAAAAGTCATGTCAGACCTTATCCACCCTGATCAATGTGGTTTTATGACGGGTAGAGCCACGTCTGACAATGCGTGGCTTCTCCTAAATTTATTAGTTATAGCGGGCAGTCAGGACAATCCAGCGATGGGCCTATCTCTGGATGCCGAGAAGGCCTTTGATCGACTGGAGTGGGCCTTCCTGACTCAGACGTTGAGATGGTTTGGATTTGGAGAAAAATTTATATGCCTAATCCAGATTCTGTATACTAGTCCAGCAGCTTGTATTTTCGCTAATGGGATCCTTTCATCCCCTCTACCATTACACAGGGGAACCAGACAAGGTTGTCCCCTTTCCCCCTTATTATTTAATCTAGCGCTCGAACCCTTAATGCTCCTCATTCGTTCTCATAAGGAGATTTGTGGAGTCAAGATAAGGGACTTGAAGTCAAAATCTCGGCTTACGCCGATGATTTGTTACTTTTTATCCATCCCTCTTCTATTGGAAGTTTGCTAAATTGTATTGAAACCTATTCTAGTTTATCCGGTTAGAAAATTAATTGGACGAAATCTGTGGCTTTCCCTCTGAACAAATGGACCTTTAAATCAATGTTGGATCCTCATCCCTTTGTCTGGGCTCCTGTAGAAGTCAAATATTTAGGAATGTGTTTTACAAGAGAACTGGATGATTTAATTAACATTAATGCCAAAATTTTAGCTGAGATGGTTCAATCTTTCACAAAACAATGGTCCCTGTTGCATCTTACTTGGTGGGGAAGGCTTGAGTCAATTAAAATGGTTTTGACACCGAAGATTAACTATGTTTTAGAAATGCTTCTGGTGAGTTTCCCTCCCAAGGTATATCATTCTATTGAGCGACAGTTAGTTAATTTCCTATGGCAAAGTAAGACTCCCAAAATTGCGACTTGCAAGTTAAAGGCAAAAAAGAATCAGGGGGGGTTCAATTTCCTGATTTTAAAAATTATCACTATGCATTTTGCCTCAAGCAAGGTGCTGTATGGTCTTCTGAAGAAAGCCAGATAGGGACCCCCATTTGGTTGGAGGTGGAGAAGCGTATAGCCACTCCGATTTCGATTTCGTTATTAATGGGTATGAAATGGCCAGACTCCTTCCCACTTGGTAAAATAATAACTTCAACACAGGAAGCGTTTCTTGTCCTAGCTCAGCTTATAAGTCAGGATGGTGCTCTCTCAAGCCAGGTGCCTATTTGGTATAATACCCGTTTTAAAATTGGTCAAAAAACAGTATCATTTTTGTTGTAGCTCCGAAACAGAGCTCTGTACCGCAGTAATCTCCACCGTGTGTTGCTGCAAAAGACCTGTATGATCCTGTATCTGAGATGTCAAGGTAGAGATCTGAGGAGCCAATAGTTCACCCAGCTTCACTATTGCAGACCAGATTGACTCTAAAGTAAATTCCGCAGGTTTCTCGAAGGAGAGAAACGTCAGGGCAGAAACAGCAGCCGCTCCAGCTTCCATAGTCCACCGCTCCACCTCAGACCCAGCAGGAGACCCCAATGCCGCCAAAGTTGACGTATTGGCTGTAGGAGAGGTTACCGCGGCAAACCTGCCATTCCCCGATACCAGCGTCCCTCTGCTCTCCTCTCCCCTACCAGTTGCCAGGGGAGGAATCGCCGTCGGCACCGGGCCCCTTTCCAACAAAGGCTCTTTAAGGGGCCGCCACTGCTCTGGCGAGGAGATATCTGGCCCGGATCCTCCCGCTGAACTCAACTCAGCCGAGAGATCCCTAGGGCCGCCAGTCGCCGGTTGTCCGGACTGCTGCCGTGGCAGTAAAAAGGAGTCAAGCGGACCAACCGCCCGAGAAGGTAAAGGGGTCGAGGTCGCTGGGGTAGAAGAGGGCTTCTTAGCCCCTTTAGCTTTCCTTTTCCCCATATAACAAAGACGCTGCTACACGGCACACCCTTCAGACGGCCATCTTGGATCCTGCCTTAACTGTGTCGCCCCAAGATCTTTCTGACAACCCAGTCCCAAATTTTCAATTTGGGACTGGGTTGTCAGAAAGATCTTGGGGCGACACAGTTGAGAGTGGAAATGTTGGAAAATATGGCTCGCTATTCTAATTTGCGATTGGTTAATTTTCCTAAGGCACAGTCTGTAGGCTCAAAGGAAATGCTTAAAAAATATATGATGTAAGTACTGGGAGTCCCTGTTGAATCTCATCCACCTCTGGTTAAGGCATATTATTTGTCTGTTAGGAAAAAAGTGGAGGGTGGTGGAAATATACCCGGGGTTGATGTGGTTGATTCTTTGGATGTGTCTGCTATGTTAGAAACCTCCTTAATTGATACTGTTACTCCTGCTACCTTAATTGTAACTTTTGCATTAAATTCCGATAGGGATTGGTTCCTTAAAATGTTTTTCCGTAAACGTGAAGCTGTATTTCTGGGTTTGTCTGTTCGGGTTTTTCCCGATTTTTCAAGGGAGACCCAGAAACGTCGGCGAGAGTTTTTGCTATTACGTCCAGGCATTTTATTATTGGGGGGTCAGTTTTTTCTTAAGTTTCCCTCTAAATGTTTGATTAAATTAAATTCTGTTACGTATGTATTTTTTGAACCATCTCAGCTGCTTGCTTTCATAAATGCCCACCGTCCCTCCGATGCAGTATAGGTTCTACTGCACTGTTTATTTCCTGACTGTTACCCTTTAGTTGTTTTCCTTCACTTCAGGTTTATTTTTTCTTAATCCTAGTTGGATCCTTTCTTTAATGTTGTGAGCTGTAGAAGGTACAGAAATGATGTATTTTCTTGCTATGTTAATTTCCACTGGGTTAGATTTAAGTTCTAACATTTGTTGTCTGTATCCTTATTCCCATTCAAGTTGTATATGCTTGGATTCATTGTAAAATTTATAAATAGAAAAAAAAAAAAAAAAAAAAAAAAACAGTATCATGGAAAGCATGGCAAGCTAGAGGAATCTGGACGTTGGATCAATTGGTGACACCCTCGAACTGGAAATCATTTACGGAGCTGCAGCGTGAGTATGGTGTGCCGAACGCCTTTTATTTTCAATGGCTGCAATTGATGCATTGTCTATATAAGGCAAAGGTAAAGGTGCCCTTCCTCTCTGCGGAGTGGGAACTGTAAAGAACGGTGGAAGTGTGTGGTTCTGGAAAGGGTGTTGCCTCACGGTTTTATGCTATTTTAAGGGATGGTACTCCCTACCGACTATTGGGGCTTGAAAAGATTTGGGATAGGGACCTGGGAACTCATATTCCGGTGGCCGTTTGGGATTTGGAGACAGGTAAACAGAGTTTCGAGAGGGGCGGGGATCACTCAGTCCTTATATTTTTTGATCCATAGAGCTCATATCACTCCAGTAAAACTATCCAAATGGGATAGAAAAATTAAGAATGCTTGCTGGACATGTCATCAAAGCTCGGCTACATTGAAACATATGCTGTTCGATTGCCCTCACGTTCAATTTTTCTGGATCAGAGTTTGGGACAGGATGCAACAGATTCTTTGTTTTCAGGCTCAACTTAGGTGGTAAACAGTAATAATGCGTTCAACTGATGATTTATTGCAATTAACCAAAGACAAAAGATACTTGTTTAATTTCATGATGGCCATTGCTATAAAAGTGATTCTCAGCTGTTGGAAAGACTCCTCTAAATTGGATGATCTTTATTGGTGGAACCTACTTTGTATGTATGTAAGTTTTGAGCTAGAACATGATAAATATTGTTTTGCAAGAGCTAATAAATATTTGCGAGAAGTTCCCATGCAGGAATGGGCAAAGGGAAATTCAAAGATGAATAAATGGCGATACCTAGAAGAATTTGTTGCAAAAGCAAAATAATGGTTATTGCCATATTCAAAGGGTCAGTTGATATAACTCTCTTGCTTCTTCCGACAGAGAGAGTTAGCGAGGTACCACAAGGAGACACGGGGGGGGGGGGGGGAGGGGTCAGTAGGGAGTTGGGGGGGAGGTTGGATGGTGTTGGGGGGTATGGATGAAATGGGTAGAAGGGTCAAGATTGTTGACATGTATCATCTTATGTTTTGTTATTTGAAACTTGAAAATAAACCTTTAAAAAAAATGTAGAACTGTGGATTTCCTTCAAGTCACTTCACCCTCCATTGCCCTAGGTACCTACTGTACCCGACTTAAAAATTGCCTTGAAAATGGGTTTGTGAAAGGGAATACTTAAATCCAAATTCAGATATAGACAATAAGATCTCTCCATCTCTTTTCACCCTCTTCTTCAATACAGGAGGCCCTGCCTGAGCTTTAGTTTTAGCCTTTCTCCCATCATGCCATGGGTCTTCTGTGCTTCCAGAAATTCCATTCCTGAGTTTCGTCCCCACAACTTCCATTTGGTGCAGACCTGTTTTCTTATGTTAGACCTGAGTTTATCCAGCAGAATGAATGTTGCTGCAGAAATGTGTGCAGGTCCTATATGCAGTTGTTTATAGCATTTTCAGCTGAAATACAGTACATATAATTTACCTCAAGTATAACTCAATCTTATATTCTCAAGTCAGCATATCCTTCCTCCTTTTGTATCCTGCAATTTCTCATTAAAACATTATGAGTTCTAAGTATAACTAAATCGAGCAGGTTATTTTGTGAGTCAGAGAATCAATGACTGTTGACAGCTAGATGTTATAGTTATAAATCAGTTCATCAGCATTCTGTCTAATCTGCAAAGAATCATTTCTAAATACAAGGAAAGAAAAATGTTGCAGTGAAACAAATATTCCATATGACATTCAATCAAATAAAATTATTAGAATGTTTTAAAAAAAATCATCCTGAAAGCAATCCGGGCCTTGATTTCAATTCAAAAGGAGTGCTCTCAGGCACATAAAGAGGGAATCCCTTTTGAAAGTAAAACCATTTGAAATTAATAGAGAATACTAGAATGCAGAGATTGGTCAATAAAGATTTCGTTAGCTATTAATCACAATCCACAATGCAGATTTTGATTGATGAAGTGTGCACTCTTCAGAGAGAATCCATATACACTGAATAAACAGACTACCTGTTCAACAAAACATTTGGGCATACAGAAGACCTTATGGGTAGTAAATCTCAAAAGGACAGAGATGAATATCCTCTCGGAGCAACCTGAAGATTTTCTCTGTAGTGCTGGGAATAATGCTGATGGCCAGCGTATCTCTAGAGAGTTAAGAACATAAGAACATAAGATATGCCATACTGGGTCAGACCAAGGTCCATCAAGCCCAGTATTCTGTTTCCAACAGTGGCCAATCTAGGTCATACGTACCTAGCAGTTTCCCCAAGGGACACAGGTTCCACAATGCTTGTATTGGTTCAAGCATTGATATCCTGGGTCCCTTCTTAATAATGGTTTATGGACCTTTCCTCCAGGAACTTGTCCAAACCTTTTTTAAACCCAGCTACACTAACAGCCTTTACTACATCCTCCGGTAACAAATTCCAGAGTTTGATTACACGTTGAGTGAAAAAATATTTTCTTTTATTAGTCTTAAATAGTTTACCCTGTAGCTTTATTGCATGTCCCCTAGTCTTTCTATATTCTGATAAGGTAAACAATCGATCTACGTTTACCCGTTCCACTCCGTTCATTAATTTATAGACTTCTATCATATCTCCCCTCAGCCGTCTCTTTTCCAGGTTAAAGAGCCCCAACCTTTTTAGCCTTTCTTCAGTTTGCTATTTCTGCAATTTAGGGATTTAAGAGAACAGAGATCATGAAGAAGCGTATAATTAATCGCATCCCCATGCTAGCTATATTATTACTCAGCAGAAATTTAAGGATGAATTCAAACTTCTGTTAAGATCTACAATATGTAATGATATCCAAACCTTTATTCGACCAACATTTTTTTTCTTTTTATTTTTTTGCTTCTTTCTGGAGGCATATTTGTGCTTAATAAATTGAACCTGATGAATATTCAGGGTACAGAATAAAAGGTTAAAAAAAGTGTAGCAATTAAGGGAAGCCTGTTAACACTAGAATCCCCAAAGTGCATCAATTGACGCAAATGCATCTTCAAAGTTGTATACCAGCGCCACTGCTAGAACCATGTCAGTCATGTTCCATGAGTTTGTTAGCAAGGTCAAGATGTTCAAATATGTGCATCGAAAATTAATGACAGATGCACCACCTAGCAGGAAAATGAATTTATACCTAGAAGACCCAAAGTACGTTAATTGACGCACTCAATTGTCTTGGATGTGTCAATTGATGTACTTTGGGGCTTCTAGGTATTAATTCATGTTCCCACTAGGTGGCGCATCTTAATCACTGTTTATAGTTTTACACCGACATTACAAACAATAAACACACAATGATATCATGTAATGATGTCACATACTGCACGTATTTAACAAATAAGTAGCTTCACATTAATTCACATCTGCATTTCATACTAAATGCAGTCGTCATGATAATGCGTCAATTGACGCACTTTGGGGTTTCTAGGTAAAATTCCTTTTGGAGCTTCTAGTGTTAATGCTGCTGAATGATGGATGGAAGATGATCACAATGTTGAGATATGCAACAGCCAACAGTGACACTTGAACCACCACCCTCCATTCACACAAATTTCCACCAGTACAAATCACTATAACAGTCCAGATGATGTGGCAGAAAATTCGGCCGCAGCATTATTTCCTTCAACCATAGGAACTTCAACAAGATAACATGCCAATCATACTTGAATCATAGAAATAAGATCCCACTGGGCTAGATGGTGATATCCTAGCCCCACTCTTTCACTGTCAGCAAATTATTTGCAACCTCCCCACCCTTCCCAGCCTCTGGGTAGTGCCAGGCTGAGGCCAATTTCCAGAATGTGGGAACCTTCTTTATGACTTATGCTGCATGTAGGAGTCGGAAGCAACCGGCCATTTGTGCTGAAGCACATGGCCTGCCTTCAAGCTGAGCCATGCCCCCACCACCAGAATCAGCAGTAGTGAGGCTCGCACGGGGATCATGGCTCAGTGCAGGGGGCGACACAGCCAGGGCTTCTGCCTATGGTGGCAGAAACCCTTGGACCGGCCCTGCTGACAGGTTCTTGTGACTTGTATTGGCTACTTTTGGAAACAGGATACTGGGTTTGATGGACCTTTGACCCAATATGGCCTTTCTTATGTTGGGAAATGGAAGAGGTTGAGTCTGATACAATCACTAAGGAAAGAATGGAATCAGTGAAGAGCATTGCCACATAAGCCCACTTCACGCAGACTGGAGGGTAGAATAGTGTGATTAACCAGATCAATGGACAGGTCAAGTGAATTGGCGAGAGATTGATTACCTTTATCAAGGGACTCATGAACTTCACTGAGGAAAGAAAAGAGGATAGTTTCGGTGATGTGACCAGAGTAAAAACTGGACCGATAGGGGTGAAGAGTATTAGTGCTATCGAGATACAGCATGTGATAAGTTGGGAAAAAACAAGCTTTTTAAGAATCTTGGCTAGAAAAGGCAAATTGGAAACAGGCCTGTAGTGGGCAGGGAGAGACATATCCAGGGCAAATTTGCATAATAATGAGGTAGTTTGCATGCTTGCATCTCATTATTTCTTAACACATACTATGGTAGACTAAGGGGTATGTTTACTAAGCAGTCTTAATGTGCAGCCGGCGTTAGTGTGCAGGATGCCATATAAGGTAGTGGGCGTTCCTGTCTTAAGGTAGCATTTAGGGTTATCGTGCGATAAGGTACGTTTTCATGCAATAGAGGGAGCCGTGGCACGTTAATGCGCGTTAGCCTTAATTAGGTGTGTTGACCTACAAGCAGAGCAACAGAGATGTAGTGCAGTGGTTAATACATTGACTGATGAAACAGGGGTCATGAGTTCGATGCCCCAGTGGGCCTGATGAGTAAGGCTGCCTGAGGCATTATCCTTTACTTTAAATCAGTTTGTGTGGTGACCTGCAGTCCTTCTGTAGCCAGTCAGGGGTTCATTAGTAGCTGTAGCTCACTGGTAAATTCACTGCCTGTGGAACCAGAGGTCATGGGTTTGATCCCACAGTGGGGTTATTTGATAGGGCAGTCAGAGGCATTTTCTTTTTTAATTTAAATTAGTGCTTCCAGCAAACACACCCTCACAGTGCCGTAACATAAGGTGCCGCATAAGGCGCCTATAAGGCACTCCAGAGGGCACATTATAAAGTGCACTGTCCGCCAAGGCACCTTATAATGTTCCTTAAAGGGTGCCTTATAAGACACTTTATAGGGCGCCTTATAGAGCGCTTTAGAGGGTGCCTTATGAGGCACCTTAAGGCTACAGCAGTGTGAGGGTGGTTTTGCTGGCAGCACTAATTTAAATTAAAAAAGACAATACCACAGACAGCCCTATCAAATAACCCCACTGTGGGATCAAACCCATGATCTCCAGCTCTACAGGCAGGGAAGTTACCAGTGGGCTACAGCTACTAACAAACCCCTGGCTGGCTACAGAAGGACTGCACGTCACCACACAAACTGTCTGCTGTGGTTACCAGGATAGGGTTAAATCACCCATACCTATGATGCACTGCACATGCAAATCAGCAGTCTACAGATGATCACATGATGGGGTATGCACCTCCACAGCACCTCGGCCTGGTATGGGGAATTGACGGTGTGCACCCCCACAGCACCTCAGCCTGGTAGGGGGTACTGACCATCCATTGCAGGGAGGTAGAATGTGGATCTGTTGGTGGGAGATCCTGTTTCCCACCCTGAGCCACAGAGGGTGGGTTGGGTGGTGGTACATAATCTGCCTATGGGTCCAAACACCCCCCTTCACCTACATCATGTGACCATGGCACCAACACAGGATATGCAGTATTCTGGGTGCATCATAGCCCATAAGGGCTAGATATGACTGAGAAATACAGATGTATCCTAGATGTGTCCACAGGAACTACCTATCACACACACTAACACTGACGGGGACCTGCAGCATGGCCTATTTCAGCCATAAAAGGTGCTGTGAACCTGGTGCTGGGCGCCCCACCTCACCCTCAGGGTGAGCACTGTACCCGCACAATGTGACGGTCTGTAACTACTCTGTGCCAGTAACACACACAGTCAGTACCCCCTACCAGGCTGAGGTTCTGTGGGAGTGCACACGGTCAGTTCCCCCTACCAGGCCTACAGGGCAGTCAATGCAGATCTGTACACATCCATAAGGCAAGGCAGAAAAAGGCCTGGAAATGCTCAGCTGCCCCCCCCCCACCACTATCTGACATTATCCAGCAGCAAGCCTCCAGCCGCTGCACCCTGCAAGGTGTTCCAGCCAGACACATACTAACTGCAGACAGTCTGCTAACTAGTCCATAGTGCATGTTCCTGGAGAAGATGCATGTACCCAGAACTGGGAAGTCAGCATACACACTAAGCAGATAAGTCAGTGATTGGGCCCCAAAAGAAAACCCATAAACACAACATGAGAGAAATGCAATGTAGCACTATGGGGGAACCTAGCCATGCCGTGGTCACTGCTCAGTCAGGGTGAGAGTGACCTCCCAGCAGGACATGCTGTTGCCACCCTGTCCGTGCAGGTGATTGTCAGGCACTAAAATGTCCGAGCCATTGCCCTATGCCATGTGAAGGCCAACCTGTCCGGGCTATACCCATGGTACCTTGCTCCTCATTATGCACATTGGCAAGCTTACACTGGCAACAGTGTGGGCTGAGGAAGGTGTTGGCAGACACCACACACTGGATAGACAAACACACGCTCCCACACCTATGCCAGCATTGTGCAAATATAGAGGCTCTTGGCAGCCCTGGCCACCGCACCAGTCCTGGGCACAGTGCAGGCATGGCTATGGTATGCAGTACTGTTGGGGTCACTCCCCAGGGTGGTAAACACTGTCAGACACCCGACCTGAAGCACACTCCACAGACATCAGAAAGGTTGCTATGATGCAGCTCAATCAGCAAATTGTGCTTAACTTAGGAATTGCTATCTGCCAGTAATCATAGCAACCTTTTGATAGGCGTGTACCGTATTCCAATGTTTAGGGTGGCATTGCTAAGGTATGCAAGTGCTAGTATTGGGAGATGCATGCAGGGCCCAACATCCTGCCTCTCCAGGAGGCTTTGGATAATGGAGCCTGTGGGTGAGGGTGTGTCTGCCCCTGTTGGCCGCTGCTCTAGGGCAGAGGTTCCCAACTCCAGTCCTGGTGGGCCAAACACTGTTCGGGTTTTCATGCTGTCCCTAATGAATATGCATGAGATACATCTGCATACCATGGGGCGGTGCATGGACATGCAGCACAGCCATGTTTATTAGAGGCAGCATGGAACCTGAATGGTGTTTGGCCCTCCAGGACTGCATTTGGGAGACTCTGCTCTAGGTAATGCGTATGTTTATGGTGTCTGTGCTCTGTAGGGTAAAATGTAGGTGTATTGGGCATGTTTCTGTTATCTGCAATAAAGGTTCTGTCTGTATTAGGACGTTTTAGTAGTGGGTAAAATGTGGGTACTGGGTTGGCAGGAACCATAGCTGGGACTTGAACCTGTGACCTTCTGCTCCTGAAGGCACTGGCTGTGTTCATTGCACCACTGTGTTTCCATAGAGACTGTGCATTCCCTGGAGATACCATGACTGTTTGTCAGACAGAGCCTGTCTGTTGCAGCGCACGACTCCCACCTAAACAGGGCTAGGCCATGGTCTGCTCTAGGCAGCTGCCACTGCCCCCTCCACCACTAGTACCCCTCTGCCACCATGCTGACATGCCCTTCTGCTGGTGGTGCTGGTGGTGCACAGTCTCAGGCCATCCAGTGTGCGGGTAGGCAGCTGCCTATGTGCGGGTTCTGGGGTAGGGGTGCCTGCATAGCTGTCCACGCTTCCCCCCAGCACTGCCTGCCAATGTTCCATGCTATTGGGGGTACCTGCTGGGTACTATCCCCTGTGACTTCGTGGGAAGCACACTCATGCCCATGTTGGGCCCTCAGCAGTTGCTGTCTGGCTGCTCTACTGTTTCAGCATTCCTATGGGCCAGCTAGGCATCACCCTAGTCCACACTGTGGCCCAGCTGCACCACAGCATGTGCCGCCTGCAGCCCTCTGTGTCCCCTTTTCCAGCATTTGTCCAATTGCCCATTCTGACATGCCCGCCCTGCTGTTGCAGAACATGTGCAAGCCATAGGAAATCTGTCCAATGGAGAGGAAAACCCTGCTCAGCGCAATTTCACTGTGGGCTCATTCACCTTTGTATGGGGACGGAGCATAGACCCTTCCAAAATTCATATCTTTTTTTTCAGAGCTTTTTTGGGAGTGTTTTTTTATGTTTCCCATTGATATCACTATTGTCCAGCTTAGTTATGTTTTTTTTTTACATTTTCTTCTGTTCATTTTCACTGTTTATTTGCCCTTTTGTTCCGTGCACAATGTATCACACTTATCACTTTTTGTAGGTTTCCCTGGTTTTGCTGTACATTGCTGACGGAAATGGTTTCTTTTCCCTTTAAATCAGCTCTAACGCCAGGGTTTCACTGGCGTTAGTTTTCAGCCTCGGATTTCACAGCGTTAGTGTGCAGGGAGCCTCTCCACTCCCACTCTCTACCCATTGACCCTCTCTCTCCGCCCCTGGGGAGCCTTCCTCTGCCCTCCGGGAGCCTTTCTCTGCCTTCAGCGCTTGTTTGCGCCGCTGCGCGCGTTAACGCACGCTAAGGCACCTTATCGCCCAGTAAAGCGCCATTATCGTGCAATAAGGCGCCTTATCGTGCGATAACATGACAGCAGTGCAAATAGCGCCCTTTAGTAAACATACTTTATCTTTATCTTTATCTTTATCTTTATTAAAACACTTGATATACCGCCCAGGCCGAAGCATCAGGGCGGTGTACAATCATAAAATTAACGACTGCTAAAAGGAAAGGAACGCCATAAAATAATAGGACAGAGGTAGAGACAGTAAGACAAAAAAAATAAAAGCAGGTAAAAAACACAGATGACAGGGAGCCTGGGAGCCTGGATGCAGGAGGGCAACAATCGGGAAAGGAGGGGGGGGGAAAGATAAAGGGAAAAGGGGAAGGGGGAGGCGCGGCTAGGGAGTGGAAACACCATCAGCAGAGGGGGGGAGATCAAAAGCCTGACAAAAAAGATGTGTCTTAAGGAGGGTCTTGAAACGGGTGTAGGATGATTCAGTGCGGAGTGGGAGGGGAAGGGAGTTCCAGAGGGCAGGGGCTAAGAAAAAGAAGGCAGAGTGACGGGTAGATTCAAGATGGGCCTGAGTAGGTGATGGGAGAAAGAGACGATTACCGTGAGACGAACGTAGGAAACGGGGAGAGGGCTGGAGACGAATGATATCAGCTAGGTACCGGGGGGAATCAGAGTGAAGAGCTCTGTGAGCAAGAATAAGCACCTTGAACATAAACCGGAATTTAACAGGAAGCCAGTGTAAAGAAAGGAGACATGGTGAGACATGGGCATGAATGGAAGAAGCAGTAACGAGACGGGCAGCGGCATTTTGGATAAGTTGGAGACGGCGAAGTTGATAGGAAGGAAGACCAGCAAAGACAACATTACAATAGTCAAGACGAGAAATAACCAGAGACAGAACGAGAGTGACTAGGGAGGAGGAGGGGAGAATGGAACGAACAGCCTTGATGCGACGTAAATGAAAAAAGGAAGAACGTACAACGGAGGAAATGTGATCGTGAAAAGAAAGAGACGAGTCTAGAATAATACCCAGGTAGCGAAGGGTTGGGGCGGAAGGAATGGGGTGAGAGCCCATGACAGGTTGAAGGGAGGGGGGGGGAGACCAAAAGTAACCCAAAGCGCAGATGATTTTGCAGGGTTAGCATGCATAAAGTTTGTGTCAAACCAGGAAGCGATGGAGGACAGACAGAAGTTCAAGGGGCCCAGATCCGGGGAGGAAGGGGAGGTATGGTGAACCAAGAGAATGTCATCGGCATAGATATAGAAGGAAAGAGCGGATTGTTGGATTAACAGGGCCAGGGGGGCAAGGAAAACATTGAAAAGCAGAGGGGCTAGAATGGAACCCTGGGGAACACCACAGGTAGCGGGGGTGGGAGGGGACGCCGAGGTGCCAGAGTGAACTGAGAAGGTACGACAGGAGAGGAAAGAGTGAAACCACCGAAGAACAGTGCCACAGATGCCAAAGTCAGACAGACGAGACAGGAGGGTACGGTGATCGACCACGTCAAACGCAGAAGACAGATCCAGAGAAACCACAAGAGAGATATCACCACGGTCGTGAGAACGGTGAAGTTCAGAAAGCAAGGCAGAAAGAATAGTTTCAGTACTATGACCAGAGCGGAACCCAGATTGGCGGGGGTGGTATCTTATGGCGTGAGTAGAATCGAGGTGAGAGGTTAGCTGAAGAAAGACGAGTTTTTCAAGGACCTTATTTTACCCTAATGTTATGGTAAAATAACACAAGACTGTGCCATTTAATGAATGTTAACTGGCAAACTTTGTGCATTATTTCTTTAATACACATTAGTAACTAACCTCCTAAATATAGTTGCTGTCCAGATAATTTTTGAAACTGCCCACATTCCACCCCCACACTACCCCAGCACTATATGGATAATTCTGCAGCAATCAGTAATGATTTTTAGTGGCACTATCCAAATAATGCCAATGAAAATCAACGGATAGACCCTGCCAGGAGCTCTTATCCAGACAGCAAGTTTTGTTATCAGATAAATGCTTTAGAATATAGGCCCAAAATATTTTTAGGATAACTTTCAATAATTACTTCTATGACTATAAATATGAGTTAATGGAAGTGATGTATTGATTCTCATGCAGAAATTTGTGCAAGAATCATATTTATAGATGGAAAAACTTTCCCATGCTTAACTCTGCTAAAAATATGCTCTGCCTCTGACCTGTCCAGTCACTGTCCAGTCTGTGCAAAGTGGTCAGCACAGAATGTTTACCAAGCTGTCCCATGCTACCAGTCAGTGCAGTATGCCTTGCATTAAACCCCACACCATTAGCACAATTTGGGCCATATTTACTAAACTATGGTAGCTGGGAGCATGTGCTTTAGTGTGGGGCTAACACATGTTTTGGCCATGCGGTAGCCGGGAAGGTGTGACCAGAATTATCCTGCACTAAAAACACCATGTTACCAGAGCAGCATGAAACTAGCTGGGGTTAGGGTGGAGTTGGGATACAGAGCAGCACATGGTTGGTGTGGCCAAGTGGCAAGATAGAGGCAAGATGACACTGCTAGCTCAGCTGCAACTATTACCAGCCTCCGACCAGGTGGTAGTTGCACTTGTCTTGGTAGCGTGTCAGCAACACACAGCATGGGTGTGGATGTCAAGTAGTTTAAAGCTCTAAACCCTCCCATACATATACCATCATTGGCAACGCTGGATGGCAATGTCCAGAATTGAACTAATCACTCACCTAGGGCATCAGTATCGGATGGGCAGCATGGTGTGCCTGCCACAGCAACAGAGCACCACAGCTTGACAGCCACAAAACCATGGCTTGCAGCACAAATGTGTATCGGTTGAAAGAGTGGGCACACACATATATATTATGATGTGAAAAGATGCACATCGAGTCAATCCCAAGCTTCTGTCTTGTGCAAGTGTGCATGTCAGGGCAGTTCCATGCTCCTGTCATTAGGGGGCGTTCTCACAGGTGACTGAGAGTTCCAGCCATAAAACCACTATAGGGGCAAAGCTAAGGGAAGCCAGGTTTCCTTAAACTCATGCTTATATGGAGCCACCTTAAAAGAGAAACAGGCCAGGCAATCCAGGCAGCAGGGAGTAGCCTAGTTGTTTCTTTAAAAAGCCAAAGGGGCAGTCATGGAAATGGGCCCTGGGAAGGAAGAGGCCAATAGCGCCAGCAGCTGTAGTGCCACAGGGAGCTGTAAAATGCAGGCACCTGTGGAAATACTATATCTGAGTCTGTCTGCCTCCCTCTGAGATGTATTGATGCCAGGCGTGGATGGGGTCCCAACAGCAGTGGCTGCCTGAGGGGCGGGCAATGTAGCCACCAATGTGTGCCACTGCCCCTCCCATCTGGACCTGGTTCCCTAGGTGTCAACTAAAGGCGCATGGTGGATGGACCGGCACTGTGCACCACCCCCACTGACACCATGCTGGCATATCAGCATGGGGTGGGGGTGGTGGCGGTGGGTGCAATGGCCCCCACCTGTAGCAGACTGAAGCCATGTCCTGGTACTGTGTGTCCTACACATTGCAACATATGCCAAAATCTGCCTGATAGGGCACATTTGTGAACTAGAAGCAGCGGAGCACATGCTGATCCCACCCCACTGATTCCGGACGTAGCATGACATGTGCCCATATCCCCGGTGGAGGGGGACATGAGCGGCAAGGTGTTCACAGCTGTATGGGTGCAACATTAGTGAGGTCACCTACAGCACTGAACTGGTGGGTGGTCCACAATGGAAGGGAGGGATGTAGCAGACGACAGGCCACCCACTCTGACCATTGGCCCATGCCACTGGTCTAGGGAATCATGTGGATTGCTCGGGCATGGATCAGACATAGGAGGACCTCTACACAGGACTGCATTCACCCTATCAATGACCACAGCCCCATACAGGGAGGGCTGCATCATATGGCAGCTCTGTGGCTCAACACACAAAGTTAGTGTGTATATGGGCAGATGGTCTGAGGTTCAGGAACTGGATGTAGGTCATGTATTGCATGTCACTGTGGAAAAACTTTAGCTTACAATGCAGATACAGTACCAGCATGTACAACCCCAAATGAAGTGGCTATCAAGGGTACAGACATTTATCAGCAACACAGACAGACTCCACTATCTACAGTTTGATGGAAAGGCAGTCTGATAGCACCAGCACACTGAGTGAGCGCTAACAACATGCATAAATGTCAGAGTGTGCTACTATCACTTGTACAATGAGCACACATTATCAAGGCTTAAACTGCTATGGAGACCAAAGTGGCAGGTAGGAATGCCAACCATCCCCACTTTTGCACAGCACGGTGATGTGTGTGTGTGTGTGTGTGTGTGTGTGTGTGTGTGTGTGTGTGTGTGTGTGTGTGTGTGTGTGTGTGCATTTGTGCATGTCTCTCCAGGGTTTTGTGGCCTTCTGCACTGCACTGTGCCCTGCATTTCCTAGGCTAATCCCAGTGTTAGTCGGCAAATGTGCATGACGAGTAGCCGAGGATTCTGGGTATGGCCTTCAACAGAGCGGTTTGCCCAAAATGTTTCAGTATCAGGTAGGGTCAATGGTTGGGACTTTGTAGTGCCTGTCTGCCATGTGCACAGCCTGGGTGGCCACAGCAGTTCATGCTGTGAGGACACTCTCATTCTGACTGGGCTGTAACCATGGCACGGCTATGTTTCCACATAATACCATACTTCTCTGATGATGGGATGCATGCTCTCTTCTGGGAAAGTAAACACTGTGCTGCATGCAGGATGTGCTAGACAGCAGAGTAAACATAATTGGTATGTGCATGAATCAGACAGTCCTGTGGTGGGCAATATGCAAAAAGATGTATCACACCTATTTGATAAATTAAACAGTAGCAAATCACCTGGACCGGATGATATACATCCAAGGTTGTTAAAAAACCTGAAATATGAGATAGCAGACCTACTATTAGTAATCTGTGATCTATCATTAAAATAATCTGCAATATTTGAAGATTGGAGGATGGCCAATGTAACGCCAATTTTTAAAAAGAGTTCCAGGGGTCATCCGGTGTTGGGGGTTTTCTGGGATTCCCCTAAGATTATTTGGGGATTTTCTATTTTTGTTTGGCTGCTTGTGTTCAACCCCAACATGCATACAGGACTTGCTTTAAACAAATTGCTCAAGTACCATAAAAGCATGGAAACGTTTTTATTTATCTTGACAGGTCTGTAACATCACAAGCTTTGCTTTAACTTATAAGGTACAAATTTCAATATCAATCCATAGCATCAATACATCTATAACAAGCAAAGCACCTGACTTAAGTGTAAAAGGTCCTGGAGACAGAGACAGCCTAACACCAGTGAGATCAGCTAATGTCTGTCTGCTTATTAGAATTTCTCTTCTATATTTATATTAATTTTCAGGCTCAAATTGCTGATAAATAGATTTCCCTTCTTTTCTCATTCTCTATTATTTCAAGCAAATCTGCTTCCCAATTTCTACCCTTTATTTTTTCCCTTGTAGCATCCTGTCTTCTCATTCTCAGCGACAAGGACTGCTCCGGCAGTCCTTGTCGCTGTGTGCTGGCTCTGTTTCCTGCAGATTAAGTTCTTCGTTCTGTTTCCCTTTGTTCATTCAAGGGGCCCAGGTGACAGATTTTCACTAGCTGTGTACTTTTCAGAGCTTCTCATTGTGTCATCTCTCTGGGACAGGATATTAGCTCATTTCATTGCTCAATCTTGCTGATTTTGCAGTTTCAGTGTGAAAAAGTCAGAGCAGGCTGTTTCTTTCTTAGGCCTGAGCTATAGACATTAGCACAAGATGGATTCAACCTGTAGCAAAGGTACCTGAAGGGGGATTCATTTTTCCCCTTCATTCCCCTATTGAATCCCACTTCAGGTCCCTTCTGTTGTCCCCTTCTACACTCGGCCATCCGGACCTCCAGTGAAACTCACTGAAGAGATGGAGACATGACGAGACCAAGTTGCCACATGAGATATGAATCCCATTAATTCTATACCTAACATAGGGAACTTGTAAAGAGAGGAAATCCATATAGGGTTACTTGACTGGCCCTCAGGTTTAGAAACTGCTAACACCTAATCAGGAGTTAGTGGGCCTGTTTCCTGAGTGCAGTTGAAGCCTGCATAAAAGGCTCCAGTGCCCTGCCTTTTTGAGGCTTTCCTAACCAGGGCTCCACAGATCAAACAAACAGTAAGGATTTGAGGGTTTGTTTGTTTGTTTTATTATATTAAATTGCTAGCTCTCTGACTGGGAGCTCTTAAAAGGTTTTTTTGTATATTTCTTAAAGCAAGGTTACTTTCTTTTTGCTGCTTTAGGGGAACTTTCCTTGAGCAAAGTAGGTTGCTGAACTCCAGTAACCTCCTCAGGTTTAGAAACTGCTAACACCTAATCAGTTGTTAGTTCCCTCCCTACCCACCCCGACTCCCACCCACCCCTAGTGAGCAGTCTTGCTTTATAGGGCACCTCCCCCTTTAACAAATCACAGAGAATTGGACCAGCACATTTTGAATATAATTAAAGAGATTTAACTGCTTTTTCTCTGAAAGGACAGCTGCGAAACCGACTGGTACTTGGTAGATCTCTCTCTTTTGCTTTAACAGATACCTAAGCTCCACGAACAGAACAATGGCTGGGAAAAATTGTATTGCTAAAGCTGTTGCCCCTGTTACAGCTTCTGCCTCAGTCCAGACAGAGGTCCTAATGCCAGTTGAAGGACCGGTTCCATGTGCAGGGTGCCTGCATGCTGAAGCTCTGAGGAAACAAGTGGAGAAACTCAGAGAGGAGGTGGCGAGGCTGAGGAGCATTCAAGACAGTGAGAAGTACATTGATGAGATGCTTCTTGGAGCAACCAAGCTCTCCAGCACAGGAGAAGATGGGTGCCAACAGAATGTCGATGGTTGGACACAAGTCACCAGGGCCTGCAAAATCACCAATCCAACTTCTCCAGCCCTTGAATTGAAGAACCATTATGCAGCCCTGGAAGTGGAGGAGGTGAAAGCATCCCTGGAAAGGGAAGAACCAGAGTTCAAGTACCCCAAAGTTGCAGAATCAGTGACCAGAAGGAAATGAAGGGTAGTGGTGGTTGGAGACTCTCTTCTGAGGGGTACTGAGGCGTCCATCTGCCGACCAGACTTGATGTCCAGAGAGGTATGCTGTCTGCCTGGTGCCAAAATCCAAGATGTTACGGAGAGTTTGCCGAGACTCATCAAGCCCACTGACTATTAACCAATGTTGCTAATCCATGTTGGAACAAATGATACTGCCAGGTATACCTCAGAACGTATCAAAAGTGACTTCATGGTTCTGGGACTGAGGGTGAAGCAGTTAGGTGCACAGGTGGTTTTCTCTTCAATCCTCCCTGTTGAGGGTAAAGGCCAAGGCAGAGAGGCTCGCATCCTGGAGATGAATGCATGGCTGCGTGGATGGTGTCATCGAGAGCGTTTTGGTTTCCTAGACCATGGGATGCTGTTCCAAGGGTTGCAGAGCAGAAATGGCATCCATCTGTCCAAGAAAGGTCAACGCATCTTCAGTAGTAGACTGGCTAATCTACTGAAGAGGGCTTTAAACTAGATTCGTTGGGGATGGGTGAAGAAAGTCTCCAGGTAAGTGAAAGCTCCCAGGTAGGTGATACATTAAATACCTTTATGGAAATGGGTAACAGGGGTAACATATGGAAAGCAGTGTGTATTAATGCCCGTAGCATGGGAAATAAGATCCCTGAAGTTGAAGCTTTGGTGGGAGTGGCTGACTTGGATTTAGTGGCAGTTACAGAAACATGGTTCACAGAAAACCATGACTGGGATGTAACTATACCTGGCTATACTTTATTCAGAAAGGACAGGGTAGGAAGAAGGGGAGGAGGAGTGGCACTATATGTAAAAACTACTATTAAAGCTTTGGAATTACAGAGCTTAAAAGGGAGAGAGGTGGCATTGTGGGTTAAACTAGAAAGAGGGAAAGATAAATCTATTTGCATTGGTGTGATATACAGACCTCCCTCACAAGAGGAAGAGGTGGACAGAGAGCTAATTGAAGACATACGCAGCATTGCTAGGAAAGGGGAAGTGCTACTGATAGGAGATTTCAATATGCCAGATGTTGATTGGCACATTCCTGCTGCAGTATCATCTAGAAGTAAGGAGATCCTGGATTCTCTACAGGGAGAATTATTCAGGCAATTGGTAACAGATCCCACACATGAAGGGGCCATACTGGACTTGGTGCTTACCAATGGTGAGAGTGTTTCTGATGTTGTAGTGGGAGATCATTTTGAATCCAGTGATCACCAGATGGTGTGGTTCAGTATTAGGACTAGGGCTGTTAGAATCCATTCCAAGGTGAGTGAAAGTATGCTTGTTTGTCAAGGGCAGTGTACACTACCAGACTGTCTATACTTGAGAAAGAGTTAATTTTGTTCAGAACTTTGCTCAGAAATAAACTTCATATATTTGCTTACTAAGTAGGTGAAGGTTTGCATGTCCTGTAAATAAAGAAAAGGGCAGCTTGTACTCCAGCCTTTTCGTCTCAGGGTTTTTAGATATCAAGCAGTCAGCAGTAAACAATTATGTCTTGGAATACATGTATGTCTTCTCATACTGACCTACACTGATTAGAAGTTGACCTATGATGTGATAAATACGCAATACCTGCGTGTAATAATAAAGTGCAATTATGCTGTATCATCCAAAAGAGCCTTATAAATAAAGTGAACCATGGCTAACAGTTAGAGTAAACAAAGAGAACTTGGTTCTATTTGTTTCTCTCCACAAAGCTTTGGTGTATCTATATAGAAGTGTGTGGTATTTTATTGCTGTCTTTGAATTCCTTTCGTACTGCTTTGAATGTAGTTTTCTGTGACTCCAAGAGCCCTGCAGGTTGCTGGTGAGGAGGGGCTAGAGAAAGCCCACAGTTTGTGCCGTGACTCGGATTTCTCCATTCCTGGCAAGGGCGGAAGGTGTTTGTGAGTATTGTATGGTGACAGCAATGGGTAATCTGTTAGGTAAACGTGAGTTATCTCAGTTGCGTGAATGGCATGACAAAGCTAAGGTCTTAGCTGTTCAGAAAGGTAGCCCTTCTTATTGTATGCATGAGAAATATGGGGATCTGGCTACTGATTATATTGTACACTGGCATGCAGTGACTAATGATAATGTGCTTTTACAGTTTCCTTTGGAGGGAACTTTTTCTATAGATAGACTTCGTTATCTGAAATGTGCCTTGCAGGCTAAACATAAATTATGTGATGCCCGTGAAGGGCTGGTGTTTAATTGGTGGCAACGAATGGCACATGATATGAAAAATGGTTTGTTTGTATTAAACGATGCTGGTAAAACGAGTGAATCACAGGAGAAAGAAAAAGATAGTGAACGGGCAGGGACGTTCCCAGCCGTTCTTTCTCCAGAATATGATGCAGATGTGGCTGCATTGGTAATTGGAGCTGGAATGGCCCCAAGTGCATCCCCAAGGTCTCCCCCTGTTTCTTCTGAGAGTCATGCAGTTTCTGGAAGGGGGAGGGTCACTCGTGCAACTGAATTAAGGGAAGAGATAAGGAATAAACAAAAGATATTGGGAGATGCAAAGATTGGAGATTATAGTAATTATAATATTTCTCAACTTAGAGAGGTGGATGCACTTCTTAGCCGTGAAATAGACAGTATTGTACATATGATAGAATCCTTAAAGAAAATAGTAAGGAATAATATTTCTGCTACAAAGGAATTGGGGATTTCTAGTAAGCTTATTGATGCTATTGAAAAAGATCTGGATAAGCTTTCTTTTACCTATAAGCAGAAATGTGATCAATTATATAGTGATATAAGTTTGCTTCAGACTGTTTTATGTCAGCATAATGATTCATGTTCTGTAACTGCAAAATCTGAAGGTGAAGATACAGTACCTACATATCCTTTTCGTGTATATCCAACAGGACCTACAGGTGCAATGACTGTGACTGCAAATTGGAGTCCTAAAGAAGTATTTGATTTGGCTAAAACCTTTCCTGATTACAGGGAAAATTCAGCAGATTTGTGTCCTTGTGGTCTCAAATAATTACTAGTTATAATCCTACTTGGGCAGATCTAGATAATCTGCTTAGAGCTGTTTTTATTAATCCAGCTGATTTTCATAAGGTAACTCATCCCATCAGAGATGATAATTGGATATGGCCACAGGCAGACCCTGTAACAGATTTTCAAGATCAGACACAAAGAGATAGTTTTGTTCTGTGTAGAGAGAAATTGTTAGAATCTCTTAAAGTAGCATGTAAGTCTTTGAGAGATTGGTCAAAGCTTACTTCTTTAACACAGGAAAAGAGTGAGAACGTTACAGCTTTCCACACGAGGTGTATGTTAGCTTTTAGAGATTATTCTGGCGAAACAGAGGATACACCTTCAGGATTTACTAATATTTTTGTAAATGGTTTGATTCCAAGAATAAAAGAAATTTTGGAAACTTCAATAATAGATTGGCCTGCTAGATCAGTTGATGCAATTTTGGAAGGTGCACGGTACAGTGAATTGAAATATCTCAAGGAATTGCAGGAACAACAAGCCAGATTAGATGTGAAGAAGACTAAGGGGCTTGTTTACAAAGCCGCGGTAGTGGTTCGCGATCGCGATCGCAGCCGCGGCCCCATTGAAATCAATGGGGCCGCGGCTCCGATTACGATCGCAAACTGCTACCGCGGCTTTGTAAACAAGCCCCTAAACTGCTTAATTTACAAATTGCTTCCATGCATCCAGCCCTGGGGAGGGGGCGGGGAAGAGGCAAGTTCAGAGGAAACTATGGCAATTATCAGCAAGGCACTTCTCAACGAGGGCGTGGACAAGCTAGAGGAATGCGAGCTTGTTATACATGCAGTAAGTGTGATCATTTACAGAGAGACTGTCCACAGAATCGGAATTTAGATGGCCAGAGAGCTGCGTGCCTTCCTCCCCCACCTGCTGAATTTACTCCTGTATACCAATGTTTTTCTAACCCAGAAGACTGTGATTCTTGGGATGCATGACTATTATTGAGTCTGAATGTAACTTCTCATGGTGAATTAGAAGCTAAACTGGGAGGTTCTATTGTGAAATTCATTATTGATTCAGGAGCCACGACATCTGCGCTGCGGTTACAGGATCTGCCAGCTGTTTATCAAACTCTTTTAACACATGCTCCGATAGTGCATTGTGAAGGGATTGAAGGTAAGATAATTCCTCACCGTAAACTTGAAGCTTTGCCTTTGCAGATTGGAGAGACTGTATACCCTACTAACTTTCTGGTAGGAGACACATTACCAGTGAATCTCTTGGGTCGTGATTTTCTTGCTTTGCATCACGCAACGTGACAAAGCTGTTCTTTTGCCAGCACAGGTTGCAGTTTTGAAATGTAAAGGACATTCCTCTGCTGATGATTTTGTTTCTCAGGGCAATCGATTTGCAGACCAAGAAGCAAGGAAGGCTGCCCTTCAGGCAATAGTGTCACCGACGCTGCTGTATTTAAAGCCTTCTAACGTGACTTTGTTCTCCCTGTCCTCTCTTTTACAGCAGTATAAAGACACGTCCCTTGAAACTAAAACTCTATGGACTTCATGGGGTGCATCCTGTGATACGCAGGGCTACTGGAAGAAGGAGCACCTACTCATTTGCCCTGACTCTCTTTTGTTTCCACTTGCTCTGTTCCTGCATCATAAACTTCACTTATCCGCTGCAGCCATGACTCATGCCTTTGCAGTATTGTGGTATCACCCAAAGTTTGTTTCTGTGGCACAGGCCGTGTATGCTGCTTGCTTGGAGTGCTTACAGGCTGGCAGGGTGGGGCCCCTTCTGAAAGTTGCTGCTGCCCTTCCCAAGCCCTCTGGCCCTTTTCTGATTTTGCAGCTTGATTTTACTGATTTGCCCTGTGCCAGAGGAGGGAGGCGGTATTTGTTGGTGATTACTTGTCTTTTCTCTGGTTGGGTGGAGGCTTATCCCACTACCAGTATGACAGCTGGGGTTGTCATAAAATTGTTGCTCACTCAGTTTATTCCTGTCTGGGGTGTACCTTTTGTTCTTTCTTCTGATCAGGGTCCAGCCTTCATTGCACGTGTCTGGGAGGATATTGAAAATTGGTTTGGTGTGAAAAGACAGTTCCATACGCCCTATCACCCGCAAAGCTCTGGCCAAGTGGAGCAGATGAATAGGACTCTCAAAGGTTTCTTACGCACTATGACACAGGATTGGGCTACAGATTGGACAGAAGCCCTTCCTTTTGCCCTTATGGCAGTGTGTAACTCCCCCCAGCGCACTCGAGGAGGTCTGACACCATATGAAATAGTTACTGGACGTCCAGCTACTTCTCCACATGCCTTGGCAGTTTTCCCAGACCCCCAGTTGTTGCGCAGCGATATCTTGACTTATTGTGCACGATTGCACTCAGATCTGTCTGTTTCCCCTTTATTGAAGGTGAATCCTCAACAAGATGTTCCTCCAGAATCATCCCATCTGGACGTGAAACCAGGGGATTGGGTCCTGATTAAGAATTTGCATCCAAAGACGCTTCTGGCTCCGAAATTCCTAGGTCTATTTCGTGTACTTCTGGTGGGATATTCAGCCTGTAAAGTGGAAGGACATTCTCGTTGGATACATCTTACGCAGTGTAAGAAGGCTCCCTCCCAAGATTCAGAAGATTCCCTGCATCCATGATTCAAGAAATACAACGCAGACTTCTCGAACAACAGTGATATTGCAGAAAAGACTTTTTAAAGTACTTTCAGTGAATAGAATGGTGTCATCACAGAAGAAGATTATTGTATTAAATAGATTCTGAATGGACCATTCAGGCAAAATGCTCTTGTTTCCTTTTTTTATAGTATTGCTTAGAGGGATGAGGTCATTTTAGATTAATGTTTTTCCTGATATATATGTAATGACCTTTAGGTACTTAACCTCTACTTCATAGATCTATTGAGCTTTAGAGGCTAATTATAGCTATAGTGTACATCTTCATTATAAAAGAAGAAGTATTAAGAAGAGTAGGTATGATTTCAGTTTTGATTTAGTATATTTTGAAGTAATTATAGTTTTAGATATTTAAAAGTTTTGCTAAAAATGTTTTTATATCTGATCTTAGTTGTGCTGGGGTATATTAGTAGTAGTAAAGCGGTGCTGCAGTTAGAACCTTGGGAATGTTATGATGAATATTCAAATATTTTTGAGTCACAGGTACACTCAGTGACAAAACATTTTAATTTATCAGATTGTGCAGTGTGTCTTCCATCTGTGACAGCTACCCAGCATGGATTTCTACCTAGGGTTAGGCCTAAGACCTTTGAGGAGTTTTGTGACATAGATTTTAATCTAACTACTGTACAATGGTCTCATACAGGCCCAGAATCTAGAATAGTTAGCCCTATGCCTCTGCAACATCCTCCAATATGTTTTATGGCTCAGAGTAAGGGAAAAAAGGTAGGAGACACTGCATGGAATGTTTGTAGAATAGTAATGCTGCATAATTCTTCTATCTGGTATAAGAAGTCCCTTGTAGGACACTCTTATATTTCAGTGGTACAATTAATGTCAGTTCATGGGAACCGGGTGCATGACTATGAAGTACTACAATATAATAGTTCTGGCTACCCTTTGAATGCCTCTAGTTCTGACCTAGGCATACCTAACTGGAGTTTACCTTTACTAGGGTATTATCATCCCTGGAAACGTAATTTGTCTGGCGGGCTTAATGAAATGGCCATGACTCAGTGGGCTTTGAATAATTGTATTCAGAATATATCTTGTCCTCAGAATTTGACAATCTGGAAAGATGGCTTAGTGGCTTTAGAAGGAGATTATTTTGTGTGTGGTACGTTTGCGTATACAGAGCTTCCCAGAGGTTGGTCAGGTACTTTATTTATTTATTTATTTTATATACATTTGTATACCGCTACTTCCAGCGATCAGCAGCGGTTTGATTACAGATTGGAAATTGTCAAATCATGACAGGAAATTTTTGTTTGTTATATAGCTCAATTAGATACCCCATGGCGATTTGTACCTTACCAGAACATTACTTTATTATCAACCCTGAACAATTCTGTTAGAAGAAAAATGGATGTTTCTTCACAGGATAAGGCCATAGAGGCTGCCCAACAACTGGTAGATACTACAAAACCTTTGACTAAATCTCAAATAGATGCATTCACAGGTACTGTGTGGCTTTCAACACTTGAAGCTATAGCACCTACTAGAGAATATGGTACCCAGATTATGCGACTACAGGTGGTTGTTGAACTTACAGCCCTAGACCTCACTGAGGCAATTAGTGTTTTGCAAGGTGCAGTAAACAAGGTGTCAGCCTATGCAGCCCAGAACCGAATGGCTTTAGACTATCTCCTAGCAAAGGAAAATGGTGTGTGTGGAGTGATAGTTGGTTTTTGTTGTAGTATGCTTGATAATAATAGAAAAATAGTAAAAGGCCTATTGGATAGAGTTAAGAACCGTACTTTTGTTTCAAGTGATAGTTATGTAAGTTCTTTTTCACCTCTATTTGATTCTGTTTCTTCATTTTGGAATTCCTTATCCAGGCCTTTGCAAGGCTTATTAGCATCATTGCTTGGCATTTTGGGGATTCTCATTTTAGGAGCATTAATTCTCTGTGTACTATCAGCTTGCTGTAAGAAATCAGTGGAATCACTGACCCCTGCAATGATGTTACAGATTGACCCAGAAACTAGTTTTAATTCCGCCTCCATGGCAATGTCTGAGTTTCCTTACTTTGAGAATGATTCTTTACAGAATCAGAGGAGGGACTGAAAGTATGCTTGTTTGTCCAGGGCGGTGTACACTACCAGACTGTCTATACTTGAGAAAGAGTTAATTTTGTTCAGAACTTTGCTCAGAAATAAACTTCATATATTTGCTTACTAAGTAGGTGAAGGTTTGCATGTCCTGTAAATAAAGAAAAGGGCAGCTTGTACCCCAGCCTTTTAGTCTCAGGGTTATTAGATATCAAGCAGTCAGCAGTAAATAATTATGTCTTGGAATACATGTATGTCTCCTCATACTGACCTACACTGATTAGAAGTTGACCTATGATGTGATAAATACGTAATACCTGCGTGTAATAATAAAGTGCAATTATGCTGTATCATCCAAAAGAGCCTTATAAATAAAGTGAACCATGGCTAACAGTTAGAGTAAACAAAGAGAACTTGGTTCTATTTGTTTCTCTCCACAAAGCTTTGGTGTATCTATATAGAAGTGTGTGGTATTTTATTGTTGTCTTTGAATTCCTTTCGTACTGCTTTGAATGTAGTTTTCTGTGACTCCAAGAGCCCTGCAGGTTGCTGGTGAGGAGGGGCTAGAGAAAGCCCACAGTGAGGATCTTAGACTTTAGGAAGACTAACTTTGCGAAGATGGGCCAATACCTCAGGGAGTCGTTAGTGGGATGGGAACAGCTGGGGGATATAGAAAAACAGTGGGCAAAACTGAAAGGGGGTATTTTAAGGGCAACCAACCTTTTTGTTAAAATGGTAAATAAAGGCAAAAGGAACAGGAGACCGCTATGGTTTTCGAAGGAAGTAGCTGAAAAAGTGAAGAAAAAGAGGGAGGCCTTCATGAAATACAAGAGATCACAGAGAGAGGAAGACAGGCATCTGTATTTGGAAAAACTTAGAGAAGCTAGCAAAGTAGTCAAGAAGGCAAAGATTCAAAAGGAGGAGGAAATAGCCAATGCAATAAAATGGGGAGATAAGACATTTTTCAGATATATTAGTGAGAAGAGGAAGGGCAAAAGTGGTATTGTCAGACTCAAGGGTGCAGGGGGGGGGGGGGGATATGTAGAAGCTGATGAGGATAAAGCGGAATTGCTTAACAAATATTTTTGTTCTGTGTTCACAGATGAAGAACCAGGAGCAGGACCTCAGAAAACACCCACAAATAAGAACAGAAGCGAGGGACATCTTGAACAATTTTCAGAAGACTGTGTTTGTGAGAAACTAGCTCAACTTAAAGTAGACAAAGCGATGGGACCAGATGGGATACACCCTAGAATACTGAGGGAACTTGGGGACGTTCTAGCAGCTCCACTGACTGACCTTTTCAATGCCTCGTTGGAGTCGGGAGTGGTGCCAAAGGACTGGAGAGAGGCTCATGTGGTGCCTTTACACAAAAGCGGAAGTAAGGATGTGGTTGAAAACTACAGTCCAGTTAGTTTAACTTCGGTGGTGAGTAAATTATTGGAAACGCTGCTGAAAGAGAAAATAGTGAGGTTTCTGGAGTCCAGCGGATTACAGGATCCGAGGCAACATGGATTCACCAGAGGTAGGTCTTGTCAGACAAATCTGATTGATTTCTTTGACTGGGTGACCAGTGAGTTGGACCGTGGGAGAGCTCTAGATGTGGTGTATTTAGATTTCAGTAAAGCCTTTGACACTGTTCCTCACAGGCGACTTATAAACAAACTGAGCACCCTAGGGATGGACCCTAAAGTTACTGCTTGGGTTAGAAATTGGTTGGGTGGGAGGCGACAAAGAGTACAAGTAAATGGAGCTCACTTTGAGGAGAAGGATGCTACCAGTGGTGTGCCCCAGGGATCTGTCCTTGGTCCGATTCTTTTTAACATCTTTGTTAGTGATATAGCGGAAGGGCTGTCGGGTAAGGTTTGCCTCTTTGCAGATGATACCAAAATCTGCAATAGAGTAGACACCCAGGAAGGTGTAGATAACATGAGGAGGGATCTAGCTAAGCTTGAAGAATGGTCTAGAATTTGGCAGCTGGGATTTAATGTTAAAAAATGTAAGGTCATGCATTTGGGCTGCAGCAATCCAAGGGAGCAATACAGTATAGGAGGTAAAGTACTTTTGTCCACTAAAGAAGAGCGGGACTTAGGCGTGGTTATGTCTGATGATCTTAAAGTAGCTAAACAGGTAGAAAAGGCGACGGCAAAAGCTAGAAGGATGCTTGGGTGCATACGGAGAGGAATGGCTAGCAGAAAAAAGGAGGTGATAATGCCTCTATATAAGTCTTTGGTGCGACCTCATTTGGAGTATGGTGTGCAATTCTGGAGACCACACCTTCAAAAGGATGTGAACAGGATGGAGTCGGTGCAGAGGGTTGCTACTAAAATGATTAATGGGCTTCATTATAAAGCATATGAGGACAGACTTAAGGATCTTAATATGTACACCTTAGAGGAAAGGCAGGATAGAGGTGATATGATTGAGATGTTTAAATACCTCCGTGGCATAAATGTTCAGGGAGAGAGCCTCTTTCAATTGAAAGCAAGTTCTGCTACGAGGGGGCATGGGATGAGGGTGAAGGGAGATAGATTCAGGAGTGATATGCGGAAATATTTCTTTACAGAAAAAGTAGTGGATCCATGGAATAGTCTCCCAGTGGAGGTGGTAGAGATGAGGACAGTAACTGAATTCAAAAAAGCATGGGACCAACACAGAGGATCTCTAAAGGTAAAAAGTGGACTGTTGTAGTTGTTGTTATGGAAGGACAGACTAGATAGGCCATGTGGTCTTTTTCTGTCATCATGTTTCTATGTTTCTATGTTACTTGTTACCTGAATATTGGACCGCTACCAAGTGGAACCCCTCTGGAATAAGAGGATGGGCATCAGACAGGTTACCATTTATATTAGTAACTCTAGGTCTATGGGCTAGGGAAGTATATTCATTGGCCTGATTTTGGGAAGTAAGAATGAGAGTTGTGGTAGACACCTTAGTCAAACACCTTCTACAGAAAGCTAGAATAAATGAAAAAACACAGCAGCTAACTGTTAAAGCAATGAGCAGACCAAACAAGGCTACAAGTAAGCCACGTAAGCCAGAGCTTAGGCCTGTAAACCAAGAAGCAACATCATTCCACCACGCTCCAACCTGAATCTGACCCTTAAAATCATTCAGATGTAATTCTGATAAGTGTCTAATTCTGTTCATTGCATTAAGTACAAAAGTTGTATGGTTTGCTATAACTGTGCAACAATTTGTTTCATTAATGAATTTACATGCCCCTCCCTCAGCTGCTAACGATAGATCTAAAGCTCGTCTATTTTGCAGAGTCATTTGATTGTTTTGCTCAAGGGATTTGGCTAGGAGAGTAATGGATTCAGTGACAGAACGCATTTGGACATGAAGCAAACATTGCAACCTACGTACAGCCATACCTAGTTCAGCAGTAACTGCAGTGATCTGAAATATAGGAATCCAAGAGGTATAGCTCAGGGCATCAAGCCATGTTTTTGTCAGCGGATATGTGGAATTAATATATTCATAAGAGGCCATGAGAGCAGCATCTTCAGATTTATCATACCAGGGGGAGGTGTCTCTTTTGTGTCTGTGGGCACTTGTGTGATAGTGACTGACATTGAGAGGGATTAACACTGAATAGGCCTCAGCCTTAACCAGAGCACAAGGAAGATGATTCAAGCCTATAGCCTGATACAGGAAACCCTGACAATACCAATAGTGGCCTGCAAGGGCCGAGAATTGGGTATTTTTGGTCCAGGTCCAGTTCATTTTGTGTCCCCATGCAATTGAAGTAAGCCTTATGACTGATTGATCATTACGGGGAAAATAACAGGAGGAATAAAGGGTACCAGTTCTGCGTCCAGGTATCTGGACTGCTGAACCATTTTTATAAATAGGACCCACTGTGTATGTGTTGTGCCAATAAGCAGGGGTAACATTCAAAGATGCATTAGTGATAACAAGCCAATTGTCCAAGCTATAAGGAGCCGAGAAGCTAAAAGGGTTTATAGACCTGCGGGAAACAGTAAATCGCTGTTGTGCAGGATGGTAGATGATATTACACTTCAGTGAAGGGCGTGTGTCAGAATGGACTAGCCCCCATTACCAATACAATATGGATATATCAAATGAGGAGGGGCATAGACTTGGACTGGGACCAGGTCAGATAAATTGAAATGCTCCCAAGTATGGGAGCAGTTAGAGGGGGCCCAGCATGGAGTAGTGTAGTATTCAGTAGGGTCCTGGCAAGCCAAGTTCCCCGAGTACTCCACTGGTTGTACTGGTACTATATTGACTGATGCATGCCCAACTCCCTTTGGCAGTGAGGTGCATATGATACAGTCCGAGATATTCATTAATTGGACAATCTCAAGAATTGTGTATTTCCATAGATTAGGTCCTGGTGTGGACCTTTGGGATTGTAAGGAACTACCCTGGGAAATATTAAAGGAACTATTGAAAGAACTATTCAGTTTCTGTGTAGAGAAATTCAGAGGAGCAGGTTGAGGAATATATAAGTATGGAAGGAAAAGAATTAGAAGTGATCCTATCAATGCTCCACAAAGAATTGCCCATACCATGAAAGGGGAGGGATTCAAAGGGGACTGGTGGGCCTTATGCATTATCAAAGCAATCTAAAAAGCAGCAATACTAAGCAAAGTACAACAAATATGATTACTAACAGAATGAAAATTACAGGAGGTGGATCTAACACAGAGGGACTGACAGGAGATAAATAGGCTTCAGATAGTATACACATTAATCAGTTATACTAATATCTTAAACAGGCACTAGGTAAGTGTCTTTATAGTGGGTTCAAGTGGAGCTTCTCTTTTTCCAGATCTCTCAGAGAAGTGTCCATCACAAATGATATCACTGTTCTGTACCCACAGTTTGTTGAACACTACTGATGGTAGAGGCTGAAAAAATATCTTTGCTGTGTATCCACAAAGTGCTGTTATCAAGCTGAACAGCGGTTGGAGTTACAGTTGTAACAGTATGTGGTCCAGAGTAGATAGGATGGTACCACTTGTCCCTCACTTGGATCCGGCGGTAGACAAGATCACACAATTCAAAAGCATATGGGACTAACGCTGTTGGTGGTATGCGGGAAGCCAACTTCTGTTGAATCAAGGATACACTGGTCTGAAGTCCTGTAAGATAAGCAGAAAACAAGCCGGGCAAACTCTGGGTACCTGACTTCATAACTGGGCACATGCTCCTTCTTCCAGTTATGATTTCATGAGGAGTTAGATCTAACCGCTTGATAGGATTATTTCTCAATAGATACAGACAAAGAGGTAATGCCTGCAGCCAGGTCTGGCCACTCCCAATCATTAGCTTTCTTAACTGTGTTTTAATAAGACCATTGCACCTTTCTACAAGGCCATTTGAGGTTGGAGAATAGACAGAAACATAGCACCATCTAATGAGCAATTTTTCAGAAAATTCTTTGACTAATTGATTTTTAAAATGGGACCCATTATCTGATAAGATTTGGGCAGGGGTCCCATACTGGGGAATTATATGTTCCATTAATACTTTTAGGACTTCAGCAGCGGTCTCTTTCTTACATAGAAATGATTCAACCCATTGTGAGTAAGGACAAACCAGAACCAATAGGTATCGTCTGCCCTGACATTTCACCTGCATATCAGTGAAATCAATGTGCCAATGCAGAAAAGGTCCTTGTGGTCTTGGTATTGCATCCCTACTTGGTTTAAGACGTGCATGGGGAGTGCTAGTGATACAGGTGTGGCAGCCACTAACTACTGCCTGAACCAACTTACGCATATCAGGACACCACAATGTATCCCCAAGATGAGAGACAATGGCTGTCATACTGCAATGATCTGCATAGTGCAGCACAGTTGACAAATTTATCAAAGCAGCAGAGGAAGCACACATCTTCCCTGAAGACTGCATCCATACTTTGTGGTTCTTATTACATCCAGCATTCACCCATCACTGTAATTCATTCTGTAACACATTTTCCTGTAAATCTTCCAGTTTGCAAAGGTCATGCTGGCCACTCTGCTGACGGGTTACTACCATAGTCTCAGGGACTTCAGGACAAGTGGTTTCTTGTGATAGGCTGTCAGCTATCGAGTTTCCATACTGCTCCCATGTCTTGACTTCCTGATGTGCTGCAACCCACTCACATGCTGTCAAATAGTCCTGATCTGCTCTTTCTCTGAGCATTTCAGAAACTTCCATTAGGATCTCAGCTTGTTGGAGAAGCTGGTATTTAGCTGACAAATATCCCCTCTTGGCCCAAATGGTACTATATGGTATTGAGCTACTTACAAACTGAGAATCGGTGTAAATTACTAGATGTTTATTTTCATTTTCTCTCAGGACTTGTACTAGTGCTGCAATTTCTACGCTCTGTGCCCTGTATCCTAGGGGCATCTCATACTGTGCTGTAGAAGTAACTACTCCCTGTGGGGTTACTCTACAGATAGCAAAACCTGCTCTGCCATCTCTCTGGGATCCATCTATGAACCAACATTCAGCCTCTTGAGGCACATCTGAATGTGGCACTATCCCTAACGTGAGTCTGACATCTTCTCCTACTTGCTGCAGGCAGTCATGTGTGATAGTAGATACCTGGAGGAGGTCCTGTAAATCCCTAAAAGGGTTCTGCTTTGGTACAAATTGGTGTCTAATATGGCTGCGTAGCAGCGCAGCTACACACTTACCTACTCTGGCGGATAAAAAATGAATGGTACTGGACTTTAAAAGCGCATGCAGTGTGTGGTCAGTATATAAGTTTACCTGTAAGGGAGTCATATAACCATACAATTTTTCAATTGCTGCACTGGCGACCACTAACCCTGCTCACAATTTGTGTATCCTTGCTCTACTAGAGAAAAAGATCCTGACAAATGTCCCACTACTTTACCATCTCCCTGCGTGGCAACTGCTACCCAGGCAGTGGGGCTGTGAAACACAGAGACATCCACTGGGAGGCTGTGATCAGGTAAATAACGTGATGGCAAATCATTCAGATCCTTTAATAATGTTTGCAAACATAACCTTTCTTCCTCACTGAGAGTTATAGGCTGGGACCCTTTTGGGTTCCCTTTCAAATGTCTCCTGAATATCTGAGTCCTCACACTATATCCTGGCACCCAGAGACAGCTATAGTTTAACAGTCCCAAGAGTGCCCATAACTCTTTCACAGTGTGAGGTTCAGTGACCTTGAGCAGAGCTTCCTGAAATATGGGTCCTAATAGTTTTTCCTTTTCACTGAGTGTCATTCCAAGGAATGTCACCTGTAATTTACAGTACTGAAGTTTCTCCCTGTTCACTCTGTAACCACCCTTAGCTAATAACACTAACAATTCTCGGGTATGTTATTTACACAATTCCTCAGTGTCTGCTGTCAAAAGTAAATCATCTACATACTGGACAAGTGAAACTGAGCCAGGCAGCTGGCGTTTGAAAGGAGCTAGATCTTTGTCTAAACATCGAGTGAAAATTGAGGACTATCTGTGTATCCCTGAGGTAATCTAGTCCACTGAAAATGTTGCCCATTATATTGAAATGCCAGCAATGGCCTACTATCGGGATGGACTGGGACCCCCAAAAAATGTATTTGATACATCTAAGACAGTACTATATTTCCTTGGTAGGTTTTGCTGTAACAATGTAGCTGGGTTAGCTACAAGAGGGAACTCTGCCTCTACCACTGAATTAAGACCTCTCAAATCATGGACCACTCTCCACTTACCATTGGGCTTTTTAATAGGAAACAGGGGTGTATTAAATTGAGACGTGCTAGGTTCTATAATACCATTTTGCAATAACATATCAATCTCCTCACTTGCTCCTACTACAGCTTCTGGCTGTAGTGGATATTGAGCAACTTTTGGACCCTGACAATTATCTTTTAATGTAATTCAGACAGGTGATGTAGACCTTATTAGGCCAAAAGGGTTTTCTGGGGTAGCCCAAACTTCAGGTGGGATATTAGCAAAATTTGTCTGACTCTCTGTCTGCAGGAGCAAAGCAGATGGTGTGCTGATAAAGGTAATCTGTACCTCAAAGGCGGATAGTAGATCCCGGCCCATCAAATTAACTGCCACCCTATAACCGTCGATAGCCAAAGTGTACATAGTTACCCTGTTAGTCCTGTATATAGAACCCCGTTCATTGTAAGTCCCCTGCAGAATGCCTGCACAGGACAAATGTGTTACATGTAAACCGCACTGATTTCAAATAGCACGGTATAAAAGAAACATTAAATAAAATAAAAAAAATAAAATAACTGGACAATATGGGGCATACAATAGGGGTTTACAGATATGTTGCCCCATGAGTTCTACCTCAATGGGTACTGTCATTTTGGTAGTAATTGGGTCTCCATTAAACCCTGTTGTCACAGTAGTTTGATGAGAGAGGTTTACGCCTGGGGGTAGGGAATTCAGTACTGATGTTGTGGCTCCGGAATCCAACAACATCTACACTTTATACCCATTTAGACGGACTTCAATTATCGGCTCACGCTCATTGAGCATGGCCCGCATCACCATAGAGAGTCATTGTGGTCCCCCTTAAGGATGCTGCCACTGGGGAAACCTGCTCTGAGGACCCTGGTAGGCATTGGGTGGCCCTTGTGGTTTTTCTGATCCTCGGGCTGGGGGGCTTCGGCATTCACGCTGAAGATGTCCCCTTCTGCCACAGTTCCAGTAACTAAGGGCGCTTCTCTGAAAATGCTGTGACTGAGGTGGTCCTGCCCATCCCCCTTTCCAAGTACCCCCACTGTTTGGTCCTGTCTGGTCCCAAGCCTAAGCATATAAGCCTAAATTCTCCCAGGAGTCTTCTTCAATGTCATACTATTCCAAATCTCTAATAATTTCATTCTTCTGTTTTATAATGGCCCTAAGTTTTTGCTTTTCTGCCTCATGCTGCTTTTCTGTTTTATTTGAACCTTCTCTTTCTTTTTCCTTCTCATCGTCCTTTTCCTTGTCTTTCTCTTTAAACTTACTTTTATCAAGATCCTCCTGCAACTCTCTCGGTTGTAATGCCATTAATTTTGTCTGCAAACGTTTCATATCCTTCTCAGGTTTTATCTGTTCTTCTTCAGCTAATTGACAAAATGGTGTATATGTGACTGCTGTCTTGCCCAGGACTCATCTTCTAACCCCACAATCATGTCAAGTCTTGATTGAACTGATTTAGGCAAAGTATTGCTAAGTGTTTGGAAAAATAGAGGCAGGAAACCTGGGTCAGAATAAACCATCCCAGTCTGGGTTTCCCACAAATCTTGAAATCGGGCAATATATGCACTAATATCTTCTCCTATCTTAAAACACATTTTCAGTAGTGGCCCTAAATTCTTCTGGGTGGGGTATAGTTCTTTTATAGAATTCCAAACTCTGGGTCAGTGCTCATTAAACTCAGACCCATCATATCGTGTTTCTGCTACAGTAACTTGGGGTAAATTAGCTCTGGCAAAAACTTGATTTGTTGCATCAGTTCCCAGGAGTTTTGCTAACAGTGCTTTAACATCCCCTAGCCCTAAAGTATACCCTGCCTTAACCCGCTCAAACTTTTGAATCTAGGAAGCCGCCCTCTACTAAGAGGAGGTAAGGTACTAGCTATATTATCCATATCAGTAAAATTCCAAAATTCGAATAGTTCCTCCTCTTGAATGCAAGAGGGGAAAGCACAGTTTTTCTTCATATTCTTCCAATATTTCTAATCCTGTCTTCATGCAATCTAAATCCCATTGTGGGTCTCCCGCTCCCCCATGAATGCAAAGTCTAGCAGTATTTAAATATGCAGTGTCAAGTGCTCCCTCAGGAGGCCATTGCAACATTTGCGGCTGGTTCTTTAATGTCCAGCCATACATATTGTCATTCCATCTGTCGATGAAGTAACGATTTCCCTCACCCTCAGCTACTGTCTCCTTAGACATTAGTGAGGCTCCAGTCTGACTGTTATTTCTTGCAATCCCAATGTGCTTTCTATTACTTTCCTTGTTTTCATAGCTGGATCTCAAAGAGTACAGTCTTTCTTGAGCTGTGCTTAATTTGTCCCATTCCTATTTCACTCTATCTGACTCCTTTCTGTTATGCTGTTCCCACTCCTCCAGTTCTGACTTCCGCTCCTCCCAATCTTTAATTTGTGACTCTTCTAATTTCTTTTGTTCTTGTTCTTTAAATCTATCCTGTTCTTCCTTCTCCTTAACTTTCTCTTCCCACTCAGCCTGCAGATTTCTAGGCTTATTCTAAATTGTTCCTCTTGTTCTTGACGAGCCCTTTTCCATTTCTCAGTACTAGCTTCTAACTCTGCTTTCCATTGTGCTAATTCGTTCTCACAAATTGGCTTCTTACAATATTCTAATTTAACTGTCCCTGATATTTCTGCCCACTCTTCTTTCTCTTTCCCTATATCCTCACATGCTGCCCTCATCTCAGGATCTTCTATCGGGCCTGGGAACATTTCGTCATAAAATCTCCTTTCGGGTGAAGTCTCCTTCAAGTTACTGTGGAGGGTCCCCTTGGATTGTTTAGGTTCCTGATCTATAGGAAAAGGGTCTTGGTATCCTATAGCTGCAACTGCAGTTAAGGTAGGATATAGTCCTGTTTCTCCCAGATTATGTGTGGGGCTATAAGGAGGGGGTTCCTCGCCACATTCTCTTGCTGCATCCACCCATAATGTGACATGTTGTAAGTGTTCCACTAATTTCTGTCCTGTTTTGTCCTTCTTTATCTTAGGGGTATGTTTACTAAACCATCTTAATGTAACGGTGCTAGTTGCAGCAATAATGTGAAGAATGCCTTATAAGGAGTGGGCGTTCTGGCATCAAGGTTGCAAGAATCTGTATCGCGCGATAGTGGTCGCCGTGGCATGTTAATGCGTGTTGACCCTAAGTTCATGCCAGCGCAGTGTTAGCAGCTATAAAGATGTAGCCCACTGGTTACTGGAATGCCTGTGGAGGCAGAGGTCATGGGTTCAATCCCACAGTGGTGTCATGTAAGAAGGCTGTCTGAGGCATTTCCTGTTTTTAATTTAAATCAGTGCGGTTTGAGGCAGTTCCCATATTTCATTTAAATCAGTGCTGTCTGAGGCATTTCTTTTTTTAAGTTAAATCAGTGCTGCCAGCAAAAACACCCTCACAGTGCCATAACATAAGGTGTCACATAAGGCGTCCTATAAGGCAATCCATAGGGCACATTACAAAGTGCCCTGTCTGCCAAAGTGCCTTCTAATGTGTCCTATAGAGCGCCTTATGAGTCACCTTAAGGTTACAGCACTGTGAGGGTGCATTTTGCTGGCAGCACTGATTTAAATTAAAAGGAAAAACCTCATTAAATAGCACCAGTGAGGGATCAAACCTATGACATCTGCCTCCACAGTCATTGAAGTAACCAGTAGGCTACATCTCTACAGCTACTAACACACTGCTGGCTAGCTAAAGAAAGACTTTAGGTCACCACACAAACTGTCTGCTGTGGTTAGCAGGATAGGGTAAACCCACCTGTACCCATGATACACTGCACATGCAAATCAGCAGTCTACAGATGATCACATAATGGGGCATGCACCCCCACAGCACCTAGGCCTGGTAGGGAGAACTGACCGTGTATGTTACTGGCATAGAGTAGCTAGAGACCGTGACATTGTGCAGGTCCTGTGCTCACATTGAGGGTGAGGTGGGGCACCCAGCACCAGATCCACAGCACCTGTCTTGACTGAGATAGGCTATGCTGCAGGTCTCCATCAGAGCCAGTGTATGATAGGTAGTCTTTGCAGACACACCTAGGCTACACCTGTGTCCATCTGTATTTCCCAGTCATGTCTAGCCCTTATGGACTGTGATGTACCCAGAATAGTGCATATCCTGCGTGGCTACTATGGTCACATGTTATAGGTGAAGGGTGGTGTTTGGATCCAAAAGCAGATTGTGTAGCACCACCCAACCCAACCCACCCCACCCTCTGTGGCTGAGGGTGGGGGGACAGGATCTCCCACCAACAGATCCACATTGTACATCTCTGCAATGGTGGCAGTAGAGAGGACCATCAACCCCAATGCTGCTGGGGAACAGGCCCCCTACAAGGCAGTCAATGTAGATCTGTGCATGTCACCTAAGGCAATGGCAGACAGGCAGAACACTGGAGAAGCTCAGGTGCCCCCCAAGACTATCTGACATTCACCAGCAGAGGGGGACAGTTAGTGTCCACCCACTGCACCATGCAAGGTGTTCCAGCCATACACATGCTAACTGCAGACAGTCTGCTAGCTAGTACATGTTCCTGGAAAAACTGTGTGCACACCCAAAAATGGGACTGGGACACACACACGCGCAAATGCACACACACCTAGCAGACATATCAATGATTGGGCCCCAGGAAAAAGAACCCATAAATATCACTTGAGAGAAATACTTTGTAGCACTATGGGGGAACCTAGCCATACCGTGGTCACTGCTCAGTCAGGGTGAGAATGGCCTCCCAGCATGACATGCTGTGGCTACCCTGTCCATGCAGGTGGTGGTCAGGCACTACAATGTCCCAGCCATTGCCCTATACCCTGTGCAGATGCATCCTGCCCAGGCCACCCTGTCCGGGCCATACCCACAGTACCTTGCTCCTCATTATGCACATTGGCAGGCTATCACTGGAAACAGTGCAAGCAGTGTGGGCTCAGTGAGGTGTAGGCAGCCACAACACACTGGATAGACAGACACACACTCCCACACCTATGCATTGTGCAAATATGGAGGTTTGTGGCAGCCCTGGCCGCCACACCAGTCCTGGGCACAGTGCGGGCATTGCTATGGTACATAATACTGTTGGGGTCACTCCCCGGGGTGGTAAACACTGTCAGAAGCAATAACTGAAACATACTCCACAGATATCAGAAAGGTTGCTATGATGAATCTCTATCAACAAATCATGTTTAACTTAGGATTTGTTATGTGACATTAATCATAGCAACCTTTTGATATATGTGGAACGTGTTCTGAAGTTTAGGACGGCATTGCAAAGGTATGCAGGTGCCAGTATTGGGAGATGCTGCTCCGTGCAGGGCCCAACAGCCTGACTCTCCATGAGGCTTTGGATAGTGGAGCCTGTGGGTGTGGGTGTTTGTGTCCCTGTTGGCTGCTGCTCTAGGGCAGAGGTTCCCAACTCTGGTCCTGGTGGGCCAAACACTGTTCAGGTTTTCATGCTGTCCCAAATGAATATGCATGAGATACATTTGAATACAATGGGGGTGATGCATACAAATGCAGCACAGGCATATTTATTAGAGACAGCATGAAACCTGCTCTAGGGATTGCACATGTTTATGCTGTCTGTGCTGTGTAGGGTAAAATATAGGCGCTTCAGGCATGTTTATTTTATCTGCAATAAAGGTTCCATCTTTATTACCATGGTTTAGTACTGGGTAAAAAATGGGGACAAGGTTGGCAGGAGCCACAGCTGGGACTTGAACTTGTGAAATTCTGCACCTGAACACACTGGCTGTGTGTACTGCACCAAACCTCTGCCACAGGGGCAGATCATTCCCTGGGGATACCATGACTGTTCGTCAGACAGACCTTGTTTGTTGCAGTGCACGGCACCCACCTAAACGGGGCTTGGCCGTGGTTTGCTGTGGGCAGATGCCACTGCCCCCTCCACCACCAGCACCCCTCTGCCACCATGCTGACATGCTCTTATGCCGGTGGTGCTGGTGGTGCGCAATCCCAGGCCATCCAGTGTGATGGTAGGCAGCTGCCTATGGTGTGGGTTCTCGGGTAGGGGTGCCTACATGGACATGCGTGGTTCCCCCCCCCCCCGGCTCCGCCTGCCAATGTTATGTGCCCTTGGGGGTACCTGCTGGGTAATATCCCCTGTGACACTGTGGGACACACTCTTGCCCATGTTGGACCCTCGTCAGTTGCTGTCTTGCTACTTTACAGTTTTGGCATTCCTATGTGCCGCCTAGGCATCTGCCTAGTCCGCACTGTGCCCCAGCTGGACCACAGCATGTGCCGCCTGCAGCCCCCTGTATCCCATTTACAGCATCAGTACAATTGCCCTTTCCTATGTGCCCATTCTGCTTTTGCTGCACATGTGCACACCATAACAAACCTGCCCAATATAAACGGCAAAAACCCTGATCACCGCTATTTCAATGTGGGATCATTCACTTTGTAGGGGGACAGAGCATAGACCCTTCCAAACATGATATCTTCCTTTTTACACTTTGTCAATGGTGTTGCTTTATGTTTATCATTAATATCACTATTGGCCAGCTTGGTTATTGGAATTTCAAATGTGGTTTTGGTCATTTTATATGTTTATTTGCCTTTTTGGTTCCTGCACATGTATCACTACTATCACTTTTTTGAGTTTCCCTGCCTTTGCTGTACATTGCTGACTGAAATGGTTTCTCTCTCCTGCAAATGTGCCTTTAACGCGAGGGTTTCATTAGCGTTACTGTTCAGACCCAGATTTCACAGCGTTAGTGTGCCGGGAGCCTCTCCCCGCCCACTCTCCGCACATTGACCCTTATCTATGCCCATTGACCCCTATCTCCGCCCTCTGGGAGGCCTTACTCCACCCTTCAGACCCGTATTTCACAGCGTTAGTGTGCCTTAATGCCGCTGCCGACGTTATCGCGTGATACATGACATTATCACCCGATTTATCACGCAGTAACATTATGTATCACGTGATAACGTCACCGCTGCTACGTTTGGTTTAATAAACATACCCCTTAGTTTGCAAGTCATGTAGCGAACGTGGGTCAAGGGTAACACTTGCTGGCCAGGCAAAAGTGGAGTCCCATAGTGCCCAGTTACGCCAATTCTTGCAGAACTGTTCTAAAGTTTTAGCTGCAAGTGGATATCTCTTAATAACTTTCTGTAATGAAGTCTGCTCTTGTACGTTCACTTTTCTTGTTGTCAGAATCAGTTTCTTTTGTCTTTTTCTTAAACATCCTAACTAGTCTACAATATCCTACTTATGCAAAATTTCCTACCTATGCAAAGTGAAAAACAACAATGTGACAATGAATATATATATATATATATATATATATATATATATATATATATATTGTGATAAGGAAGCTTATCATAGCTCAGGAAGGAGCTATAGTAAAGGTGAAGTGACTCTGAACAAGCAACCTGTCAGTTCTGGTAGAAATAAGAAAACAGAATTTTTCTATAAAAGACTACCAGTCCCAGAATGCACCAGGTTTCCAACAGCCATTAGAGGAGCTGAAGTGGGCAAACGTGTGCTCAATCAGGAGGGCTATGAGGTAATCCCTAAGCACTCATCTCAAAGGGCAGGGCCTGATTCAGCACAGCTGCGCTGTGCTAGGGTGGAGCACTCATCAAAGCAGAATAAAGGTAGAGTTTATTCTACAGAGAATTATCCTCATCCTCAGAATCAGCTTGGATATCCTCAGCTTGGAGGTCTTCATCATCTGGAGGATCATCAGAAGCAGAAGCCAGAGCGGATGGACAGAAAGGGCAAGAAACCCTTTGGAAGAAAGAAGAGAAAAGCATTTGGGAGGTCTAAAGGAGTCCAGAGCAGTACGTATACTGGGAGACATTCAAAAGGCCAGCATACACCATTGGACTGGGGAAAGCCAGAGGAATGGTGCTGCAGAGCTAGGAATCTCCAGACGGTACCTGTGAGGGAGACGGCTGCACGTGGAAGGGACCCTAGGACCCGTGCCAGAAGGTATGTGAAGAGAGATCCAGTGTCCAGGGATATGGATTGGAAGGCTGGACATAAAAACTGGACTACATACTGGCCAGGCTAATTAGAGAGGAACTCTAACAGCAATGGAAGCTCAGGTATGAACACTGATCTATGCCCTAGCTATAACCTTGAAAGACAGCAGGGAAACAAGTATTCTCCTGAAAGTGCTCCATTGAGAAATTCCTCTGTGCCAATCCATGATATTGAACCGATGATTGTTGAGGAAGGGGGAGAAGTCTTAGATACAGGCTGTGAATACATGGATTGCTCTCTGTCTAAACTCCTTTGGTAATTTTCTCTGCAAATTGCGGTATAAATCTGCGGTAGTATCCAATAAGTCCCAAGAAACTTCTTAGTTGTTTCTTTGTTGTTGGAGGGGGAAAATTCCTGATGCTATCTACCTTACTCATTGGAGGTTTAATTTTTCCTCTTCCCACTTGGTGACCCAGGTATTTTACCTCCCTATTTGCAAAGGCACACTTCTTCGGGTTTAAAGTGATTCCCGCTTGCTTCATGGAGCACAAGACTGCCCTGATCCTCTTTAGATGCTCCGCCCAGGTGTTACTATGGATTATGACATCATCCATATATGCAAAAGCATAATTTTGGTGGGGTCGAAGTACCTGATCCACTAACCTTTGGCAGGTAGCCGCTGCTCCATGCAGTCCGAAAGGCATCCTCTTGAACTGGAAAAGGCCAACGGGGGTGCTGAACGCAGTCTTCGGCTTCAACTCCCTGGTTAGAAGGATTTGCCAATATCCTTTTGTCATATCAAGGGTGGTTAAGTATTGAGCCTGTCCCAGCTGGTCCAACAGCTCTTCAATTCTTGGCATTGGATATGCATCAAAAACTGATATTGCGTTTACCTGCCGGAAGTCAATACAAAATCTTAAAGATCCATCAGGCTTCGGCACCAGGACTATGGGCTATTCCAGGGACTATTTGACTCCTCTATTACTCCCATGTCCAACATCTCCTGGACTTGTGCCACTACTTCCTGTCTCTTGGCTTCAGGCAAGTGATATGGCCTTTGACGAATTAATTTCCCAGGTGGAGTTATTATTTCATGGGCAACCAAATGTGTCTCCCCAGGTATGGGTGTCAACACATCTGGGAATTCTTTAAGAAATTTCCTAATTTCTTCCTGTTGTACCACTGTCAGGTCTTCACCTATTTGGGGCTCTGATTTTTCTTTACAATCAGATACCTGGGGTCCCAAATCTTCCTCTTCATTCACCTCCCTCTCTCGGGCACAGGTGGCAGCTAGGCTTTTAACCCCTTTGACGTCAGTAGAACCAAAGCCTTTGGTTCCACGCTCAGAATTTTCCAGGGATGTGACCTCCTCCACAGGTGGAAAACCCAGTCTCTCACAGATCAATTGGGCAATTCTGTCTCCTGTCTTCACGTGATAATCATTCTGTCCAAAATTAAATAACAGAACTTTAATATTGCCCCTGTAATCGGGATCAATTATTCCCGCACCCACATCGATGAAATATTTAAGGGCTAATCCGGACCTTGGGGCTACTCTCCCATAGCATCCAATAGGTATTTCCACTTGGAGACCGGTGTCAACCAGGGCTCTCCCTTGGCTAGGTACAGTCACATTTTCTATACTGCACAGGTCAAACCCAGCAGCTTGAGGGGTTGCCCGCTTAGGAGCTTGGGCCTTCTCTGTGACCCTATAGTACTTTAAAACGAATGTCTGCTTTGGGGTAGCTTGGTCTTCTGGACGCTTAACCATCTTTTTAGCTGGGGTCTGAGGACTTCGAAATAAAGGCCCGGGAGCTATTACCATTAATCCTTCTCCCTCCTTCTTTCCTAGTCCTTCTACTAGACCCTGCTTAAATCTTGGCCAGTCTCTTCCTAGAACCAAATCAAAGGGTAGCCTAGGCACCACTGCTAACAGGACTTCCTCTTGCTCCCCCAGGCACTTAACCTTTAGCCTATAGGTGGGATATGATGTTGCAGCACCATGAATGCATCTGATGTGAACTTGGCTTTCAGGGGTTCTAGGCACAAATCCTTCTTGGGCCTCTATCCTCTTCCAAAGCCTTTTTGACATCATACTCTGGTCTGCCCCAGAGTCTAACAAAGCATTTGTGGTAATTCCTTGCACATCAACCATCAAAAGAAATCATTCTTTGGGCTGTTTTAAATCCACACCCATTAAGCTAGTGTGTGTCTGGCATTCCTTTTCTAAATGTCCCCATTTTCCACACTTGAAACATTTCTTTCTACTCCACTGTGTCATCTGGTTTGGCACAGTACATTTTTTTTCATAAACATTTTTTTTTCTGATACAGCACAGCTTGCCTCAGCACCCATCTTCAGAGGGCCACCCATTCTATGGCAAGCCTGCGTGGCTTCCAAGAATCTCTCTGCTAGCATGGTTGCCTCTCCAAGATTTTTGCAATTTTGCTGTATAAGGAAAGTGTGCAAATCTTTAGGCACCGCAGACATAAATTGTTCCAGCATAATAATGTCTAATAACATTTCTACCGTCTTTTGCTCAGGCTCCAACCATTTTACAGCTAATCCTCTGATTCTCTGACTCAGAGCCCTGGGTGTTTCACCCACTCTCCATGTAGTAGCTCTAAACATTCGCCTATACTCTGAAATAGACAACCCTAGGCGATCTCTAATAGCAGCCTTTACATCCTTATAATTCAAAGCCTGGGCTGCTGGCATTGCTCTATAAGCTGCAAGCGCCTCTCCAGTTAATGAGGCTGCCAGCCTTACTGCCCACTGGGTCTCTGGCCATGCTAATGCTTGTGCCACTCTTTCAAAAGACTCTAGAAAATCATCAACATTATCATCTGGAGTTAGCTTCCCAAAACTAAATGCCCCAATTCCTTGATTGAGTCCCACACTGTCCACATGTGGTGTACCAGTATTTACTCTTGGTCTTGCATCTGGAACACTTTGGTTCTGCAGTTTAACTAGGGCTTGCACCAGATCAAGCACTGGCCTCTGCTGGTCCATTAAGGCTTTCATAGCAGTGTCCTGAGCTTGCTGTGATAGCTCCTGTTGCCTGCTAAACTGGGCTGCCATCCAATCATCTAGTTCCCTTGGATCCATCTTGATCCCTGCAAGAAAACACACAAAAAAACCCCACAGTGCACCACCTTCCAAACAGGTGTTTTTTCTACTTTTTTTTTTTTTCAATTACCCCTGTGCCTTACTCCCATCCACCACTAGACATGACCAGATACTTGTTACCTTATGCCAGTGATGAATCCAGCTCTGCACAGGGTCTTTTCTTCCTGGAACAGCTACCTCTCCTCCAAAGTGCAGTTGAGGGAAAATCTTTTCTTTCAGCTTTTAAGCTTGAACTGTCTTTTCCTTCAGACTTGAGTTGTAATCCTTAGCAAGTAAATCCCTTTTGCGCAAAAGCAATCCGAAAAACTATGCCATTTGTCAGACGGCTGCCTGGGTGAGAATGTTCACAGTCTTGGCAAAGGCATATATCAATATGATTTGCAAGGGATTGTGGGAAATGCAGTCCATTCACACCAGACACAGCTGCTCACAATAATTAGTTGTGCTTGAGTGTAAAGCCAATAAGATATTTATTTATGGGGTTATTTCTCCCAACACAGATATGCTTGGTAGCACATAAAACAGGATACTTGCTTTCAGTGTTAAACTTAGGGGCATGTTTACTAAACACCGTTGCTGTGCGGGTTCCTGTTAGTGTGCTGGTGCCATATAAGGAGTGGGCGGGCCAGGCAGAAAAAAGGAAAAAACCGGACCGTAGGTGTGTGCGTCACGCTAATGTGCGGGGCCCACATTATCGCGTGGAAACGCTAAGTGGGGCGCTGCTGCATAACAAAACAGCAGAGCCGTAGTACAACGGTGAAGACACTGACCTATGGTGCAGGGGCCAGGGGTTCAAACCCCTAATGCACTCAACAAAAAAGACCAGCTGAGGCATCAACTTTTATGGGCAAAAGTGGTGTAGGAGGCATACTGCTTATGGGCGGCAGAAGGCGGCGCACTCTTTTTTTATACGGCATGAGGCGGCGCACTGTTCATTGTGGGCGGCAGATGGCGGCGCGCTGATAAAATTGGGCAACAGAAGGCGGTGAGCCGGTGGGCAGAAGGCGGCGCGCTGATGTGTGAGGGGGCAACCCAATAGTGGGAGGGATAAGTGGCACGCTGATGTGCAAATAACAGGAATGGAGCCATAGCACAATGGTTAAGACACTGACCACTCGTGCAGGCATCATGGGTTCAATTCCCCACAGTGCCCATTGAAGACAGCTGGCTGAGGCATTATTTTAGGAGGCATGCCCATGTTGGGCGGCATAAGGCGGCACGCTGTTAATGTTACGCGGCAGAAGGCGACGCGCTATTACTTTTGTGCGCCACAAGACGGTGCGCCGATGGCTACAAGGCTGCGCGCTGCTGCTCAAACACAGGAACAGAGCCACAGCACAATGGTGAAGACACTGACCAATGGTGCAGCTGTCAGGAGTTAAACCCCTCACAGTGCCCAGTGAACAAGGCTGGCTGGGGCAGTATGTATTATGGTGAGGAGTGCTGTAGGAGGCCTTCAAGGTTTATTTTATTTCCCACTACTAGTAAACCCGCTCTCACAGTGTGTTAACATACGGATGCCCGTAAGGCACATGTTACAGTGCACTGTCCGCCAAGGCACCCTAGAATGTCCCCTATAGGGCACCATGTATGTTGCGACACAGGACAATGTATAGTGCACCCAATATGGATGACACCCATAAGGTGGCCTACAGGACGCCCTAAAGAGCACCCTCAGAGGCACCTTATGGGTACAGTATGCCAAGGGTGTGTTTGCTGTCATAAAAATATGTACAGTAAACAAAGATAATGCTCTGGACAACCCTATCACAGAACCCCACAGTGGGCTTGAATCCATGACCTCTGGCTGCAAAGGTAGTGGTGTAACCACTGGGCTACAGCCCTATAGCTATCAGCAAGCCCCTGGCTGACTGCAGAGAGCCTGCACGTCACCTCACAGACAGTCTGCTGTTGTAAACAAGATAGGGTTAGGCCACCCGTACCCATGATGCACTGCACATGCAAATCAGCTGTCCACAGATGCACACAAGATGGGGAATGCACCCCAACAGCTACCCGGCCTGGTAGGGGGAATTGTCCGTGTGCACCCACACAGCACCTCGGCCTGGTAGGGGGTCCTGAGCGGGTGGATTACCAGCAAAGAGTAGCTACACACCGTCACATTGTGCGGGTACTGTGCTCACCCTGAGGGTGTGATGTGGCGCCCAGGACCAGGTCCACAACACTAGCCATAGCTGAATGAGGCCATGACAGAGCTCCAAAACAGTACTAACCTGTGAGATAGGAAGGTGCTGCAGAAACATCTTGGATATTTATTTACATTTTCTTTTATATACTGCACTATTCTGCATCAGTGCGCTTTACATTGAACAAACTGAAATTACATTGAACAGGGCATTATAACTTGGAGATAACTATTTTACAGGGAACATGGGCTATGGAGGGTTAAGTGGCTTGCCCAAGACCAAAAGGAGCACCTGTGGGACTAGAAACCCCAGTCCTTCCGGCCCAAGGTTGCTGTCCTCTAGTGCAGTGTTTCCCAACCTAGTCCTATGGGGCACACCGGCCAGTCAGGTTTTCGGGATATCCCTAATGACTATGCATGAGATATATATGCATTAGAGATATCCTGCCCACCTGACTGGTTTGTGGCCCTCCAGGGCTGGATTTGGAGACCCCTGCCTAACACCTCTGTCATCTAAGATTGTGAGTGGGCAAGGTGCAGATGTCCTAGACATCGAAAGGGTATATAGAATGTGACACATTCCTCCTCGATTCTCACCACCACCAAAAAGTTGTCTAATAGACAATATTTTGGTGGTGGTGAGAAGTGAGGAGGAATGTGACACATTCTATATACCTTTTTGATGTCTTGGACATCTGCACCTTGCCCACTCACAATCTTAGATGACAGAGGTGTTAGGCAGGGGTCTCCAAATCCAGCCCTGGAGGGCCACAAACCAGTCAGGTTGGCAGGATATCTCTAATGCATATATATCTCATGCATAGTCATTAGGGATATCCCGAAAACCTGACTGGCCGGTGTGCCCCATAGGACTGGGTTGGGAAACACTGCTCTAGTGGGATTTGAACCTCCGACCTTCTGGCCTGAAGTACCTTGCCCCAACCACTAGGCCACTCCTCCACTCCATCTCTGTCTGTCTCAGTTAGTGGAAACCCCCATGGACCCCTAGGTGGTCAAGGTACCCCCCCCCCAAGAGTGGCAAACAGGGCCTCCCACCAACAGATCCCCATCCTACCCCCCCCCCCCCCCCCCCCGCGCACCAATGGCAGTAGAGTGGACCATCAAACCCCAGTCCTGCTGGGGAACAAACACCCTACAGGGCAGTCCAAGCAGCTCCACACACATCCATAACACAATATCAGACAGACTTTAGGCCTGGATATCCAAAGATGCACCCCAGCACTATCTGATATTCTCCTGCAGCAAACCATCAGCCACTGCACCCTGCAAGGCACTCCATCAAGACACATACCAACTGTGAACAGTCTGCTGGTTAGCACTGATGGAAATGCATGCACCCAAAACTGGGGTGGCAGCACACACAAGCAGAGAGTTCTGTGAGGAGGCCCCCAACAGGAAACCCATATATATATCACAAGAGAGAAACACAATACAGCACTATGGGGGTGCCTAGCCATGCTGTCATCACTGCACACTCAGGGTGAGAGTGCTCCCCCAGCAGCACATACGGCGGTCACCCTGTCTGTGTAGGTGGTGGCCGGGCACTACAATGTCACAGCCAGTGCCCTATGCCCTGTGCAGATGCATCCTGGCCAGCCCACCATGTCTGACCTATACCCATGGTACCTTGCTGCTCATTATGCACATTGGCAGGCCAATACTGGCAGTAGTGCTGGCAGTGTGGGTTTGGGAAGGTGTTTGCAGCCAACACACACTGTATAGACAGACACACACTCCCACACCTATGCCAGCATTGTGCTACTATTGAGGGGGTGATTAGCCTTGCCCACCAGGGTGGTGAACACTGTCAGAGGCCAGGCCTGGAGCACGCACCGCAGACACCAAACAGATTGTTCGGATGGGGTCAACTAGCAGTATGTGCGTAACGTAGGGATATCTATCAGCCTGTACTCTTAGCAAACGTTTCAGAGCTGTGAACCTCAGGTGTAGGGTGACATTGCTAAGGTATGCAGGTGCTAGTATTGGGAGATGCACGCAGGGTCTAATGTTCTGCCTCTACAGGAGACATTGGCCAATGGGGCCTGTGGGTGTGGGTGTGTCTGCCCCTGTTGGCTGCTGCTTCACGGCAGCGCTTCCCAAATCCGGTCCAGTTTTCCATCACACTGTTCGGGTCTTCCTGCTGTCCCTCATGAATATGCATGAGCTACATCTACATGCCGTGGGGGTGGTGCATAGATATACAGCACAGGCATTTGTATGAGTGGCAGCATGGAACCTGACTGGTGTGTGGCCCACCAGGACTGCATTTGGGGGATTCTGCTGTAGGTTCTGCCCCTGTTCATGGTGTCTGTGCTCAGTGGGGTAAAAGATAGATGTATTAACATTGCATATGTCCTCGTCACAAAAGGTGTGTCCTTACTGTCACTGTTTATTTGTGGGGAAAATATGTGGGCAGGATTGGTGGTAGCCCCAGCTGGTCTTTGAACCTGTGACATTCTGTTCTTGCATGCACTGTCTGTGTTCAGTGGTGGGTAAAATATATGGCCAGGGCTGGAAGGTGCCCCAGCTGGGATTTGAACCTCTGGTCCTAGAGGTACTGGCTCTGTATGCTGCACCACACTGTGGCCACAGGGACAGTGCAGTCCCTGGAGATAGTAACATGGCAGGATGGAGTCGCAAAGCCTGCTGTGTGCATTTCTACTGTGGGCTCCTTCACCCTGTCTGGTGACAAACGTGCAAGTAAAGCCCACAGATGACCACGGGAAAAGGGGGATAAAATATAACCAAGCTGGGCTACAGTGATATTAATGGGCAAACATGGAAAACACTCCCAGGACAGCTCCAGAAAAAGGGAAATGTTTTTTTGACGAGTCTCCGCTCCGTACACCTTTCCATAAATCATTTTTTTTTTGAGCTTTCCTGGGTGTGTTTTCTAGTTTTGCCCATCACTATAACTGTTCCCCAACTGAATTACTATTTTTAATATTTTTGTGGTGGTCATTTTCTATTTTTAATTGCACTTTTGTGCTGTGCACATGTATCACACTGCTCACGTTTTGCAGGTTTCCCCGGCTTTGCTGTACATTGCTGACGGAAATGGTTTCTCTTCCCTTTAAATCCCCTCTACCGCGAGTGGTTCACTTGCGCTATTTTTGCAATGGAAATTCAGCCCCGCAACTGTGCGAGGGGCCTCTCCCCTCCCCTTCCCCGCCCATTAACCCCGTCTCTCCGCCCCTCCGGGGCCTTCCTCCGCCCTCCGTAGGCCTTTCCACGCCTCTATCGGACATTTACGGGCCCGTACTTGTGCGGGGCTCGTTAGTGTGACGCGCACGTGTGTGGGGGTTTGACGCACGTTTGTGGGGCGCTTAAGAGCACTTAAGTGCTGCTTTTAGTGCGCTATTTTGCGCCGCGCAAAATAGCGGTTTTTAGTAAACATGCCCCTTAGAAAAACAAAATCAGGAAAACAACAGTTGAACTTGTCAGGCAACCAAAGCAAAAGAATAAAGACCTGGTTGGTAACAAACTGGTCTTTTCTGTAGGCTTTAGCTAATATTTTCTTAGCAGTGTTTCAAACAACAAGCAAAACCCACAAAGAAGGGAAAAACTGCTCTTTTCAGGTTAACTTCTTATATCTTCACACATAGATTCAGAAGTGATTCCCTCAGAGCTTACAAGCAATTAGGTAAGGCTCAATTGCTAGCAGTTATCCAGCTGAAACCCCTTAGCTGGCTTGCTTTCTACTGCGTGGCTCAAAATCCTATTCAGGAGCTTTTCTGAGTAGATTAAAGAACAAGTTTGTATTTCTTTGTGTTGGTTGTTGTACTTTGTAACAGAAAATTACCAAAGGAGTTTAGACAGAGAGCAATCCATGTATTCACAGCCTGTATCTAAGACTTCTCCCCCTTCCTCAACAATCATCGGTTCAATATCATGGATTGGCACAGAGGAATTTCTCAATGGAGCACTTTCAGGAGAATACTTGTTTCCCTGCTGTCTTTCAAGGTTATAGCTAGGGCATAGATCAGTGTTCATACCTGAGCTTCCATTGCTGTTAGAGTTCCTCTCTAAATAGCCTGGCCAGTATGTAGTCCAGTTTTTATGTCCAGCCTTCCAATACAGATCCCTGGACACTGGATCTCTCTTCACATACCTTCTGGCACGGGTCCTAGGGTCCCTTCCACGTGCAGCCGTCTCCCTCACAGGTACCGTCTGGAGATTCCTAGCTCTGCAGCACCATTCCTCTGGCTTTCCCAGTCCAATGGTGTATGCTGGCCTTTTGAATGTCTCCCAGTATACGTACTGCTCTGGACTCCTTTAGACCTCCCAAATGCTTTTCTCTTCTTTCTTCCAAAGGGTTTCTTGCCCTTTCTGTCCGTCCGCTCTGGCTTCTGCTTCTGATGATCCTCCAGATGATGAAAACCTCCAAGCTGAGGATATCCAAGCTGATTCTGAGGATGAGGATAATTATCTGTAGAATAAACTCTACCTTTATTCTGCTTTGATGAGTGTTCCACCCTAGCACAGCGCAGCTGTGCTGAATCAGGCCCTGCCCTTTGAGATGAGTGCTTAGGGATTACCTCATAGCCCTCCTGATTGAACATACGTTTCCCCACTTCAGCTCCTCTAATGGCTGTTGGAAACCTGGTGCATTCTGGGACTGGTAGTCTTTTATAGAAAAATTCTGTTTTCTTATTTCTACCAGAACTGACAGGTTGCTTGTTCAGAGTCACTTCACCTTTACTATAGCTCCTTCCTGAGCTATGATAAGCTTCCTTATCACAATATATATATATAAGAACAATGTTTCTTACCCTCTCGACGTTTCTTCTGCAGGAGTTCAAAATCATGCTTACCAAAAAAATCTGCACCAAGTGGAAGAGAACAAGATGGCTGACACACACTAGACACCGCTGTCGGTGCGCTGCGCTATTTCCTTTATTTTTATCTTGCCACATAAGAGGAAGGCTAAAAGCCAGACCTTACCTTCTGCAGCGACGATGGCGGCAACTATTGGGCCTCTAGATGCTTTCCTGAGGCCCGCTGGTATGGCTGTTGCTCTGGAGCTAACTGGCTCATCGGGGGTGTCGAGAGCAGAAGGAGGCTTGTCGCGCCCCCTGCAGCTGCATAGTTCGCTTAGCCCAGAGGTATGGATCCCTCCGATTCAGCCAGCATTGCTCTTGGCAGGAGCCTTTAAGACGGAGCTCCGTGGTGACAGGGAAGTAGTCTCTGTTGAGTCATCTTCTTCTCCTGCTGGGATGAGTGGCTCCGCGACAGTTGGATTAGAAGCTGCGGAGTTAGCTGGTGTGGTGAGCAGCTCAGCTGGAGGTGCAGGAAGCTCGCTAGTGGATGTTGGTGTGGACTCCGGTATCACTGCTCCTAAGCCTGCTGTGATTACAAGTCCTTTATCGGTACAATCTGTGCTTCAGCGTCCAGTAGCAGTCACCTTAGACTCCATCTGGGAAGGTCTCCAAGCCTTGGAACGTTCTTTTATTCTGCAATTTGGAGTTCTAGAGAGTGCTTTAACTCCAGTTTTTCAAACCGTTGCTTTAATATCCACTAAGGTGGCCAGTTAGAGGGAAAAATGGAGGGCATAACATACATGTCAGGTACTGTCTCCAATGATTTAATTGCTATCCATGGGAAAATTGAGATGCTGGAAAATTCTGTCCGTAAAAGGAATTTGCGCTTACTGAACTTCCCTCGGGTGCCTTCTGTATCGCCTAATGAGTTGTTTAACTCTTATGCTATCTCAGTGTTAAAGTTTTCTGCTGAGTCTGTTCCTCCTTTGGCCAGAATTTATTATCTGCCTGTTGCTAAGCGCAGGCCCCATGGAGTTTCTTCACCTGTGCATTCACCGCCGATGGATTCTTTGGATTTAACTGGTTTCTTGGAATCTACTGACCCCGGGTTTATCCCGCGGGCCACTTTACTTCTTACTGTGGCTCTGGGACCAGATCATGATTTGTTACTGAGAATGTATTTCAAGGCCAGAAATGAGACTTTCATGGGAGGGACAATAAGGATGTTCCCGGATGTATCTAAGCCTACCCAGAAGCGTAGACAGCAATTTCTTTTCTTAAAACCTCAGGTTTTATCTCTGGGTGATTTGTTTTTCTTGCGCTATCCTTGTAGGTGTTTAATTAAATATCAGGGAGTCAGTTATACCTTTTTTGAGCCTACACATTTAACTCAATTTGTTACAAGTAAGAGTATTCCTCTGCCTAGCAGTTGATCTGCTCTCATTCCTCCCCCCCCCCCTTGGCTAGGGGGGTGCAGAGGTGGGTTTGTGAGTTAGTTTATCCATACCAGAGTTGTGTCTTTTGCCTTTGACCCTTTTTTTCCCTTTTGAATTGTGTCTTGCTCTCTCCATTAATTGTGGGCTAGTGAATCTTTGTTTTAAACATATATTCAGTGCAAGGCGAGGGCATTCCCCTCTCATTGCTTTTTGTTTTCTATTTTCTCAGACTATATTCTTTACTGTAACAAGAATTTTTCTTGTGTAAAATGTAAAACTGCATAAATAAATAATTTAAAAAATAATCACGCTTACCTCCTTCTCGACCTGTGCTTCATCCAGCGAACACGGGAGAATACTTGCCGGTGATGTCATTGTTCTCTGATGTCACTGTGATCATGTCGGGGTCACCAAGATGTTGGGGGGGTTTTCTGGGCTTTGCCTAAAATTAATTGGGGATTTTCTATTTTTGTTTGGCTGCTTGTGTTCAACTCCAACATACATACAGGACTTGCTTTAAACAAATTGCTCATGCCACCACAAAAGCATGGAAACTTTTTTATTTATCTTGACAGGTCTGTAACATCACAAGCTTTTCTTTAACTTATAAGGTACAAATTTCAATATCAATCCATAGCGTCAATACATCTATAACAAGCAAAGCACCTGACTTAACTGTAAAAGGTCCTGGAGACAGAGACAGCCTAACTCCACTGAGATCAGCTAATGTTTGTCTGCTTATTAGAATTTCTCCTCTATATTTATATTCATTTTCAAGCACAAATTGCTGATAAATAGATTTCCCTTCTTTTCTCATTCTCTATTATTTCAAGCAAATCTTCTTCCCAATCTCTACCCTTTATTTTTTCCCTTGTAGCATCCTGTCTTCCCATTGTCACAGCAGTCCTTGTCACTGTGTGCTGGCTCTGTTTCCTGCAGATTAAGGGGGATGTTTACTAAAGTCCGCAAATTTGCGCGCCGCAAAATAGCGCACGGCAACGCGGCATTGAAACGCGCAGAAACGCATTTAAACGCCCCGCACACGTGCGTGTCACCCCCGCACAGGTACGCGGCACACTAACGGGCCCCGTGCAAGTGCGGGCCCGCAAATGTCCGATAGAGGCGTGGAACAGCTAAAGGAGGGCGGAGGAAGGCTCCGGAGGGGCGGAGGGACGGGGTCAATGGGTGGAGAGTGGGAGGGGAGAGGCTCCCCGCACAGTATCGGGCCCGAATTTTCATGTACAAAATAGCGCGAGTGAAACACTCGCGGTAGAGGGCATTTAAAGGGAAGAGAAACCATTTCCGTCAGCAATGTACAGGAAAACCGGGGAAACCTAAAAAACGTGAGCAGTGTGAAATATGTGCACAGAACAAAATTGCAAATAGAACCCGAAAATGACCACAACAAAGATATTAAAAATAGAAATCCAGCTGGGTAACAGTTATATTGATGGGCAAATATACAAAACACACCCAGCAAAGCTCCAGAAAAAAGAGATGAATATTGGAAGGGTCTACGGAGCGGAGACACTTCCGAAAAACATTTCCTTTTTTGGAGCTTTCCTCGGAGTGTTTGCTATGGTTGCCCATTAATATCACTGTTGCCCAGCGTGGTGATATTGTGTCCCCCATTTCCCGTGGTCAATTCCGGGGTTTATGTGCACGTTTGCCACCAGACAGGGTGCATATGCCCACAGTATAATTGCGTAGAGCAGGGTTTGTGACTCCATCCTGCCAGGCGTACTACCTCCAGGGGCTGCATTGTCTCAGTGGCCATAGTGTGGTGCAGCGGACAGAGTCAGTACCTCTAGAACCAGAGGATCATGGGTTCAAAGCCCAGCTGGGGCACTTGCCAGCCCAGTTTCTATATTTTACCCACCACTAAACACAGATAGCGCAGACACCCCTGTATTGCAGGGGACAGAAGCATGGGGAAAACACCCATATTTTAACCAACAACGCGCACACACCACAACAATGGGCATTACCCACAGCCAAGTACCCCAAATGCAGTCCCGTACTGCCACATTCCAATCAGGTCACCTGCTTTGTATGGGAGCATGTTGGCGGACGAGTACATGTGGTGCAGGGGGCAGTGGCTGCTAGCGACAGAAGACAGAGGCCTAGCCATGTGCAGGCTGCCACCGTCCACTGCAACAGACTGCAACAGACAGGCCCTGTCGGATCCACAGTCATGGACATTCCAGGGAATCCACCCAATCTGTAGCTACACGGTGGTGCAGTGCACACAGACACTGCATGCAAGAGCAGAAGGCCACAGGTTCAAAGCCCAACTGGGGCAACTGCCAATCTTGCCCACATATTGTTTCCCCCAAGTAAACAGTGATAGTAAGGGCACACCTTTCCTGGCAAGGACATATGCAATGGCAATACATCTATCTTTTACCCCACGGAGCACAGACACCATGAACAGGGGCAGTACCTAGAGCAGAATCACGCAAATGCAGTCCTGGTGGGGCACGCACCAGTCAGGTTCCATGATGCCACTCATACAAATGCCTGTGCTGTATATCTATGCACCACCCCCATGGCATGTAGATGTAGCTCATGCATATTCATGAGGGACAGCAGGAAAACCCGAACAGTGTGATGCAAACCTGGACTGGAGTTGGGAATCTGTGCCGTAAAACAGCAGCCATCAAGGGCAGACACACCCACACCCACACCCACAGGCCCCATTGGCCAATGTCTCCTGGAAAGGCAGAACATTGGACCCTGCATGCAGCACCCAAAACTAGCACTTGCATAACTTACCAATGTCACCCTGCACCTGAGGTATACGGTAAGCAGCTCTGAGACGTTTGCTAGGAGCACAGGCAGATAGATATCCATACGTTACGTACATACTGCTAGTTGACCCCCATCCAAACAATCTGTTAGGTGTTTGCGGGGTGTGCTCCAGGCCTGGCCTCTGACGGTGTTTACCACCCTGGGGAGTGACCACCAGCTGTAATGCGTACCATATCCATGCCTTGCCGTGCTCAGGACCGGTTTGGTGGGCAAGGCTAATTACCCCCTCAATCGTAGCACCATGATGGCATAGGTGTGGAAGTGTGTGTCTGTCTATACAGTGGGTGTTGGCTGCAAGCCCCTTCCACAGCCCACACTGCCAGCACTGTTGCCAGTATTGGCCAGCCAATGTGCATAATGAGGTGCAAGGTACCATGGGTATAGCCAGGACAGGGTGGCCTGGCCAGGATGCATCTGCACCGGGCATAGGGCATTGGCTGGGACATTGTAGTGTCCGGCCACCACCTACACAGACAGGGTGGCCAAAGCATGTCCTTCTGGGTGATCACGCTCACCCTGACTGTGCAGTGACCACAGCATGGCTAGGCACCCCCGTAGTGCTGTATAGTAGTTCTCTCATGTGATAGATATGGGTTTCTATTTGGGGCCCAGTCACTGATCTATCTGCTTGCTGTGTATGCAGGCAGCCCAGTTCTGGGTGCATGTATCTCCATTGGGAACATGCACTATGGACTAACCAGCAGGCTGCTTGTAGCTGGTATGTGTCTTGCTGGATTGGCTTGCAGGGTGCAGTGGCTGTTGGCTTGTTGCAGGGGAATATCTGGTGGTGGAGTGCAGCTTACCATAGCCTGGGCTTATGTCTGTCTGCTATTGTGTCATGGCTGTGTATGGAGCTGCCCTGTGGGGGGGGTGTGTTCCTCAGCAGGACTGGGGTTGCTGTTGCCCAGAGGTAGAGTGTGGATCTCTTGATGGGGGACTGTGTTTGCTGGGTGGGGGGGGGGGGCCCCGTGGCGTTTGTGCAGAAGCTAGCTATCTTACACATTAACACTGCTTTGGAACTCCCGCTTGGCCTCCATCAGCCATGGAAGGTGTTGTGGACCTGGTCCTGGGCGCCTCATTGCACACTCAGGGTGAGCACAGTACCCGCACGATGTAACGGTGTGTGGCTACTCTGTGCCAGTAAAACACCCGGTCAGTGCCCCCTACTAGGCCAAGGTGCTGTGTGGGTGCACCTGGTCACTTCCCCCAACAGGGCCGAGGTGCTGTGGGGGTGCATTCCCCATCTTGTGTCCATCTGTGGACAGCTAATTTGCATGTGCAGTGCATCATGGATACGGGTGGCCTACCCTATCCGGTTTACACCAGCAGACTGTCTGTGAGGTGACGTATAGGCTATCTGCAGCCAGCCAGGGGCTTGCTTACAGTTATGGAGCTGTAGCCCAATGGTTATGTCACTACCTGTGCAGCCAGAGGTCATGGGTTCAAACCCACAGTGGGGCCCTTTGATAGGGATATTCACAGCTTTTTTTTTATTTACTGTAATATGTCTATGCCGGCAAGACCACCCTCAGCTTATTATACCCATTAGGTGCCTCTGAGGGTGCTTTGTAGGGCGCCCTGTAGGTCACCTTATGGTTGCCATCCATATAGGGTGCACTATACATTATCCTGTGTCGCAACATACATGGTGCCCTATAGGGGACATTCAAGGGTGCCTTGGCGAACAGTGCACTGTAACATGTGCCTTATGGGCCGCCGTATGTTAACATGCTGGGAGAGTGCGTTTGCTAGTAGTGGTAACAAAATAAAATTATCATGCCTCCTACAGCACTCCACAACATAATACATACTGCCTCAGCAAGCATTTTTCACTGGGCATTGTGAGGGGTTGAACCCCTGATCCTTGCACCATTGGTCAGTGTTTTAACCATTGTGCTGTGGCTCTGTTCCTGTGCTTGTGCATCAGCGCGCCGCCTTGTGCCTATCAGCACGCTGCCTTCTGCCGCCCGAGGACCAGTGCGCCGCCTTATGCCGCCCAAAAAGAACTGTGCGCCGCCTTATGCCGCCCAAAAAGAACTGTGCGCCGCCTTATGCCGTTCCAAATTAATTTGCCTCCTAAAACAATTTTACCCATTACAGTTGCTGCCTCAGCTGGCCTTTTTCCTTGCGCACAATGGGGGATTGAACCCATGAACCCTGCACCATTGGTCAGTGTCTTCACCGTTGTACTACAGCTCTGTTGTTTTCTATACCCAACGGCGCGCCACTTTGCCTTTCCACGCGCTAATGTCGACCCCCCCCCGCACATTAGCGCGACGCGCATACGTCCGGTTGCTTACTCCTGGTTTTTTTCTTTTTTCAGCCTGATCCGCCCACTCCTTATATGGCACAGGCACACTACCGCGGCCCCGCACGATAAGAATGTTTAGTAAACATCCCCCTAAGTTCTTCATTCTGTTCCCTTTTGTTCATTCAAGTGGCCCAGGTGACAGCTTTTCACTAGCTGTGTAGTTTTCAGAGCCTCTCATTGTGTCAGCTCTCTGGGACAGGATATTAGCTCATTTCATTGCTCAATCTTGCTGATTTTGCAATTTCAGTATGAAAAAGTCAGAGCAGGCTGTTTCTTAGGCCTGAGCTATAGACATTAGCACAAGATGGATTCAACCTGTAACAAAGGTACCTGAAGGTGGATTCATTTTTCCCCTTCACTGGGAAACTACAGGCCAGTGAGCTTGATGTCAGTACCGGAAAAAATGGTAGAAACCATTATAAAGAACAAAATTACTGTATATGTAGATGTTGTTGTTGTTAAGTGCCGTCGAGTCGATGTCGAACTCAAGGCGACCCTATGGATAATTATCCTAAATTGTGTTTGGTCTTCAATCAGGCAGCTCATTGTTGACAGACTGGTACCCGTGGCTGCTGTTATTGTATCAAACATGTAGATAGTCTTGGCTTACTTTTTGAAGTATCATTAGGAGGCCTCGATATTGGCTTTATAGTGTTGTTGGCTTAATGGGAGACAGACAACATGGCTTTAGGCAAGGAAGGTCTTGTCTTAATAATCTGTTATGTTTTCTTGAAGGTATGAATAAACAGGTAGACAAAGTCGGTTGATAGAGTGTATCTGGATTTTCAGAAAGCCTTTGACAAGGTCCCTCATGAGAGACTTTTGGCAAAATTAAAGTCATGGGATAGGAAACATTGTACTATTGTGGATCAGGAACTGGTTAAAAGATAGAAAGCAAAGGGTAGAGCTAAATGGCCAATTTTCCCATGGAGAAAGGTGAATAGTTGAGTACCCCAGGAATCTGTGCTGGGTCCGCTGCTTTTTAACATATTTATAAATGACCCGGAAAAGGGAATATTGAGTGAGGTAATCAAATTTGCAGATGACACAAAGGGGTATGTTTACTAAACGGCGCACTTGTGCGGGGCGCACTTGAGCGCCCTAAAATGATGCATTTAAGTGCTCTTAAGCACCCCGTACGCGTGCACATCACATTAACGGGCCCCGCACGCGTGCGCCGAAAACGCGCACGTTTGCGGGGCGCTCATGTGCGATAGAGGCGTGGAAAGGCGAAATGAGGGCGGAGGAAGGCCCCCGAGGGGCGGAGAGACGGGGTCAATGGGTGGAATGTTGGAGGGGAGAGACTCCCCGCACAGGAGCGTGCCCGAATTTACAAGGAAAAAATACCGCGAGTGAAACACTCGCGGTAGAGTGCATTTAAAGGGAAGAGAAACCATTTCCGTCAGCAATGTACAGCAAAATCGGGGAAACCTAAAATACGTGAGCAGTGTGATACATGTGCACAGAACAAAATAGCAAATATGATATAGGGTTGCCAACTGGCTCCAGATGCGCCCGACAGGCTTGATCCAGTCCTGGGTTTACCCCATTGCATGCATGGAGATGTAGTTCTGAATTCCCTATTGCACTCCATAAGAAAAGCAAGACTACATGTCCCTGCATGCAATAGGGTAAACCCAGGACTGGATCAAGCCTGTCGGGCGCATCTGGAGCCAGTTGGCAACCTTAATATGATATGAAAATGACCACAACAAATTCTAAGAAAATTATAATCCAGCTGGGCAACAGTGATATTAATGGGCAACCATACAAAACACTCCCAGGAAAGCTCCAAAAAAAAGAAATGATTTATGGAAGGGTCTACGCTCCGTAAACTCATTCAAAAGCACTGCATTTTAATGGAGCTTTCCTGGGAGTGTTTTCCAGGTTGCCCATTGATATCACTGTTGCGCAGCTTGGTTATGGTTTCCTTCCCCTTTTTTGGAGGGCATTTGTGAGGTTTATTTGCACCTTTGTCCCCATACAAGGTCAACGAGCCCACAGTAAAATTGTGAAGAGCAGGGTGTCTGACTCGTGCGGCCAGGTATCACATCTCCAGAGACTGCACTATTTCTGTGGCCACAGTGTGGTGCAGCGGACACAGCCAGTACCTGTAGGACCAGAGGGCCACAGGTTCAAAGCCCAGCTGGGGCTCCTGCCAACCCAGTCCCCATCATGTTACCCACCACTAAACAGTGAGAATACAGACACTCTTTTATTGCAGAGAACATAAGCATGGTCCCAACACCTATATTTTACCCTACACCACACACAAACCATAACAATGGGCATTGCCTACAGCCGAGTCCCCCAAAGTCAGTCCTGGAGTGCTACAACTCACTCAAGTCATATGTTTTTCCCAGATAGGAACATGTCTGCATGTTTGCGGAAGGGTACAGGTGGCGGAGGGGGCAGTGGCTGCAAACCACAGCAGACAGTGGCCTAGGCCTGTGCAGGCTGGCACGTCCACCGCAACAGACAGGCTCTGTCGGATATACAGTCATGTACTCCCCAGGGAACACAGCATAACAGTGGCAACACGGTGGTGCAGTGCACACAGACAGTGTGTGCAGAAACAGATGGTCACAGGTTCAAAGCCCAGCTGGGGCTACTGCCAATCCAGGCCACATATTTTTCCTACAACTAAACCGTGATAGTAAGGACAAAACTGTATAGCTAGGAACATATGCATGATTAATACGCCTATAGTTTACCACAGCACTCACAGACACCATAAACAGGCGCATTACCTGGAGCAGAGTCTCCCAAATGCAGTCCTGGAGGGCCCCACACCATTCAGGTTCCATGCTGCCTCTAACAAAGATGCCTGTGCTGCATAGCTATGCACCACCCCCATGGTATGCAGATGTAGCTCATGCATATTTATGAGGGATAGCATGAAAACCAGAACAGTGTGTGGAACACCAGGACTGGATTTGGGGAACTCTGCCGTAAAGCAGCAGCCAACAGGGCCAGACACCCCCCCACAGGCCCCATTGGCCAATGCCTCCTGGAGAGGCAGGACATTGGGCCCTGCCTGTATCTCCCAATACTAACAGTTGCATACCTCAGCACTGCCATCCTACACCTGGGTATACGGTACACAGCTATCAAGCATTTCCCATTATAACTGGCAGATCTCCAGTCCTACGTAAAGCACAGTTTGCTCATTCAGCTCCACCATAACACTCAAACAGATGTCTGCGGTGTGTGCTGCAGGTCTGGTCTCTGACAGTGTTTACCACCCTGGGATGTGACCCCCAACAGTAATGCGTACCATATCCATGCATGTACTGTGTCCAGGACTGGTGTGGTGGGTATGGCTGCTGAACCCCTCTATAGTAGCACAATGCTGGCATAGGTGTGGGGGTGGCTGTCTGTCTATCCAGTGTGTGGTGGCTGCAAACACCTTCTACAGCCCACACTGCCAGCAATGTTGCCAGTATTGGGCTGGCAATGTGCATAATGAGGAGCAAGGTACCATGGGTATAGGCCAGACAGGGTGGCCTGGCCAGGGTGCATCTGCACAGGGCATAGGGCACTGACTGGGACATTGTAGTGCTCGGCCACCACCGACACAGACAGGGTGACCTCAGTATGTCCTGCTGAGAGATCACTCTCACCCTGACTGGGCAGTGACCACAGCATGGCTAGGCACCACCATAGTGCTATATAGTATTTCTCTCATGTGATAGATATGGGTTTCCATTTTGGGCCCAGTTACTAATTATCTGCTTGCTGTGTATGCTGACAGCTCAGTTCTGGGTGCATGCACTATGGACTAACTAGTAGATTGTTTGTAGCTGGTATGTGGCTTGCAGGGTGCAGTGGCTGTTGGCTTGCTGCAGGGGAATATCAGATGGTGGTGGGATGCAGCTTACTATATCCTGGTCTTATGTCTGTCTGCTATTGTGGTATGGCTGTGTTATAGAGCTGCCTTGTGGGGTGTGTTCCTCAGCAGGACTGGGGTTGATGTTGCCCTCTACTGCCACCTTTGCAGGGAGGTAGAGTGTGGATCTATTGATGGGAGACCATGTTTGCCACCCTTGGGTGGCATGGCACAGCAGCTGCACCTGACTGAGGAAGACACTACCTATCTTACACATTAACACTACTCTGGACCTCCCACATGGCCTCCATCAGCCATGGAAGGTGTTGTGGACCTGCTCTTGGGCGCCTCATTGCACACTCAGGGTGAGCACAGTACCCGCACGATGTGACGGTGTGTAGCTACTCTGTGCCAGTAAAACACCCGGTCAGTACCCCCCTACCAGGCCGAGGTGCTGTGTGGGTGCACCCGGTCACTTCCCCCAACCAGGCCGAGGTGCTGTGGGGGTGCATTCCCCATCTTGTGTCCATCTGTGGACAGCTGATTTGCATGTGCAGTGCATCATGGGTACGGGTGGGCTAACCCTATCCTGGTGACCACAGCAGACTGTCTGTGTGGTGACATGCAGGCTTTCTGTAGCCAGCCAGGGGCTTGTTAGCAGCTGTAGCCTAATGGTTACATCCCTGCCTGTGAAGTCAGAGGTCATGGGTTCAAACCCACGTTGGGGTTATTTGTTAGGGTTGTCCAAAGCATTATTTGTCTTTAATGTACATATTTTGTTGCCAGCAAACAAACCCTCAGCGTACTGTACCCATAGGTTGCCGCTTTATATGGCGCCCTATCAGGTTTCCGTCCATATAAGGTGCACTATACATTATCCTGTGACACAACCTATAGGGTGCCCTATAGGGGACATTTTAGGGTGCTGTGGCGGACAGTGCAATTTATAATGTGCCCTATGGAGTGCCGTATAGGGTGCCTTATACGGCACCTTCAATTACGGCACGTGAGGGCGTGTTTGCTGGCAGAAATTAATAAAATAAACATACGGTGCTGCAGGACAAAATATGTACATTGCAAACCTGCTTCCACAGCCAGCCTTCCGTATTAGGCACCATGGGGAGCAAACCCATGACCCCTGTATCAGCAGTCAGTGCCTTAACCATTGTGCTCCACTGCTGCTCTCCCTTGCATGTCAATGCACCTACCTATGCTTTTCATTCCTTAAACTGCACAGTGCTGCCATCAAAAACAGTACTCTGACCTTGCGGTACCTCATACGACACCCTCTGCAGCGCCCAGTGAGCAACATTCTAGGGTGCCGTGGCAGACAGTGCACTTTACAATGTGCCTTATGGGGCGCATTATGTTCACACGCTTTAAGGGTGCGTTTGATAGTACTGTAAATTAAAATAAACATAAATTGACTCCTAAAGCAACCTTCCCCATAATACATAATGCTTCAGCTGGCCCTGTTCATTGGGCACTGTGAGGTATTGAACCCTTGCTCCCTGCACCATTGGTCAGTGTCATAACCATTGTGCTGTGGTTCTATTCCTGTGTTTGCACATCAGCGCGCCGCCTTATGCCTCCTATTATTAAATAGCCTCCTTAAGCAATAGCCTACTGCCCATCTGCGCGCCACCTTATGCCACCCATTATTTGTATGCCTTCTAAAATATCACCTTACTAAGCCCTGTTCATTGAGCAAAGTGGGGGATCAAACCCCTAATCCCTGCACCATTGGTAAGTGCCTTAACCATTGTGCTGTGGCTCTGTGTTTCTGTTTGCATATCAGCGCCCCACTTATACCTTCCAGTATGCGATTGCCGCCAAAACCGGCGCGCCGCCTTATGCCGCCCAGTAGTAATATGCCGCCAGAAACATCAGCGCGCCACTTTATGCCGCCCAGTATTAATATACCGCATAAAAACATCAGCACGCCGCCTTATGCCGTCCAGTATTGATGTGCCGCCAAAAAAATCATTGCGCTGCTTTATTCGGCCCAGTATTTCTCTGCCTCATAAACTAACACCTCAGCAAACCATTGAGCATTGTGGGGGTTCAAACCCCTGATCCCCGCACCATTGGTCAGTGCTTTAACCATTGTGCTGTGGCTCTGTTCTTCTGTTTGCAGATCAGCGCGACACATATGCCTCCCGTTCAGCTCTCAGTTGCGGTAAGGTGCGGGGCGCACACGGGCGCCGCACACCTTAGCGCATCTGTCAATCACGGCTTTTCTTCTTCAGGACGGAACGCCCACTCCTTATACGGCACACGCACTCTACCGCGGCACGCACTTTACCGGGCTTTTAGTAAACATACCCCAAAATTCTTCAAAGTTTTTAAAACCCATGAGGATTGTGGAAAATTGCAAGAGGACCTTAATAAACTGGAAGACTGGGCATCCAAATGGCAGATGAAATTTAATGTGGACAAGTGCAAAGTTATGCATCTAGGAAACAACAACCCAAACTATGGTTACACAATGCAAGGTTTCATATTAGGAACCACCAACCAGGAAAAAGATTTAGGCGTCATCATGGATAACATGTTGAAACCCTCCACTCAGTGTGCAGCAGCGGCCAAGAGAGCAAATAGAATGCTAGGAATCATAAGGAAAGGAATGGGAATAAAACAAAGGATATTATAATGCCTCTGTATCGTTCCATTGTGTGATCCCATCTTGAATATTGTTTGCAATTCTGGTCGCCATATCTTAAAAAGCATATAGTGTTATTAGAAAAGGTACAGAGAAGAGCTACCAAAATGGTAAAGGGGATGGGAGGCTACTCCTATGAAATGAAGGCTAAAATGTTTAGGGCTCTTCAACCTGGAAAAGAGATGGTTGAGGGGAGATATGATAGAGGTCTACAAATTAATGAATGGAGTGGAACGGGTAAACATAGATCTATTGTTTATGCCATCAAAATATAGAAAGACTAGGGGATATGCAATGAAGCTAAAGGGTAACCTATTTAAGACTAATAAGAGACAATATGTTTTTCACTTATCGTGTAATCAAACTTTGGAATTTGTTCCCAGAGGATGTAGTTAAAGCTGTTAGTGTAGCCGGGTTTAAAACAGGTTTGGACAAGTTCCTGTTGGAAAGGTCTATAAACTATTATTAAAGGGAACCTAGGATATCCACTGCTTACCCCAATACAAGCACTATGGAACATGTATCTTTTAGGGAAACTGCTAGGTACTTGTTACCTAGATTAGTCACTGTTGGAAACAGAATACTGGGCTTAATGGACCTTGGTCTGACCCAATATGGCATATCTTATGCTGCTGTAGTATATTGTTTGGTACTAATATAGTTCCTTCTCTGCTCACCGTAGTCAGGGAAGAGCTAGCAGGAAGGTGACAGCATGCCCAGTTAGTCCCCACTGAAGCTGGGGTGCAGTACTGACATGTGCAACTCTAAGAAAGTACCTGTCCAACTGGGACAGGGCCCAGATGTAAAAGACACCTGCAGCCAGGCAAAAAACAAAGTGACTAACATAAACCTTCTACAAACAAAAGTCTGTCACACACTAGCATGATACAAATTTACATCACACTAGGCAGAAACCATCTCTAATAATCCATGCTCTGGGAACCAGCTGCTGGGCACCCATCCTCACCCTCAGGGTGATGCTGAAACTGCTCCGTAGCAGTTTGTACCTGCTCTGTGCTTGTATCACACTGTCAGTGCATCTTACTGAGCCGAGGTGAAGGATCAGTGCATTCTCCATTTGGTGATAAACTGCAGATTACTGTTCTGCATGTGCACTGCATCATGGGTACTGGATGGGCTAACCCATACCGGCACACGCAGCAGATATTTTAGGCAGTGACCTGCAATATCTTTAAATTCAGCCATTAGTATCTAGAGAAGTAGGGAGTTATAGCCTACTGCTTAATGCAAAGCCTTTATAAACAGCAGACAAAGGTTCAATTCCCACTTGCCCATTTTGTGCATGTGTGCTACTCATTTTCATGTCTGTAAAAGTCCAGCCTCTGCTGTGACTGGCAGACACACATTCTTATGGTTTGATAGGCATTCTGGCAACAATTTGGGTGAGCAGAGTTTTAGCCATCATGCCCTTCTGAGAGCATGACTTTCATGGCTGTGCTGCAACCATTGCAGGGGGTCAAACATGTTTCCCTTGCAGATGTCTGCCACTGTTTGGAGGTGTGACATAATGGTCATGCCACTGGCTTGAGATCCAGAGTGCCAGGCCCACTAGCACTCCTTTTGCGACAGGTTGGAATGTTATACTGTGGCTTTTTCTGTATGCCACAAACTTCATGGATTGCCCATACCTCCTTGTGTCCTTGGGCACATCACCTAATCCTCAGCGGACTGCAGGTTCTTACATTCCCTGTTTTTCATCAGATATTACCACTTTTTCGGTACAAGGTATCCAAATGTGACTGCACTGCTGCAGCAGCATACTAACAGGCAGTTATATGCATACAGCTGTAACCTACTTTTATTTATTTATTTAAAAGGATTTAATATACCGCTTCATCTTTAAATCAAAGCGGTTAGCACATCAAACAAATCATGAGGCAGTGTGTGTGGGTGAATACATGTAGTGGATACATTGACAAGTGCAGTGTGAGAGTACAGTGAGAATGATTAACTGGTGAGCTATATACATTGTGAGCTACGTACTTGTGCAACATGAGTCATGTATGACATCATGACTGTACCTGTGTAGTCTTTGCTGCATCACATTTCTGCAGTACATGCGGACACATCCTAACCCTCAGATAACCACCTGCAGGTATCACCTCAGGTGCATATGTGCCCCATTTGCCCAGTTTGGATGACACCTGTCCAGTTAACTGCACATTTGTCTTTCAGCCCATCCATCTGCTTCTGTTGGCTGTGTGCAATTGTGTCTTCTCATGCAAACTGTTACACCATGGCCTACACAGTTACTCCTTTCTGCATTTCAGCTCTTCACACATGCCTCTCTTGTGCCTGATCTTCATGTCACCAGTCCTACACCATCCTCTGTCACTGCACACATCCAGCCACTTCTGACTCCGCTGGGGGACACGTCGTCCCCATCCTGTGCCACACACAGACATTGTGCCATTTTACATTTGCACCCTCCAGTGCATCAATACAGCTGCCTCCAACATGCTTGTCCAATTTAATGGATGCCACAGAGGGTGCCCATGGATCAGGCATGTCAATCAGCTCCCACCCGTTCTTCCATCCATCACCTTTAGATTGACTTTCCTTGGTGCTCCTTTATCCAGTGTTAAGGTGGCAACCATTTTCAGATGTTAAGGTGCACACCTGACACCTTAACACCCGATGTCCTGTTAACGCACGCTACATGGCCTATAACACCCTTAATGCCGGAATGCCTCCTATACGCCCAGAGCCCTTTTTGCATGTAAAACCCCTTATCGTTGCCGTTAATGCTTGCTAATGCCTGCTACCTTAACACCCTTTAGTAAACACACCCCTAGGTGTGTGAATATCAAACTTAGCAATTGAGATATCGACTATTATGGGGATAAATGACAGTAGTGTGTGTTTGAAGCTGCTTTTGGATCCTGATGCTCCTCACTCTCTTCTCCACTACTCATGTGTATCCTACCATACTCTAGTCCCCAGTTTCACTATGTGCTTTGTCTTGATTAGATTGTAAGCTTTGATGAAAGGGAACTGTCTTACATCTATATGTACAGCACTGTGTATGCCTTGTAGCACTATACAAATGATTAGTGGTAGTAGTATGGTCCCCTGTTGCGTGTCTGGGTTCACCTCTACCTCTATATATGATGGTTGTAGTCGTGGCTTAGAAGTGATGCAAACTCAGACAGCGAGGCACAAAGTAAACTGACCTCATTCACTGCTCTAAGCAAAGTGAAGGAAAATAAACTAAAGGATTTTCTGGAGTTCAAGATAAATATAACAAATTTTTACTTGTTGTTATAGATGATTGGACATAATAACAGTGTTAATTTACATTACATTCAAAAATCTTTTCTTTTTCAAAACCCTGAACATTTATAAATTTTTATCTCTACAAAAAAAACTTCTTACAGAACTTCTTACTATCTCTATTCACGAGTATGTATTTATTGTCATTTCTCTTACAAGACAAAGGGGTATGTTTACTAAACCGTCTTAATGTGCGCTCTGACATGTTAGCGCGTGATAAGGCGCCTTATTGCACGATAATGGCACTTTACCGTACGATAAGGTACCTTATCGCGTGCTAACGCGCTCAGCGGTGCTCAGCAGCGCAAACGAGCGCTGAAGGTGGAGTAAAGGCTCTCTGAGGTCGGAGGAAGGCTTCACAGGGGCGGAGAGAAAGGGTAAATGGGTGGAGAGTTGGAGGGAAGAGGCTCCCTGCACACTAACGCTGTGGATTTCAGGGCTGAAAACTAATTCCAGTGAAACCCTGGCGTTAGAGTAGATTTAAAGGGAAGAGAAACCATTTTCGTCAGCAATGTACAGCAAAGCCAGGGAAACCTAGAAAAGGTGATAAGTGTGATACATGTGCACAGAACAAAAGGGTAGATAAACATTGAAAATGACCTGAACAAACTGGAAAAAAAACATAACCTAGCTGGGCAATAGTGATATCAATGGGAAACATAAAAAAAACACTACTGAGAAAGCTCCAAAAAAAATATATCAATTTTGGAAGGGGATATGCTCTGTCCCCATACAAGATGAATGATCCCACAGTGAAATAACGCTGATCAGGGCTTTCCCTTGTTACTGGACAGGTTTCCTATGGCATGCACATGTCCCGCAACAGCAGGGTGGGCATGTTGGAACAGGCAACTGGACAAATGCTGGAAAAGGGGACCCAGAGGGCTGCAGGCGGCACATGCTGTGGTGCAGAGGGGCCACAGTGCGGACTAGGGTGATGCCTAGGTGGCCCATACAAATGCTGAAACAGTAGAGCAGCCAGACAGCAACTGATGAGGGCCCAACATGGGCACGAGTGTGTTTCCCACAGTGTCACAGGGGATAGTACCCAGCAGGTACCCCCAAGGGTACCCCAGAACTCGCACCATAGGCAGCCGCCTACCCGCACACTGGATGGCCCGAGACTGCGCACCACCAGCACCACCAGCAGAAGGGCATGTCAGCATGGTGACAGAGGGGTACTGGCGGTGGAGGGGGCAGTGGTTGCTGCCCACAGCAGACCATGGCCCAGCCCTGTTTAGGTGGGTGCCGTGCACTGCAACAGACAGGCTCTCTCTGATAAACAGTCATGGTATCTCCAGGGAATGCACTGTCTCTGTGGCAACATGGTGGTGCAGAGCACACAGCCAGTGTGTTCAGTAGCAGAAAGTCACAAGTTCAAGTCCAAGCTGTGGTTCCTGCCAACCCAGTCCCCATATTTTACCCACTACTAAAATGCAGTAATACAGACAGAACCTTTAGTGCAGATAACGTAAACATGCCCAAAACGCCTACATTTTACCCTACAGAGCACAGACACCATAAACATGCGCATTACCTAGAGCAGTCCTGGAGGGCCAAACTCCATTCAGGTCCCATGCTGTCTCCAATAACTATGGCTGTGCTGCATTTCTATGCACAGCCCCCATGGTATGCAGATATATCTCATGCATATTCATTAGGGAAAGCATGAAAACCCGAACAGGGTTTGGCCCACCAGGACTGGAGTTGGGAACCTCTGCCCTAGAGCAGCGGCCAACAGGGGCAGACTCACCCGCACCCACAGGCTCCATCATCCAAAGCCACCTGGAGAGGCAGGATTTTGGGCCCTATGTGCATCTCCCAATAATAGCACTTGCATACCTTAGCAATGCCACCCTAAACCTCGGAATATGGTACACATCTATCAAAAGGTTGCTATGATTACTGGCAGATAGCAATTCCTAAGTTAAGCACAATTTACTGATTGAGCTGCATCATAGCAACCTTTCTGATGTCTGTGGAGTGTGCTACAGGTCTTGTGTCTGACAGTGTTTACTAACTTGGGGAGTGACTCCTACAGTATGGCGTACCATAGCCATGCCTGCACTGTGCCCAGGACTGGTGCGGTGGCCTGGGCTGCCAAACACCTCTATAGTTGCACAATGCTGGCATAGGTGTGGGGAGTGTGTGTCTGTCTATCCAGTGTGTGGTGGCTGCCAACACCCTTCTCAGCCCACACTGCTAGCACTGTTGCCAGTATTGGCCTGCCAATGTGCATAATGAGGAGCAAGGTACTGTGGGTATAGCCCAGACTGGGTGGCCTGGGCAGGATGCAACTGCACAGGGCATAGGGCTCTGGCTGGGACATTGTAGTGCCCGGCCACCACCTGCACAGACAGGGTGGCTACAGCATGTCCTGCTGGGAGGTCACTCTCACCCTGACTGAGCAGTGACCATGGCATGGCTAGGTTCCCCCATAGTGCTACATAGTATTTCTCTCAAGTGATTTATATGGGTTTTTCTTTTGGGGGCCAATCACTGACTTATCTGCTTGGTGGGTGTGCTCACATCCCCTCCAGGAACATGCACTGTGGACTAGCTAGCAGACTGTCTGCAGTTAGTATGTGTATGGCTGGAACACCTTGCAGGGTGCAGTGGCTGGAGACTCCCTATGCTCGCTGCTGGAGAATGTCAGACAGTGGTGGGGCAGCTGAGCATTTCCAGGCCTTCTGTCTGCTATTGCCTTATGTAATGCTACAGATCTGCACTGACTGCCCTGTAGTGCATCTGTTTCTCCAGCAGGACTGGGGTTGTTGGTCTTCTTTACTGCCACCATGGCAGGGCTGTAGAATGTGGATCTGTTGGGGGGAAGATCCTGATCCCAAGAGAGCAAGTTCGGTGGTACTATATAATCTACCTATGGGTCCAAACACCACCACCCTTGAATCATTTGGCCATGGTACCCACAGAGGATATACACTATTCTGGTGCATAATAGTCCACAAGGGCTAAACGTGTCTGGTATATACATATGGGCACAGGTGCATCATAGGTGTGTCTGAAAGAACTACCTAGCACACACTGGCACTAATAGGGACCTGCCGCATAACCTATCTCATGGAGGGCAGGTGCTGTGGACCTGGTACTGGGCGCCCCACCTCACCCTCAGGGTGAGCACAGTACCCGCACAATGTGATGATCTGTAGCTACTCTGTGCCAGTAACGCGCACGGTCAGTACCCCCTACCAGGCCTAGGTGCTGTGGGGGTGCATACCTCATCTTGTGATCTCTGTAGACTGCTGCTTTGCATGTGCAGTGCATTATGGGTACGAGTGGCTTAACTCTATCCTGGTAACAACAGCAGACGGTGTGTGTGGTGACCTGCAGTCCTTCTGTGGCCAGCCAGAAGCTTGTTTGTAGCTGTAGAGCTGTAGCCTACTGGTTATGTCACTACCTGTGGAGCCAGAAGACATGGGTTTGATCCCACAGTGGGGTTATTTATTAGGGCTGTCTGGGGCAGTTTCTTTTTTTAATCTAAATTAGTACTGCCAGCAAAAACACCTTCACAGTGCTATAACCTTAAGGTGCCTTATAAGGCGCCTTATGGGGCACCTGAGGATTACAGCACTGTGAGGGTGTTTTTTCTGGCAGTACTAATTTAAATTTAAAAAAAGAAACTGCCCCAGACAGCTCCAATAAATAACCCCACTGTGGGATCAAACCCACAATCTTTGGCTCTACAGGCAGTGAAGTAACCAGTGGGCTACAGCTCTATAGCTCTGAACAAACCCCTGGCTGGCTACAGAAGGACTGCAGGTCACCACACGAACTGTCTGCTGTGGTTACTAGGGTAGGGTTAATCCACTCATACCCATGATACACTGCACATGAAGATTACAGCACTGTGAGGGTGTTTTTGCTGGCAGCACTGCTTTAAAGTAAAAAGGAAAATGCCTCCAGCGGCACTGCTTTAAAGTAAAAAGGAAAATGCCTCTAGCAGCACTGCTTTATAGTAAAGGGTAATGCCTCAGACAGCCTTACTCATTAACCCCACTGGGGGGTCAAACTCATGACCCCTGGTTCAGCAGTCAATGTATTAGCCATTGTGCTACCCCTCTCTTGCTGTGTTTGTTGGTCAGCACGCCTGCTTCAGGCTAACGTGCATTGATGTGCCACGGCTCCCTTTATCGTATGGTAACCAGAAATGCTACGTTAAGACCGACACGCCCACTCCTTATATGGCATCCTGCACACTAACGCCAGCTGAACATTAAGACTGCTTAGTAAACATACCCCAAAGTCTTTATAATCATTTAACTTTCTGTAGTTGCAGTAGTTGATATCTGTAGCTGGTGTCTGTAGCTGAAGAACTTTCACAGATCTCTGTAGCTGAAATCTGTAGCTGAAGAACTTTCACAAATCTCTGTAGCTGAAATCTGTAGCTGTAGAACTTTCACTACTTTCAAACACAGCCCAACACGCTGCTGCTTTCTTTCACAGTTCAAGCTCTTCTTTTCTTTTAGCTATATTATTTTCTGTTACCAAGGTTACAGTGACTCTTCTGACATAAGCCTTTTGCATTCCTGAGCCGCTAACCAATTACAGGCATGCTTTTGGATTATGCAAATAAGGCATTGTATGATAGTTTGAGTTCTGCCCACCGGAATCTTCAGCCAATGTCTCCTGTTTCACTAACTGGCAATACTTTTCAACTAATACTGTCCTTTGCTACTCAAAATCAAAGTTATCATTTAGTTAACCTGGCTTTCATATAGTTCCAACAACAATTTTCTCTCTCCAAAGCAATTTCTCACAAATTTGTACCCTTTATCTGTCAAAAATAGTACCTCTTTTCAGACACAACACAACACGCTTCTGCTTCCTTCTCTGTTCAAGCTCTTCTCCCCCTCTATTTTTGCCTGTTACCCAGGTTACAATGACTCTTTTGACATCACCTCTTTGCATTCCAGAGCTGCTAACCAATTACAGGCATGCTTTTGGAATATGCAAATAAGGTATTAAAATCTATTTTGAATCCTGAAATTATCAGTTTTCTTTTCAACTGTATGTTTCTCTTCAAGTGAATGATAAAACCTTAGTTTGGAAACCCCACACACCAAAGATTCTCCAAAATAGCTCTAAATCCACAATCCCCTCCAGCACACCAAACCCAAACATTTCACTATTTCCAAATTCAAATCCACATACCTCCACAGGCGCTGCACACTCTTTCCCCAAAATCACACAAACCCCGTCCAATACATACATCAAGCATATTCACACCCACCTAGCACACCCAACCTTCAAGCACAATCAACAAAACTTCAAACCAGTCACCCACAACCTCTCTAATCAGTCTCAAACTCTGCCAGCCCCTGATACTCGCGGCTGACCCCCCTTAAGTAAAAACAATTTATATTAACCCTTAGGTTACAGTAGTAATAGTCACTGTGAGCCTGCAGATCTGCTGTAGTGCCCCTTCTTCCTCATGGGGGCAGCACTCCTCATTAGCACGAATACTGTGTCAGATGTACAAGGGAAGTGACAGGGAGGGGTCCCTGCCCCTCCCACACCAGAGGCCTGGTAAACATCCCCTGTAGCCTAGGTAATGGGCACCCTGAATGCCTCAAGGTGAGAGGGGTTCATACGGCCATTCCATATGACGCCCACTGCTGACACCCTGCCTGCACCAAACACAGCCTCGGCTCTAAGCTGTGCAGCGGGATGTGCCTATTCCCAGATCATTCATCTTTATCCTTCACTAGCCATTTACTAGGTGCCCTGTTAGTAGCATAGGATGCCCTGAAGGGATTTGGTGGCTTACTGCCTTAACTTGGCATTGGTAGTGCACAAAAGCAAAGTGCTCATGGCAAGCGCCTTTACAGTGTGCATGTGCTGCAGGCACATAATACCTACCACCATGCTAAGGATATGCCTAGAGCAGCCATGGCTGTGCCCCCTGTGTGTACCGCAGCCACTATGCCCCTTCTGCGGTGTATTTGTGTACTAACCACACATTTGTCCTGTGCTGCTCACGGCACTTAGTAAACATGCCCCTTTAGCAAACGTACCCCTATGAGCTTAGTGGGGATGGAACAGCAAAGCTATTAACAATGGAAGGAATTATAATAATGTTTATACACCGCTAGGTAACGTTTAGTTCATTATTTTGTGCTATAAAAAGCAGCACAATTCTCAAATGTGTAGAAAAAATAGTGGATCTCATTTAAGGATATTACTAGGAATGTGAATATCAAACTTAGCAATTGAGATATGGACCTTTGCTGGGACAAATGACAGTAGTGTGTGTTCAGCTTTTGATATTTCCAGCATGAAGTTAAAACAAGCCCTTTGTTTGCCATGAATAATCAAGCTGTTCCCTTGGTTGGTAGAGTAGATGTGGGGGTCACTGGCTGAGTGCAATACATCGTCTGCAGCACTTATGGGTATTTGGTAGGAAAAATATGTTGAGGAATGCTGCCACATATCATAAGCATTAACAAAAGAAAGACGTATTAATTCCCTGCTGATACAGCTGCAATGAAGGATTCTGTGAAAGGTTATTTCATCCATGTCTGCATATCATGTGCAATGTTTGAAAGAGCAATGATATACCATTACTTGCTTTGTTTTGTTTTGTATTCTTTTTTTAATAGTATACCTGCTATCCTACAAACTGCACTGGAATTCTCTATAATGCAAACTAGGAACAATAGTTGTTTATTTAAAAGATGATAAGCATTAGCTTTGATGTGCCTGGGCACCGTATTGTGCTCATAAACCAGCAGAACCTGAGTGATTAATAGGTTCAGTTTCATGCAGTACAAAGAGAGTTAGGTACTTTCCCTCTGCATAATGGAAAGCCTGCACAGTTTCATGTGTCTCATAACCTGCTAAAATTTATTGTAAGTAGATTCAACATTCGTATGCATTTCATTTCTGGAACCTTATGCCCAGGGATGTAGCAATGAAATCTTCATTTCGTTGCATTAACGTTTAATCTACTCTTCGCGATAGTTCTAGGCAGTTAACATCATGAACATACATAATTACAGTGTTTCAAATATCCAACACACAAATAATCTACATCCATGAAACTTAGAAATAATACAAATACAGTTTAAAATCAACATCAAATTTCAATGTATTAGGCAAAAGCTTCCCCATATAAAAACAGTTTTCAGCCTTTATGAAAGGAGAGAGAATCCTTCTACTGCCATAAAGGTCATGGGAGCAATCTCCAGGTTTTAGTCCCTATATTAGAAAAGACCCACAAGCTTGTAAATTGTTTCTTAGTACCTTCCAGGGAAGGAATTTGGTTATTATTAGTTCTTTTATACTTCAAGATAAAACATTTGCAGAGCAAACTCATGTTTCTATTGGTTTTAGGGAATAGGACTTTGGGAAAGATGACATGACTAGAGTCTTTTCTGGCCATAGATCAGGGGTTTTCAACCCAGTCCTCGGGGAACCCTAGGCCAGTCAGGTTTTCAGGATTCCCAGAAAGAATATGCATGAGAAAGATTTGCATGTTCTGCCTTCATTGTATGCAAATCTATCTTATGCATATTCATTGTGGGAATCCTGAAAACCTGACTGGCGTAGGGTTCCCCGAGGACTGGGTTGAAAACCTATGCCATAGATATACACTACAGTATGCATCAAAGGGCAAGTTGTGGGCCAGTATAGAGGTTTAAAAGACAATGAGGCTCAGGTATTATCCTGCAGGATTTCCCATGGGTAAATAGCCCCCTTCACACTCAACTTTGTTGCTCATGAAAATGAACTGGGTAGCAAAACTGCTTGTTAAATGTTGCTACCATGACATGTGATATGAGATAACTATGGGAGTTAGTTTAGAAGAGTTATTACCAACTTCTACATGTAAAATCAGGCATTTTACATGTGGAAATGGCATCCACATATACAGTAAATGACCATTTTAGAAAGGGCTGAATTTACTCATGAATGTCTTCACTATATGGAAGTTGCAAAGGGGTGTGTCGGGTATGATTAGGGCATCGCAAGAGCCAGTCAAAAATCGACACATGCATTATTTCCTATTTAGGTTTTATAAAGTGCTAATATTCATTCTTCTTTTAATTTATAAAGCAAAAGAAATATCATTGACATTTTAAATGAAAACATATCCTTGATTTTAATATTTATTGTGATTTCTTGCATTGTAATTGTCCTATATTTTAAAGCTGATCTCAGGTTATCCTAAGCAAATCTATATTTTATCATTCTGTCCACAACACTATCTGGTTTGGCCAAAGAAAATTTATAGTTCAATTCTCAGAAAATTTTGCAAATATACAAACATAGAAACATGACAACGGAAAAAGACCACATGGCCTATCTAGTCTGTCCTTCCATATCAATCACTACAACAGTCCCCTTTTTTCCTTTAAAGATCCTCTGTGTTTGTCCCATGCTTCTTTGAATTCACATACTCTCCTCATCTCTACCACCTCCACTGGGAGACTATTCCATGGATCTACCACTTTTTCCGTAAAGAAATATTTCCGCATATCACTCCTGAGTCTATCCCCTTTTTTTACTGTCCTCTCCTGTCTCTCTTGACTGGAATTAATTTAGATCCATAGAACAGCCACTTACATGGTCGACAGACTAAGGGCCCCCTTTACTAGCACTTAGGGGGTATTTTACTAATGGGTACTAAGTTGTTGTACCTACAGTAATGCACCAATTGTGTTGAAACCATTGCATGAACTGTGCAACACCCCTGTGTTAATTGTCGAGGACATGGAAAATATTTTCCTGGCAGCTAAGATGGAGCCTTGTCTTCTATTGCATGCTGCATTAGCATGGGTGCAGTTAGCGTGCAGATGACCAGAGCACTAACTGCGCTGAGTTTGTAATGCCAACTCTCTGCCCCTACACTACCCATTCATGACCATAATACAAGTTGCACAGTTAGCGCAGGGTGATTCCTGCACTAACTGCCGTGGCCCTGTACTCCCTGACACTGCATGTCCCAACAGATTATCAGCGTGTGCCAGAACACACACTACCAGGTAATGCCTGTTAGTTAAAGTCCTCCTTAGCTGGAGCAATCTGCCACCCAGCCCATAGGAATAATATGGATCGGACAGCAGGTAACTCAAATTAAGGGGTATGTTTACTAAACTACAGTAATGTCACTCACGTTAGGTTCCGCGGTAAAGGTACAGATGCCCATATAAAAGCGTGGGCAGGGCATCATTATGGCAAGTCGAGTCAGGTAACGCACGTTATAAGGTACCTTATTAGGCACAGTACAAGGCACTATATACCCCAAGGGGCCTTAATCACCCTTTTTGTAGATGAGGGTGTGGTGGGACAGGTGCCTGCACCCTGCAGAATGGCTGTAGTACCAGCAACCACAATCCTGCTGGCAGATGACAGCCCTCCAAGGCTAGTGCCATACCTGAGACCATTGCATACCAGCAGTAATGCTGGGGGAAGGCTCAACTACCCCATGCCACAGTCTGCCATTCATCAACAAAGAGCACAGTCAGACTGCACCTGCAGCTTCCTACAAGGAGTTCCCAAAATACACAGGTGAACTGCAGACAGCCCACTAACCAGTCCATAACGCATGCTCACAGGGGAACCCTGTGCACCCAGAGATGGAATACACAGCATAGACACCAAGCAGATATCTCCATGATTGGGCCCCCTAAACCAGAACACACAGGTATCACTAGAAACAAATAATGTGTGGTACTATGTGGGAACATAGACATGCCATGGTCACTGCTCGATCAGAGTGAGAGTGACACCCCCCCCCCCCAATGAGACATGCTGTGGCCCCCTGTCCATGCAGGTGGTGGTCGAGCACTACAGTGTCCCAGCCATTGCCCTCCACCCTCTGCAGATGCATCCTGGCCAATGCGCCCTGTCTGGGCCATACCCACAATACCTTGCTCCTCATTATGCACATTTGCAGGCTAACGCTGGAAGCAGTGTGAGCAATGTGAGCTCAGTGAGGTGTTGGCAGACACAAAACAATGGAGAGACATACGCACACTCCCACACCTATCTCAGCATTGTGAGATATGGAGGTGGTTGACAACCCTAACCACCACACTGGTCCTGATCACAGTGCCGACATTGCTAATCTGTGAAGGGGGTAGTAGTAGTGCTCTGGTGATAACTGCAGCTCTGTGCTGGGGCCAAAAGCCTGACACTCCATGAAGCTGTGGATAGTGGAGCCCTTGTGAGTGGGTGTCTGTACCCCTGTGCACCGCTGCTTTGGGGTTTGCCCATGTTGTTGTTGTGGCTGGATTGTGGGCTAAAACTATGGGGAGATGCTCTGCAGGATCCACAGATGGGATGTGAACTTCTGCTCTTGGACATGCTAGCTGAGTGTACTGCACCACACTGTTGCCACAGCAGCATAGTGGTCCCTGGGGCTACCCTTACATTCCTCGGCCAGACCTCTTCTGCTGCACTGCACACCACGTACTGGTAAAGGGCATGGCCTAGGTCCACTAGAGGTGGGTGCCACTGCTCCCTCCAGCACAATCATCCACCCCCTCTGCCATGCCGCCATGACCATATGCTGTCGGTGCCGGTGGTGCACCATTCCAGGCCATCCAGGGGCAGGTAGGCGGCTGCCTAAGGTGTAGGTTCTGGGGTAGGGGTGCCTACATAGATGTCCATGCTTCCCCTGGCACCATATATCACTGTTATGTGCCCCTTGGGGTATCTGCTGGGTAATGTCCCCTGGAGGGGACACTGTGAGACACAGACTCATGGGCAAGTTTGACCCTGGTTAGTTGCTATCTTGCTGGTTTCCATTTTCTGCATTCTTATGTGCCACCTCGGCAACCACCTAGTCCACCCTGTGCCTCAGTAGCCCCCACTGCATGTCCCGCCTTCAGCCCCCATGCCCCATTTGCGCCATCACCATAGTGGCCTTTCATACCTGGGCACTATGCTGTTGCTGCAAATGTAGCACTACTATCACCTTTCTTGGGCTCCCTGCCTATGCTGTACATTGCTGACACTTAAATCGTTTCTCTCTCCTGCAAATAAGCATCTAACGCTAGGTTTTCAGTTGCGTTAAGATTCATCCCTTCATTTCCCCACGTTAGTGTGGAAGAGGCCTTTTCCCGCTCACTTCCCACCCATTGACCCCTTCTCTCCGCCCTCTCTCCACCCTCTGCAGGACTTACCATGGCCAGGAACGCTAACGCGCATTATATAACATGAACGTTACATAACGCACCTTAACATAGCCGCTGCTACATCACCGCAGTTTAGTAGACATGCCCCTAAGTGTTACTTAAAGGGCCCTAAATATAAAAGGTCATTTTAAAAGGTTTAGTCAAAATTTGGACATCTGAAGATAACAAAATCACAAACACGTCTCCGTAGCCATTCCACAAATGATGTTCGTGGAAGATTCCAATGTAGGGATGTCCAAGTAGGCATAGGGGTGTGGTGGAGGCATTTCCGTGGAGAGACAATATACTTAAATGTCCCTGTTAGATCTCAGAAATGTAAAGATGTCTGCAGGCACGTCCGTGTTTAGACCTGCTCCAGGCACAAATAACATCAGGAAAGTGCTTGTTTTCACCTTAACACTAGAAGCCCCAAAAGGGATTCTACCTAGAAACCCCAAAGTGCATCAATTGACGCATTATCATGATGACTGCGTTTAGCCTGAAATGCAGATGTGAATTAATGTGAAGTTACTTATTTGTTAAATACATGCAGTATGTGACATCATTACATGATGTCATCATGTGTTTATTGTTTGTAATGTCGGAGTAAAACTGTAAACAGTGATTGAGATGCGCCACCTAGTGGGAACATGAATTTATACCTAGAAGCCCCAAAGTACTTCAATTGATGCATCCAAGACAAAGTACTTCAATTGACGCACCCAAGACAATTGAGTGCGTCAATTGACGTACTTTGGGGCTTCTAGGTATAAATTCATTTTCCCGCTAGGTGGTGCATCTGTCATTAATTTTTGATGCACATATTTGAACATCTTGACCTTGCTAACAAAGTCATGGAACATGACTGACATGGTTCTAGCAGTGGCGCTGGTATACAACTTAGAAGATGCATTTGCGTCAATTGACACACTTTGGGGCTTCTAGGGGTATGTTTACTAAACAGCGCTAACATCACAGTGGTGACGTTATTGCGCGATACCGCTCGATAACGTCACTTATCATGCGATAACGTCTCCGGCAGCGTTAAGGCGCACAGAGGGTGGAGTAAGGTCCCCCAGAGGGCAGAGAGAAGAGGTCAATGGGCAGAGAGTGGGTGGGGAGAGGCTCCAGGCACACTAACGTTGTGAAATCAGGGTCTGAAAATTAATGCCAGTGAACACCTCGTGTTAGAGGCACATTTGCAGGAGAGAGAAACCATTTAAGTCAGCAATGTACAGCAAAGGCAGGGAGACCAAGAAAAGTGATAGTAGTGATACATGTGCAGCAACAGCATAGTGCCCAAGTACGAAAGGGCACTACGGTGAGGCTGCAAATGGGGTACAGGGGGCTGCAGGCGGGACATGCAGTTGGGAAGCTGGGGCACAGGGTGGACTAGGCAGATGCCTAGGTGACACATAGGAATGTAGAAACGGAAAACCAGCAAGACAGCAACTGACCAAGGGCAAACATGTCCACGGGTGTGTGTCCCACAGCGTCCCAGGGGATAGTACCCAGCAAGTACCCCAAAGGGCACATAACATTGTCAGGTTGTATCGGGGGGAAGCATGGATGTCTATGCAGGGACACTTACCCCATATCACACACCATAGGCAGCCGCCTAATGGCACACTGGATGGCCTGGGACTGCACACCACCAGCACCGCCAGCACAAGGGCGTGACAGCATGGTGGTGGAGGGGTGCTGGTGGTGGAGGGAGCAGTGGCATCTGCCCACAGTAGACCAAGGCCAAGCCCCATTTAGGTGGGTGCCGTGCACTGCAACAGACAAGATCTGTCTGACGAACAGTCATGGTATCCCCAGGAAATGATCTGCCTCTGTGAGAACAGTTTGGTGCAGTACACACAGCCAGTATATTCAGGGGCAGAAAGTCACAGGTTCAAGTCCCAGCTGTGGCTCCTACAGACCATATCCCTATACTTTACCCAGTACTAAACCATGGTAATAAAGATGGAACCTTTATTGCAGATAAAATAAACACGCCATAAACGCCTATATTTTACCCTAAAGAGCGCATCTACCATAAACATGTGCAATCCCTAGAGCTGAGTTTCCCAACTGCAGTCCTGGAGGGCCAAACACCATTCAGGTTTCATGCTGTCCCTAATAAATATGCCTGTGATGCGGTTGTATGCACCGCCCCCATTGTATGCAAATGTATCCATGCATATTCATTAGAGACAGCATGAAAACCTGAACCGTGTTTGGCCCACCAGGACCAGAGTTGGGAACCTCTGTCCTAGAGCAGCGGCCAACAGGGGCACAAACACCCACACCCACAGGCTCCACTATCCAATGGCTCATGGAGAGTCAGGCTGTTGGGCCCTGCACGGAGCACCATCTCCCAATACTAGCACCTGCATACCTTAGCAATGCTGTCTTAAACTTGGAAACACGTTCCACATATATCAAAAAGTTGCTATGATTAATGTCAGATAACAAATCCTAAGTTAAACACAATTTGTTGACCGAAATTCATCATAGCAACCTTTCTGATATCTGTGGAGTGTATTTCAGTTTTTGTTTCTGAGAGTGTTTACCACCCCGGGGAGTGACCCTAACTGCATTGAGTGCCATAGCAATGCCTGCACTGTGCCCAGGACTAGTGTGGCAGCCAGGGCTGCAAACCACCTCTATCTTTGCACAATGCTGAAATAGGTGTGGGAGTGTGTGTATGTCTATCCAGTGTTTTGTGGCTACCTACACCTTACTGAGCCCACAATGCTTGCACTGTTTCCAGTGTTAGCCTGCCAATGTGCATAATGAGGAGAAAGGTACTATGGGTATGGCCCGGACAGGGCAGCCAAGGCTGGATGCATCTGCACAGGGCATAGGGCAATGGCTGGGACATTGTAGTGCCTGACCACCACCTGCACGGACAGGGTGGCCACAGCATGTCATTCGGTGGGGGGGGGGGGGGGTCACTCTCACCCTGACTGAGCAGTGACCATGGCATAGCTAGGTTCCCCATAGTGCTCTGCAGTAATTTTTTTCAAGTGATATTTATGAGTTCCCTTTTATGAGGCCCAATCACTGATGTACTTGCTTGGTGTGTGTGTGTTCATATCCCATTTTTGGGTGCACACAGTTTCTCCAGGAACATGCACTATGTGCTAGCTAGCAGACTGACTGCTGTTAGCCTGTATATGGCTGGAACACCTGGTGTCCAACAGACGAGCACAAATCCATGTGCGACATAACTAACCCAGTACAAATCGTGGAGAGCAAAGGAAGAATATACTTTATTAAACAACTCCAGCCATTGGCCTGACACAGGCTGCGTTTCGTTGCGCCTTCCTCAGGGGCTAAAATGGATACAAAATACACAAAAAGATATCATACAATAAAAAATAAATACAATCAAATAAAAATGAAATTAATAATAATAGTAATAATAAAGAACCAAGACATATAAGCACACATATATGAGCAATTCTGTACAGCATACTGTTATAAAAATGGAGCAAGAATACATTAAAATCATAAATATAAAAAACATTAAACACAATAACTGGCATTAACCTTTAAAAAGGAGATAGAGCAGCTTTTAAACTAGATATTAGGGGAAAGCCGACAGTCGCCCAAGAGCAGATGGTTCGGAAGAATGTATCTTTGAAGGATACTACCAAAAGCAGAGAGGTTCCACAAAAGAGTAAAGTAGCCCAAATGCCCTCAAGTATGGAGCAGACAGAGCTTAAAGATCCCAAATTACTCATGTCTAACAGACAAATTAATATGGATAAAATACATTCTCTAAAATGCTTGTATGCAAATGCTAGAAGTCTAAAAAATAAGATGGGAGAGTTAGAATATATAGCACTAAATGAAAGGTTAGATATGATTGGAATATCAGAGACATGGTGGAAGGACGACAACCAGTGGGACACTGTGATACCTGGGTACAAACTATATCGTAATGATAGAGCTGATCAAATTGGTGGAGGGGTTGCTCTCTATGTTAGAGAGGGCATTGAATCAGAAAGGATTAAAGTTTTGCAGGAAACAAAATCTGCTGTAGAATCTTTATGGATTGAAATTCCATTTAAAAGGGGGAAGGCAATGGCAGTGGGGGTGTACTATCGAGCACCTGGCCAGAATGACCAAATGGATGATGAAATGCTCAAAGAAATCAAGGAAGCTAACAAAAGTTACAGCGCAGTAATAATAATGGGTGATTTCAACTACCCCGGTATCGACTGGGTCAGTGTCACGTCAGGACATGCTAGGGAGATAAAGTTCCTAGATGAAATAAATGACTGCTTCTTGGAGCAGCTGGTTCATGAACCGACCAGAGGGGAAGCCATATTAGACCTAATCCTTAGTGTAACACCAGATCTAGTGCAAGAGATAAGGTTGTTGGGGCCACTTGGCAATAGTGATCATAGCATGATCGCCTTTGATTTAATTAGTGGAGGAGGGATAGTAAGGAAATCCACAGTACTACCTTTTAACTTTCGAAAGGGAGACTATGATAAAATGAGGAAAACAGTCAAGAAAAAACTAAAAGGAGCAGTTGCAAAGGTTAAAGATGTACATCAGGCTTGGCTGTTGTTGAAAAATACTATCTTGGAAGCCCAGACCAGCTGTATTCCACGCTTTAAGAAAAGTGGAAAGAAGTCCAAAAAACTGCCAGCATGGTTTAAAGTTGAGGTCAGAGAGGCTGTTGTTGCCAAAAAACCATCTTTCAAGAAATGGAAAAAAGAGCCAAACGACGAAACCTGGAAACAGCACAAGCACTGGCAAGTCAAATGCAAGGCATTGATAAGGCAGGCAAAGGGAGAATTTGAGAAGAAGCTTGCTGCAGAAGCAAAAACGCGAAGTAAAGACCTTTTCAAGTACATTCGTAGCAAAAAACCTGTGAGAGAGTCAGTTGGTCCATTAGATGATAAAGGGGTTAAAGGAGCACTAAGAGGCGACAAGGCGATAGCGGAGAGACTGAATGAATTCTTTGCTTCAGTCTTTACTGAGGAAGATGTAGGAATGTTACCCATGACTGAAGTGGTATTTAAAGGTGCAGAAGAATTGAAGGAAATATCGATACATCGAGAAGATGTATTACAACTATTAGATAAGCTGAAGAGTAGCAAATCACCTGGGCCGGATGGTATACATCCAAGGGTGTTGAAAGAACTGAAATATGAGATTGCAGACCTGCTATTAATAATCTGTGAACTATCATTAAAATCATCTCTAATACCTGAAGATTGGAGGATCGCTAATGTAACACCAATTTTTAAAAAGGGTTCCAGGGGTGATCCGGGAAACTACAGACCGGTGAGCCTGACGTCAATACCGGGAAAAATGATAGAAACCATCATAAAGAATAAAATTATTCAGCATGTAGATAGTCATGAACTAATGAGAGACAGCCAACATGGCTTTAGACAAGGAAGATCTTGTCTTACTAATCTGTTATGTTTTTTTGAAGGAGTGAATAATCAGGTGGACAAAGGTGAGTCGGTTGATATTGTGTATCTGGACTTTCAGAAAGCCTTTGACAAGGTCCCTCATGAGTGACCTTTGGCAAAACTAAAGAGTCATGGGATAGGAGGCAGTGTACTATTGTGGATCAGGAACTGGTTAAAAGATAGAAAGCAGAGGGTAGGGCTAAATGGCCAATTTTCCCAATGGAGAAAGGTGAATAGTGGTGTACCCCAGGGATCTGTGCTGGGTCCGCTGCTTTTTGACATATTCATAAATGACCTGGAAAGTGGAATAACGAGTGAGGTTATCAAATTTGCAGATGACACAAAACTACTTAAAGTTGTTAAAACCCAAGAGGATTGTGGAAAATTGCAAGAGGATCTTGATAAATTGGAAGACTGGGCATCAAAATGGCAGATGAAATTTAATGTGGACAAGTGCAAGGTTATGCACCTAGGGAAGAACAACCCAAACTATGGTTACACGATGCAAGGTTCCACATAAGGAACCACCACCCAGGAAAAAGATTTAGGCGTCATTGTGGATACCATGTTAAAACCCTCGGCCCAGTGTGCAGCGGCGGCCAAGAGAGCAAATAGAATGCTAGGTATGATAAGGAAAGGAATGGAAAATAAAACAAAGGATATTATAATGCCTCTATATCGTTCCATGGTGAGACCGCACCTTGAATATTGTGTGCAATTCTGGTCGCCGTATCTTAAAAAGGATATAGAGTTATTAGAAAAGGTTCAGAGAAGAGCCACCAAAATGGTAAAGGGGATGGAAGGATACTCCTATGAAGAAAGTCTAAAAAGGTTAGGGCTCTTTAACCTGGAAAAGAGACGGCTGAGGGGAGATATGATAGAGGTCTATAAATTAATGAGCGGAGTGGAACGGGTAAACGTAGATCGATTGTTTACCTTATCAGAATATAGAAAGACTAGGGGACATGCAATGAAGCTACAGGGTAAACTATTTAAGACTAATAAAAGAAAATATTTTTTCACTCAACGTGTAATCAAACTCTGGAATTTGTTACCGGAGGATGTAGTAAAGGCTGTTAGTGTAGCTGGGTTTAAAAAAGGTTTGGACAAGTTCCTGGAGGAAAGGTCCATAAGCCATTATTAAGAAGGGACCCAGGATATCAATGCTTGAACCAATACAAGCATTGTGGAACCTGTGTCCCTTGGGGAAACTGCTAGGTACATATGACCTAGATTGGCCACTGTTGGAAACAGAATACTGGGCTTGATGGACCTTGGTCTGACCCAGTATGGCATATCTTATGTTCTTATGTTCTAAATACATAATAAATTCTGTTATTGTTAAAATACATAAAAACAATAAAAAATGAATAATAAAATATAAATAATAAGTAAATGTTATAAATGTTTAATAAAACAAAATGTTGCTATCCCAAAAACCTGCCAGGATTGTAGCCTTCCAGGACAGGGTTGAACACCCCTGCTCTAGAATGATGGAATAAAGGTGTCATTTTCTATGTTCAGGAATGATGAGTAATAACTTATCTGATGGGCTTCCCCATCCAAAGAATTGGTAGCAATATTAAAAGCACATATGCAGTTGATGGTGTCAACAACATAAGTACTTTTATAAAATACTTTGCTACTTGAACAATAAATCCTGCCATTTTAATTGCTAAACAGCCAAAGTTGTCCATGGCTAAGAACAGGCCAATATGCTATTAGTTTAAATGGTGATATTCAGCCACTACATGATTAATGTATCTATTTAAGTAGCAGCTATGAATTTAAATTGATATTTTGAGGCCCTTTTACGAAAAGTTTTAATGCACATTGATGATGTTTATATGCGTTAAGTGCCGACAGCCCCTTTATTTCTATGGGCGCGATGGAACTTAATGCACATTAACTTCATCAATGCGTGTTAGCCTTTAGTAAAAGGGCCCCTTTATCTGTTTAACTTTGGGGTATGTTTACTAAATGGCAGTAAAGGAGCAAGTGTTCCATTAGTGGGTGCTAACTGTGCATGTGCACACTTAGCACATGCAAAAAGGCACTTTAGTGGGTGCTATCGGCACTAGCAGCGTAAAGTGCTCTGTGGGTGGAGAAAAGGCATGCACGGGGCAGACTTTAAGGAGGACAATGGGCAGGAAGTGGGCAGAAACAAGGCTTGCTCCCTTAACGCAGGCACCTTAACGACAGGAACACTAACACAATTCAAAATCTGGTGGAAAGGGTGTTTTTTGAGGAAAGAGAGCCAATTTTACGTCTGCAATGTGATGCACGGAGAGGGGAGCCCAAAAAAGTGATAGTAGTGCTCCATTAGCAGCATAATGCCCAAGTATGAAAGGGCACTATGTTAATGGTGCAAATGCAGGCAAAAGAGTTGGCACATGGGTCATGCAGTGGGGGCTGCTGGTGCACAGGGGGAACCAGGCAGCTGCCTAGATGGCACATAGGAACATAAGACTACAAAATATGCCAAACTGTGTCAGACCAAGGTCCATCATGCCCAGTATCCTATGTCCAACAGTGCACAATCTAGGTCTCAAGTACCTAGTAGTTTCCCCAAAAGACACACAGAATCCCCAATAACTCTAATGGAGCAAGCATTGCATAGCTCGGTCCTCTTTATCAATGGTTTATGGACAGTTACCCAGGAACCCGTCCAAACATTTATAAACCCAGCTACACTGACAGCTTTTACCACATCCTCCAGTAATGGATTGCAGGGTTTGATTATGCATTGACTGAAAACAATTTTCACCTAGAAGACCCAAATGGGTTACACTGTAGCTGCATTGCAGGTCCCCTAGTCTGTCCACAGACTGATGGTATAAAAAAGCGACCTACATTTACCTGTTCCACTCCAGTCAATAATCTATAGACCTCTATCATATCTCCCTTCAGCCGTCTCTTCCCAGGTTGATGAGCCCCATCCTTTTTAACCTTTCCACAAAGAGGTATTCTGCCTTCTGCAGTACCATCTGTGATGTCCGTCATGATCCCACAGTGACAGTAGCAGCACACAGTCCTTCTACTGTTGCGGAAAGGCAATGTGCCACATGGGGTGGTCAAAGGGTCCTGGCACCCCAGGCAGAGATCCAGGCTGGACCCCCTCCCCCGGTGCTGCGGAAACCAGCTGTGGGGGAAGAGGCTGATAGTGCCAGAAGCTGTAACCCCTCCAGGCAGCTGCAACATGCAGGCACCCAGGGGACTACCACAGCAGTAACTGTTATCCTCCCCCTGAGACGTATCTTTGGCAAGTGGTGATGAAGTCCATGCAGAGGCAGATGGTTGGAGAGGGGAACATAAGAACATAAGATATGCCATACTGGGTCAGACCAAAGTCCATCAAGCCCAGTATCCTGTTTCCAACAGTGACCAATCTAGGTCATACTTATCTAGCAGTTTCCACAAAAGACACAGGTTCCACAATGCTTGTACTGGGTCAAGCACTGATATCCTGGGTGCCTTCTTAATAATAGTTTATGGACTTTTCTTCCAGGAACGTGTCCAAACCTTTTTTAAACCAAGCTACACTAACAGCCTTTACTACATCCTCCGGTAACAAATATATGTGTGGCCATCCATATATGACTCTACCTCCCCCCCCCCCCAATCCAGACCATGTGCCCTAGGCTCCCGCCAACCCACATGATGGATGGGCTGGGACTGCACACTACCAGCACAGACAGCATACGGACATGTCAGCATGGTGTGGGGGTGTTGGAGGAGGGGCAGTGGCACCCGCCTGCAGCAGACCAAAGCCATGCAACGTGTTCCAAGGTCTGTCTGGTGCAAAGTATGTCAGCCCCATGGAGTATTGTAACCATATGGCAGTACCATGGCTCAATATACATAGTTGATGTGTATATGAGTGGAGGGTCACAGGTGTAGATTATGCATTGCATGACCGTGTGGCTGAACTTTAGCCCACAGTGCAGGTATAGCACCAATGTGTGCAACCCCCAATGAATCAGCCAGCAAGGGTACAAACACCCAAAAGCCACGCAGACAGGCTCCACTATCCATAGTTGCATGGAGAGTCAGGCTGATAGTACCGGCACACTGAGTGGGCGTTAACATCAAAGCATGCAGCTAGCTCAAACACAGATTAACAATGCTCAAGCTGATATTGGGACCAAGGTGGCAGGCAGGAGTGCCACCCATCCCCAGTTTTGCACAGCACATCAATATGAGAGTGAGAGAGAGAGAGAGAAAGAGAGTGTGTGTGTCCAATGAATCGTGGCTTTCTACACCTCACTGAGCCTCTCAGTGCCTAAGCTGTTTCCAGCGTTAGTCTGCAAATGATGAGGAGCAAAGTATTGTGGGTATGGCATGAAACAGGGCAGATTGGCCAGGATGGGTTTGCATTGGAGGTAGGGTTAATGGCTGAGATGTCGTAGTGCCTGTCTGCCATGTGCATGGCCTGGGTGTCCACAGGATATCCTTCTGGTAAGGCACTCTCACCCTGACCGAGCAGTGACCATGGCACGGGTATGTATCCACTTAGTGCTATGCAGTATCTGGTTCTAGTGATGTGGGTGCATGTTCTATCATTGGGGTTTGATCACGGAATCAAAAGTTGGGTGTCCATGCAATGTGTACTGACTAGCAGACTGTCTGCAGTTAGTATGTGCATGGCTGGAAAACCTGGTGTTTGGCAGTGGGTGAATGTTAGCCCTAAATGTTTAGGAGGTTGAGGTATTCTGGGCTTACTGGTACTGGTAGGACCAGCAAGGCCTTTGTAACAACTCCATGCAAGTATAACTGTATGTTCCCCTTTCCCTTCTCTCTCTTTCTCCCCCTTCCCCTTCTAAGGGGTACTAAGGCATCCATCTGCTGAACAGATTTGATGTCTGGAGAGGTGTGCCAGGTACCAAAATCTGAGATTTTACAGAAAGCTTGCCAAGACTAATCAAGTCTACTGAATATTGTCCTATGTTGCTCATCCAAGTCTGCACAAATCATATTGCTAGTTATCCCTCTGAGCATATCAAATGTGACTTCACAGCTCTGGGACAGAGGGTGAAGCAGAAAGTTGTGCAGGTGGCGTTCTCTTCAATCCTCCCTGTTGAGGGTAAAGGTCAAGGCATAGAAGCTCACATCATGGAGATGAATGCATGCTGCATGAATGGTGTCATCGAGAGCGTTTTGGTTTCCTGGACCATGGGATGATGTTCCAAGGGCTGCAGAGCGGAGATGGCATCCATCTGTCCAAGAAGGGTTGAGGCGTTTTCAGAAGCAGACAGGCTAATCTACTGAAGAGGGGTTTAAACTAGATGGGATGGGTTAAGAGAGCCCCCAGGAAAGTGGTGAAAGTCCTCAGGTAAGTGAAACATTAAATACCTCTATAAAAATTGATAAAAATTGCAACATCTGGAAATCAGTGTGTATAAATGCCCATAAAATGAGAATAAGATCCAGATGTTGAGGCTTTAATGGAAGAGACTGACTTGGATTTAGTGGCAGTTACGGAGACATAGTTCACAGAAAACCATGATTGGGATGAAATTATACTGGGCTATACTTTATTCAGGAAAGACAGGGTAGGAAGACGGGGAGGCGTTGTGGCAGTATATGTTAAAAATAATATTAAAGCTATAGAATTGCAGAACTTAAAATGAAGAGAGGAGGCACTGTGGGTTAAACTAGAAAGAGGGAAATGGAAATCCATTTTCATTGAAGTTATATACAGATCCCCCCTCACAGAACGTAGAAGTGGACAAAGTTTTAATAAAGGACATACACAGTATTGCCATAAAAAGAGAAGTGCTAGTATACTTTCCCGTTACCGTGCTGCTGTGGTGTCATCTAGAAGTAAGGAGATTCTGGATTCTCTAAAGGGAGAACTGTTTAGGCAATTGGTAATAGAACCCACACATGATGGGGCCATACTAGACTTAGGGGTACGTTTACTAAACTGTCTTAATGTTACCGGCGCTAGTTGCAGCGATAATGTGAAGAATGTCATATAAGGAGTGGGCATTCCAGCGTCAAGGTAGCAAGAATCTGTATCGCGCGAACTTGTGCACCATGGCACATTAACGCGTGTTAAACCTAAGTTTATGCCAGCGCAGGGTTAGAAGGTGTAAAGATGTAGCCCACTGGTTACTGCAATGACTGTGGAAGCAGAGGTCATGGGTTTGATCCTGCAGTGGTGTTATGTAAGAAGGCTGTCTGAGGCATTTCTCTCTCCTAATTTAAATTAGTGCTGTCTGAGGCAGTTCCCATATTTCATTTAAATCAGTGCTGTCTGAGGCATTTCCTTTTTTAAGTTAAATCAGTGCTGCCAGCAAAAACACCCTCACAGTGCCGTAACATAAGGTGTCACTTAAGGCGCCTATAAGGCACTCCATAGGGCACATTATAAAGTGCCCTGTCCGCCAAGGCACCTTCTAATGTGCCCTATAGGGCTCCTTATAGGGCGCCTTATGAGTCACCTTAAGGTTACAGCACTGTGAGGATGCATTTTGCTGGCAGCACTGTTTTAAATTAAAAGGAAAAGCTTCAGAGAACCTTATTAAATAACACCACTGGGGGATCAAAAACCATGACCTCTGTCTCCCCAGTCATTGAAGTAACCAGTAGGCTACATCTCTATAGCTGCTGCCACACTGCTGGCTGGCTACAAAAAGAATGCAGGTCACCACACAAACTGTCTGCTGTGGTTACCAGGATAGGGTAAACCCACCCGTACCCATGATGCACTGCACATGCAGATCAGCAGTCTACAGCTGATCACGTAATGGTGTATGCACCACCACAGCACCTAGGCCTGGTAGGGGGAACTGACCATGTGTGTTACTGGCACAGTGTAGCTAGAGACCGTGACATCATGCGGGTCCTGTGTTCACCCTGAGTATGAGGTGGGGCACCCAGCACCAGGTCCGCAGCACCTGAGTTGGCTGAGATAGGCAATGCTGTAGGTCGGTATTAGTGCCAGTGTATGATAGCTAGTCCTTGCATACACACCTAGAATATACCTGTGTCCATCTGTTTTTCCAAGTCTAGTCTATCCCTTGTGGACTATGATGCACCCAGAATAGTGTATATCCACTGTTGGTGCTATGGTCACATGTTATAGATGAATAGGAAGGAAGGAAGGAAAGGTGGGGGGGAGTGTTTGGACCCAAAAGTGGATTATGTAGTACTGCCCAACCCACCCTCTGTGGCTGAGGGCGGGGGGATAGGATCTCCTACCAACAGATCCACATTGTACATCTCTGTAATGGTGGCAGTAGAGAGAACCATCAACCCCAGTCCTACAGGGCAGTCGATGCAGATCTATATGCATATATAAGGCAATGGCAGAGAGGCAGAACACTGGAGAAGCTCAGCTGCACCCCACCCCACCCCATCCCACCATCTGACATTCACCCGGAGAGAACACAGTCAGTTTCCACCCGCTGCACCCTGCAAGGTGTTCCAGCCATACACATGCTAACTGCAGACAGTCTGCTAGCTAGTACATAGTGCATGTTCCTGGAGGAAACGTGTGCACCCATAAACAGGAGGTCCCAAATTACCCATGTCTAACAATAGCCAAATTAATACGGATAAAATACATTCTCTAAAATGCTTGTATGCAAATGCTAGAAGTCTAAAAAATAAAATGGGAGAGTTAGAATATATAGCACTAAATGAAAGGTTAGATGTGATTGGAATATCAGAGACATGGTGGAAGGAGGACAATCAGTGGGACACTGTGATACCTGGGTACAAACTATATCGTAATGATAGAGCTGATCAAATTGGTGGAGAGGTTGCTCTCTATGTTAGAGAGGGCATTGAGTCAGAAAGGATTAAAGTTTTGCAGGAAACAAAATCTGCTGTAGAATCTATATGGATTGAAATTCCATGTAAAAGGGGGAAGGCAATGGCAGTGGGGGTGTACTATCGAGCGCCTGGCCAGAATGACCAAATGGATGATGAAATGCTCAAAGAAATCAAGGAAGCTAACAAAAGTTATAGCGCAATAATAATAATGGGTGATTTCAACTACCCCGGTATCGACTGGGTCAGTGTCACGTCAGGACATGCTAGGGAGATAAAGTTCCTAGATGAAATAAATGACTGCTTCTTGGAGCAGCTGGTTCATGAACCGACCAGAGGGGAAGCCATATTAGACCTAGTCCTTAGTGGAACACCAGATCTAGTGCAAGAGATAAGGGTGTTGGGGCCACTTGGCAATAGTGATCATAGCATGATCACCTTTGATTTAATTAGTGGAGGAGGGATAGTAAGGAAATCCAAAGTACTACCTTTTAACTTTCGAAAGGGAGACTATGATAAAATGAGGAAAACAGTTAAGAAAAAACTAAAAGGAGCAATTGCAAAGGTTAAAGACGTACATCAGGCTTGGCTATTCTTGAAAAATACTATCTTGGAAGCCCAGACCAACTGTATTCCACGCTTTAAGAAAAGTGGAAGGAAGTCCAAAAAACTGCCAGCATGGTTTAAAGGTGAGGTCAGAGAGGCTGTTGTTGCCAAAAAAGCATCTTTCAAGAAATGGAAAAAAGAGCCAAACGATGAAACCTGGAAACAGCACAAGCACTGGCAAGTAAAATGCAAGGCATTAATAAGGCAGGCAAAGGGAGAATTTGAGAAGAAGCTTGCTGCAGAAGCAAAAACGCAAAGTAAAGACCTTAAGAACATAAGAACATAAGATATGCCATACTGGGTCAGACCAAGGTCCATCAAGCCCAGTATTCTGTTTCCAACATTGGCCAATCTAGGTCATACGTACCTAGCAGTTTCCCCAAGGGACACAGGTTCCACAATGCTTGTATTGGTTCAAGCATTGATATCCTGGGTCCCTTCTTAATAATGGTTTATGGACCTTTCCTCCAGGTACTTGTCCAAACCTTTTTTAAACCCAGCTACACTAACAGCCTTTACTACATCCTCCGGTAACAAATTCCAGAGTTTGATTACACGTTGAGTGAAAAAATATTTTCTTTTATTAGTCTTAAATAGTTTACCCTGTAGCTTCATTGCATGTCCCCTAGTCTTTCTATATTCTGATAAGGTAAACAATCGATCTACGTTTACCCGTTCCACTCCGTTCATTAATTTATAGACTTCTATCATATCTCCCCTCAGCCGTCTCTTTTCCAGGTTAAAGAGCCCCAACCTTTTTAGCCTTTCTTCATAGGAGTAGCCTTCCATCCCCTTTACCATTTTGGTGGCTCTTCTCTGAACCTTTTCTAAAATTGCTATATCCTTTTTAAGATATGGCGACCAGAATTGCACACAATATTCAAGGTGCGGTCTCACCATGGAACGATATAGAGGCATTATAATATCTTTTGTTTTATTTTCCATTCCTTTCCTTATCATACCTAGCATTCTATTTGCTCTCTTGGCCGCCGCTGCACACTGGGCCGAGGGTTTTAACATGGTATCCACAAGGACGCCTAAATCTTTTTCTTGGGTGGTGGTTCCTAATGTGGAACCTTGCATCGTGTAACCATAGTTTGGGTTGTTTCTTCCCTAGGTGCATAACCTTGCACTTCTCCACATTAAATTTCATCTGCCATTTTGATGCCCAGTCTTCCAATTTATCAAGATCCTCTTGCAATTTTCCACAATCCTCCTGGGTTTTAACAACTTTAAATAGTTTTGTGTCATCAGCAAATTTGATAACCTCACTCGTTATTCCACTTTCCAGGTCATTTATGAATATGTCAAAAAGCAGCGGACCCAGCACAGATCCCTGGGGTACACCACTATTCACCTTTCTCCATTGGGAAAATTGGCCATTTAGCCCTACCCTCTGCTTTCTATCTTTTAACAAGTTCCTGATCCACAGTAGTACACTGCCTCCTATCCCATGACTCTTTAGTTTTGCCAAAAGTCTCTCATGTGGGACCTTGTCATAGGCTTTCTGAAAGTACAGATACACAATATCAACCGACTCACCTTTGTCCACCTGTTTATTCACTCCTTCAAAAAAACATAACAGATTAGTAAGACAAGATCTTCCTTGTCTAAAGCCATGTTGGCTGTCTCCCATTAGGTCATGACTATCTATATGCTGAGTAATTTTATTCTTTATGATGGTTTCTACCATTTTTCCCGGTACTGATGTCAGGCTCACCGGTCTGTAGTTTCCCGGATCACCCCTCGAACCCTTTTTAAAAATTGGTGTTACATTGGCGATCCTCCAATCCTCAGGTATTAGAGATGATTTTAATGATAGTTCACAGATTACTGATAGCAGGTCTGCAATCTCAAATTTCAGTTCTTTCAACACCCTTGGATGTATACCATCCGGCCCAGGTGATTTGCTACTCTTCAGTTTATCTAATAGTTGTAGGACATCTTCCCGATGTATCGATATTTCCTTCAATTCTTCCACACCTTTAAATACCACTTCAGTCGTGGGTAACATCCCTACATCTTCCTCAGTAAAGACCTTTTCAAGTACATTCGCAGCAAAAAACCTGTGAGAGAGCCAGTTGGTCCATTAGATGATAAAGAGGTTAAAGGAGCACTAAGAGGTGACAAGGCGATAGCGGAGAGATTGAATGAATTCTTTGCTTCAGTCTTTACTGAGGAAGATGTAGGGATGTTATCCATGACTAAAGTGGTATTTAAAGGTGCGGAAGAATTGAAGGAAATATCGATACATCAGGAAGATGTATTACAACTATTAGATAAACTGAAGAGTAGCAAATCACCTGGGCTGGATGGTATACATCCAAGGGTGTTGAAAGAACTGAAATATGAGATAGCAGACCTGCTATTAGTAATCTGTTTATGTTTATGTTTATTAAAACTTGATTGACCGCTCTTCAAATAAAATCAAAGCGGTTTACAATAAGTAAAAACCAATAAAAGCAAGGCACAAGGCCGGAAAAGGAAAATAAATTACAATTAGTAAAAGCAGAGTGGGTTAAGGAACAGTAGAGGGAGGAGAGTAGAGCTACAAGGGAGGAGGGGAGGTGGGGAGGTTAAAGGCTAGGGAAAAAAGGTGGTTTTTTAGCTGTTGTTTGAATGCTGCGTAGCAGGGTTCTAGGCGGAGAGAAGTGGGAAGGGAGTTCCAAAGTGCGGGGCCTGTGAAGAAAACATCTGAGGAGCGGGTGGATTGAAGATGGGCGGCGGAAGGGGGGGAAGGGTGAGACGGTTTAAATGGAACGAGGGGGGGTATGTCTGGGGGTGTGAAAGTGAATAAGATCAGCTAAATATTGTGGGGTACTGGTGTGTAGGGCTTTATGAACCAGGGTGAGTAGCATATATTGGGAGCGAAAGGGAACAGGTAACCAGTGTAGATGGATGAGAAGAGGGGTTATGTGGTGATAAGGGGATGAATGAGAGAGAAGGCGAGCTGCAGTGTTTTGGATTCTCTGAAGGCGGTGAAGTTGGGAGGAGGCCAGGCTGGTTAGGATAGAATTAGAAAAGTCGACCTGGGACATAACTAGAGAGAGAAGTAGAGTGGAGAGAGCGGAAGGGGAGAGGAAGGGACGAATAGCGCGAATTTGATGTAAGAAATAGAAAGAGGTTTTGGTAATGTGAGAGATATGAGCGTGAAAGGTAAGGTATGAATCAAAGAGGAAACCGAGATAGCGGAAGGTGGTGACCAAGGATATGGGAGTGTTGGAAAGGGACGGAGCTAGAGAGGGGGAAGGATGACCGTGAGGGAACCAGATGGCAGTGGTCTTGGCAAGGTTGAGGTGAAGGCAGTTCTGTGAACTATCATTAAAATCATCTCTAATACCTGAAGATTGGAGGATCGCCAATGTAACACCAATTTTTTAAAAGGGTTCCAGGGGTGATCCGGGAAACTACAGACCGGTGAGCCTGACATCAGTACCGGGAAAAATGGTAGAAACCATCATAAAGAATAAAATTACTCAGCATGTAGATAGTCATGACCTAATGGGAGACAGCCATCATGGCTTTAGACAAGGAAGATCTTGTCTTACTAATCTGTTATGTTTTTTTGAAGGTGTGAATAAACAGGTGGACAAAGGTGAATCGGTTGATATAGTGTATCTGGACTTTCAGAAAGCCTATGACAAAGTCCCTCATGAGAGACTTTTGGCAAAACTAAAGAGTCATGGGATAGGAGGCAGTGTACTATTGTGGACCAGGAACTGGTTAAAAGATAGAAAGCAGAGGGTAGGGCTAAATGGCCAATTTTCCCAATGGAGAAAGGTGAATAGTGGTGTACCCCAGGGATCTGTGCTGGGTCCGCTGCTTTTTGACATATTCATAAATGACCTGGAAAGTGGAATAACGAGTGAGGTTATCAAATTTGCAGATGACACAAAACTATTTAAAGTTGTTAAAACCCAAGAGGATTGTGGAAAATTGCAAGAGGATCTTGATAAATTGGAAGACTGGGCATCAAAATGGCAGATGAAATTTAATGTGGACAAGTGCACCTAGGGAAGAACAACCCAAACTATGGTTACAGGATGCAAGATTCCACATTAGGAACCACCACACAGGAAAAAGATTTAGGCGTCCTTGTGGATACCATGTTAAAACCCTCGGCCCAGTGTGCAGCGGCGGCCAAGAGAGCAAATAGAATGCTAGGTATGATAAGGAAAGGAATGGAAAATAAAACAAAAGATATTATAATGCCTCTATATCGTTCCATGGTGAGACCGCACCTTGAATATTGTGTGCAATTCTGGTCGCCGTATCTTAAAAAGGATATAGCGATTTTAGAAAAGGTTCAGAGAAGAGCCACCAAAATGGTAAAAGGGATGGAAGGATACTCCTATGAAGAAAGGCTAAAAAGGTTAGGGCTCTTTAACCTGGAAAAGAGACGGATGAGTGGAGATATGAAAGAAGTCTATAAATTAATGAACGGAGTGGAATGGGTAAGCGTAGATCGATTGTTTACCTTATCAGAATATAGAAAGACTAGGGGACATGCAATGAAGCTACAGGGTAAACTATTTAAGACTAATAAAAGAAAATATTTTTTCACTCAACGTGTAATCAAACTCTGGAATTTGTTACCGGAGGATGTAGTAAAGGCTGTTAGTGTAGCTGGGTTTAAAAAAGGTTTGGACAAGTTCCTGGAGGAAAGGTCCATAAACCATTATTAAGAAGGGACCCAGAATATCAGTGCTTGAACCAATACAAGCATTGTGGAACCTGTGTCCCTTGGGGAAACTGCTAGGTACATACGACCTAGATTGGCCACTGTTGGAAACAGAATACTGGGCTTGATGGACCTTGGTCTGACCCAGTATGGCATATCTTATGTTCTTATGTTCACCAAGCACATATGTCAGTGATTAAGCCCCAGAAAAAAGAGCCCATAAATGTCACTTAAAAAAAAATATTGCATAGCACTATGGGGGAACCTAGCCATGCCGTGGTCACTGCACAGTCAGGGTGAGAGTGACCTCCCAGCATGACATGCTGTGGCCAACCTGTCCGTGCAGGTGGTGGCCGGGCACTACAATGTCCTATCCATTGCCCTATACCCTGTGCAGATGCATCCTGTCCGGGCCATACCCACAGTGCCTTGCTCCTCATTATGCACATTGGCAGGCTAACACTGGAAACCGTGCAAGCAGTGTGGCCTCAGTAAGGTGTAGGCAGCCACAACACACTGGATAGACATACACACACTCCCACACCTATGCCAGCATTGTGCAAATATGGAGGTTTGTGGCAGCCCTGGGCACAGTGCGGGCATTGCTATTGTACGCAATACTGTTGGGGTCACTCTCCGGGGTGGTAAACACTGTCAGAAGCAACAACTGAAACACACTCCACAGATATCAGAAAGGTTGCTATGATGAATCTCTATCAATAAATCGTGTTTAACTTAGGATTTGCTGGCTGACATTACTCATAGTAACCTTTTGATATATGTGGAATGTGTTCCCAAGTTTAGGATGACATTGCTAAGGTTAGCAGGTGCCAGTATTGGGAGATGCTGCTCCGCGCAGGGCCGAACAGCCTGACTCTCTAAAAGGCTTTGGATAGTGGAGCCTGTGGGTGTTTGTGCCCCTGTTGGCCACTGCTCTAGGCAAAGGTTCCCAACTCTGGTCCTGGTGGGCCAAACATGGTTCAGGTTTTCATGCTGTCCCTAATGAATATGCATGAGATACATTTGCATACAATGGGGGCAATGCATACAAATGCAGCACAGGCATATTTATTAGGGACAGCATGAAACCTGAATGGTGTTTGGTCCTCCAGGACTGCAGTTGGGAAACTCTGCTCTAGGGATTGCATATGTTTATGGTGTCTGTGCTCTTTAGGGTAAAATATAGGTGTTTCAGGCATGTTTATTTTATCTGCAATAAAGGTTCTGTCTTTATTACCATGGTTTAGTACTGGGTAAAATATACGGGACAAGGTTGGCAGGAGCCACAGTTGGGACTTGAACTTGTGGCCTTCTGCCCCTGAACACACTGGCTATGTGTACTGCACCAAACTAATGCCCCAGGGGCAGATCATTTCCTGGGGATACCATGACTGTTCGTCAGACAGACCTTTTCTGTTGCAGTGCATGGCACCCACCTAAACGGGGCTTGGCCATGGTCTGCTGTGGGCAGATGCCACTGCCTCCTCCACCACCAGCACCCTTCTGCCACCATGCTGACATGCTCTTATGCCAGTGGTGCTGGTGGTGCGCAGTCCCAGGCCATCCAGTGTGCCGGTAGGCAGCTGCCTATGGTGTGGGTTCTTGGGTAGGGGTGCCTACATGGACATGCGCGCTTCCCCCCGGAACCGCCTGCCAATCTTATGTGCCCTTGGGGTTACCTGCTGGGTAATATCCCCTGTGACCCCGTGGGACACACACTCATGCCCATGTTGGACCCTTGTCAGTTGCTGTCTTGCTACTTTACAGTTTCGGCATTCCTATGTGCCACCTAGGCATCTGCCTAGTCCGCACTGTGCCCCAGCTGGACCACAGCATGTGCCGCCTGCAGCCCCCTTACAGCATTTACAGCATCAGTACAGTTGCCCTTTCCTATGTGCCCACTCTTCTTTTGCTGCACATGTGCACGCCATAACAAACCTGTCCAATATAAATGACAAAAACTCTGATCACCGCTATTTCAATGTTGGATCCTTCACTTTGTAGGGGGACAGAGCATAGACCCTTCCAAACATGATATCTTCCTTTTTACGCTTTGTCAGTAGTACTGCTTTATTTTTATCATTAATATCACTATTGGCCAGCTTGGTTATTGGGATTTCAAATGTTGTTTTGGTCATTTTATATGTTTATTTGCCTTTTTGGTTCCTGCACATGTATCACTACTATCACTTTTTTGGGTTTCCCTGCCTTTGCTGTACATTGCTGACTGAAATGGTTTCTCTCTCCTGCAAATGTGCCTCTAACGCAGGGGTGGGCAAACCTGGTCCTGGAGGGCCGCAGACCAGTCAGGTTTTCGGGATATCTCTAATGAATATGCATGAGATATATATGCATTAGAGATATCCTGCCAACCTGACTGGTTTGTGGCCCTCCAGGGCTGGATCTGGAGACCCCTGCCTTATACCTCTGTGATTTAAGATTGTGAGTGGACAAGGTGCAGATGTCCAAGACATCAAAAAGGTTAGATATAATGTGTCACAGTCCTCCTCACTTCTCACCACCACTAAAAAATTGTCTATTAGACAACTTTTTGGTGGTGGTGAGAATCGAGGAGGAATGTGACACATTCTATAAACCCTTTCGATGTCTAGGACATCTGTACCTTGCCCACTCATGATCTTAAATGACAGAGGTGTAAGGCAGGGGTCTCCAAATCCAGCCCTGGAGGGCCACAAACCAGTCAGGTTGGCAGGATATCTCTAATGCATATATATCTCCTGCATGTTCATTAGGGATATCCCGAAAACCTGACTGGTCTGCGGCCCTCCAGGACCGGAGATGCCCACCCCTGCTCTAACGCATAGGTGTCAAACCTGTCCTGGAGGACCACAATCCTGCCAGGTTTTGGGATAGCCCTAATGAATATGCATGAGATATATATGCATTAGAGATAGCCTGCCAACCTGACTGGTTTGTGGCCCTCCAGGACTGGATTTGGAGACCCCTGCTTTACACCTCTGTCATTTAAGATTGTGAGTGGGCAAGGTGCAGATGTCCAAGACATCAAAAGGTTAGATAGAATTTGTCACATTCCTCCTCACTTCTCACCACCACCAAAATATTGTCCATTAGACATCTTTTTGGTGGTGGTGAGAATCGAGGATGAATGTGACACATTCTAGCTACCCTTTTGATGTCTAGGACATCTGTACCTTGCCCACTCACCATCTTAAATGACAGAGGTGTAAAGCAGTGGTCTCCAAATCCAGTCCTGGAGGGCCACAAACCAGTCAGGTTGGCAGGCTATCTCTAATGCATATATATCTCATGCATATTCATTAGGGCTATCCCAAAACCTGGCAGGATTGTGGCCCTCCAGGACAGGTTTGACACCTATCTAACGCGAAGGGCTTCACTGGCGTTAGTGTTCAGACCCATATTTCACAGCGTTAGTGTGCCTGGAGCCTCTCCCCGCCCACTCTCCGCCCATTGACCCCTATCTACGCCCTCTAGGAGGCCTTACTCCACTCTTCAGACCCGTATTTCACAGAGTTAGTGTGTTAGGCTCCCTTCATACTAACGCGCTGAATTTCCGAGCTCAATTCCAACGCGAATGAAAACCTGTCGTTAAAGGCATTTAAAGGGAAGAGAAACCATTTCCGTCAGCAATGTACAGAAAACCGGGGAAACCCACAAAACGTGAGCAGTGTGATACATGTGCACAGAACAAAATTTCACATAAAACGTTAAAAATGACCACAAGAAACATTTTAAAAAGCATAATTCAGCTGGGCAACAGTGACAGCAATGGGCAACAAGGAACAACACTCCCTGGAAAGCACCAAATACAAAAGAAATGATGTGTGGAAGGGTCTACGCTCCGCAGACCCTTTCAAAGATCATTTCATTGTAATGGAGCTGTCCTGGGAGTGTTGTGTAATGTTGCCCAATGATATCATTGTTGCCCAGCTTGGTTATGGGTGTGTGCCCCTTTTGTGAGGTCTGTTCTGAGGTTTATGTGCACCTTTGTCTGCATACAAGGTAAATAAGGCCACGGTAAACCTGTTGCAGAGCAGGGTTTCTGACTCGTCAGGCCAGTTTAACTAACTCCAGGGACTGCACTATCACTGTGGCCACAGTGTGGTGCAACAAACACAGCCAGTGCCTGTAAGACCAGAAGGTCACAGGTTCAAATCCCAGCTGGGGCTCCTGCCAACCCAGTCCCCATAGTTTTACCCACCACTAAACAGTGATAGTAAAGACACTCCTTTATTGCAGAGAACATACGCATGGCCTATATTTTACCACACCAAACACAGACACCAGAAACAGGCACATTACCTAAAGCAGAGTCCCGCAAATTCAGTCCTGGAGGCCCCCACACCATTCCAGTTTCATGCTGCCTCTAATAAAGATGCCTGTGCTGCATAGCTATGCACCACCCCCATGGTATGCAGATGTAGCTCATGCATATTTATGAGGGACAGCATGAAAACCCGAACAGTGTTTGGAACACCAGGACTGGAGTTGGGGAACTCTGCCATAAAGCAGCAGCCAACAGGGACACACACACCCACAGGCCCCATTGGCCAATGCCACCTGGAGAGGCAAGACATTGGGCCCTGCCTGTATCTCCCAACACTAGCAGTTGCATACCTTAGCAATGCCACCCTACACCTGGGTATATGGTACACAGCTATCAAACGTTTCCTATGATAACTGTCAGATAGCAAATCCTATGTTAAGCACATTTTGCTCATTGAGCTCCACCATAACAATCATTCTGATGTCTGCGGTGTGTGCTGCAGGTCTGGTCTCTGACAGTGTTCAGCACCCTGGGGAGTGACCCCCCAACAGTCTTGTGTACCATATCCATGCCTGTACTATGCCCAGGACTGGTGTGGTGGGTATGGCTGCTGACCACCTCTATAGTAGCACAATGCTGGCATAGGTGTGGGGGTGGCTGTCTGTCTATCCAGTCACTGTGTGGTGGCTGCAAACACCTTCCACAGCCCACACTGCCAGCAATGTTGCCAGTATTGGGCTGCCAATGTGCATAATGAGGAGCAAGGTACCATGGGTATAGGCTGGACAGGGTGGCCTGGCCAGGGTGCATCTGCACAGGGCATAGGGCACTGACTGGGACATTGCAGTGCCCGGCCACCACCTACACAGACAAAGGTATATCCTGCTGAGAGATCACTCTCACCCTGACTGTGCAGTGACCACAGCATGGCTAGGCACTCCCATAGTGCTGTTTAGTATTTCTCTCATGTGATAAATATGGGTTTCCTTTTGGGGCCCAGTCACTGATGTATCTGCTTGCTGTGTATGCTGACATCCCGGTGCAGGCATCTCCACTGGGCACTAGCAGACTGTTTGTAGCTGGCAGGTGTTGTGATGGAGTGGCTGATGGCTTGTACCAGGGGAATATCAGATAGTGGTGGGGTGCAGCCTAATGTCTGTCTGCTATTGTGTTATGGCTGTGTACAGAGCTGCATTGATTGCCCTGTGGGGTGTCTGTTCCTCAGCAGGACTAGAGTTAATGTTCCTCTCTACTGCCACCTTTGCAGGGAGGTAGACTGTGGATCTTTTGATGGGAGACCCTGCTTGCCACCCTCAGCCCTGGGGGAGGGGTGTGGTGGTGCATGGGGGCTACACCTGACTGAAACAGACAGAGATGTCCAAGGTGGTCCTGCAGAACCTACCTATCTCACACATTAACACTGCTTTGGACCTGCGCCATGGACGGTGCTGTGGACCTGGTGCTGGGCGCCTCACTGCACCCTCAGGGTGAGCACAGTACCCGCACAATGTGAGGGTGTGTAGCTACTCTTTGCCAGTACAACACACGGTCAGTACCCCCTACCAGGCCGAGGTGCTGTGGGGGTGCATTCCCCATGGTGTGTATCTGTGGACAGCTGATTTGCATGTGCAGTGCATCATGGGTGTGACTGGCACAATCCAACCCTGTGAAACCCCAGCACCTGCTCACAGGCTCTGATAAACCATAGGCCATCACACGTACATCTGCTAGCATAATGCATAGGTGCAAGACACCCTACAGAGTCTGTAAAATAAGATGCCCACACTGGTAAAAACACACGTACCCACGCACGTAAAATCACACGTACCCACGCACGATTGTACGCGCGCAGCTACGCATGTACCAATGCACGCAACCTCGCACGTGGCTAGGCACACTCCGAGGGTGTTTTTCTGACACCAATACTCAGCGTAACGAAAAACATGCCTCCTCTTTCCCTCTGTAATGTACAGGGTGATGCCTGGGACAGCCTTTTGTGTTAGGCACACTGGAGACTCGAACCCATGCTGCCTGTAACAGCGGTCAGTACCGTAACCATTGTGTTACAGCTCTGTTTCAGTGCTTTGTGTCTGTACGTCTTCTTACGATTAACGCGCAGTAACGCGGCACGGCGCCCGGTAACGCTCGTTAATTTTTCTAACGCGTGGTAGTGGTGACGATGTACCGCTCATGTCCTTATTTAGGGTTTCTTTCACTACCGCGGCTCCTAGCGCGAATTGCACTAACGCAGTTTAGTAAACATACCCCTTAATTCTAATATTGTGATATTTGAATCATATTGCTATTTTTTTCCATGTTTAGAATTTCATTTGCATTTTTTTTTGTAACTCACCTAGTAATTATTGATTGGAGAACATCTTTGCATCTGGATAATTTCTTGTTTGGTGAGAAGGCAATTAATACCTTGACTGGTTGGGCCTGCTTTCTTTTGTTATTTTCTTTATTGAATTGGTAAGTTCTATTTTTCATTAATTTGTAACTTTGGCCAAGATGGTGAATTTGTACTCTTTGGGGTATGTTTACTAAACCGTCTTAATGTGCGCTCTGCGACATTATCATGCGATAAGGTACCTTATCGCGCGATAATGGTGCTTTATCGGGCGCAGAGGTACCTTAGCGCTTGATAACACGCGCAGCGGCGCAACCGAGTGCTGAAGGTGGAGAAAGGCTCCCGGAGGGCGGAGGAAGGCTCCCCAGGGGCGGAGAGAAGAGGTCAATGGGTGGAGAGTGGGAGGGGAGAGGCTCCCCACACACTAACGATGTGAAATCCGAGGCTCAAAACTAACGCCAGTGAAACCCTGGCGTTAGAGCTGATTTAAAGGGAAAAGAAACCATTTACGTCAGCAATGTACAGCAAAACTAGGGAAACCTGCAAAAAGTGATGTGTGATACATGTGCACGGAAAAAAAAGGGCAAATAAACAGTGAAAATGACCGGAACAAAATTGAAAAAAAACATAACCAAGCTGGGCAATAGTGATATTAATGGGAAACATCAACCCCCCCCCCCCCCCGAGAAAGCTCCAAAAAAAAGATATGAATATTGGAAGGGTCTATGCTCCGTCCCCATACAAGGTGAATGAGCCCACAGTGAAAGTGCGCAGAGCAGGGTTTTCCCTCTCCAGTGGGCAGGTTTCCTATGGCGTGCGCATGTTCCACAACAGCAGGGTGGGCATGTCAGAATGGGCAACTGGACAGATGCTTGAAAAGGGGACACAGAGGGCTGCAGGCGGCACATGCTGTGGTGCAGCTGGGCCACAGTGCAGACTAGGGTAATGCCTAGGTGGCCCATAGGAATGCTGAAACAGTAGTGCAGCCAGACAGCAACTGATGAGGGCCCAACATGGCCATGAGTGTGCTTCCCACAGTGTCACAGGGGATAATACCCAGCAGGTACCCCCAAGGGCACAGAACATTGGCAGGCGGTGCTGGGGGGAAGCGTGGACAGCTATGCAGACACTACTACCCCAAAACCCGCACCATAGGCAGCCGCCTACCCACACACTGGATGGCCTTAGACTGTGATCCACCAGCACCACCAGCAGAAGGGCAAGTCAGCAGGGTGGCAGAGGGGTACTGGTGGGAGAGAGGGCAATGGCAGCTGCCCAGAGCAGACTGTGGCCTAGCCCTGTGTACGTGGGTGCCATGCACTGCAACAGACAGGCTCTGTCTGACAAACAGTCATGGTATCTCCAGGGAACGCACTGTCTCTGTGGTAACATGGTGGTGTAGTGCACACAGCCAGTGTGTTCAGGAGCAGAAGGTCACAGGTTCAAGTCCCAGCTGTGGTTCCTGCCAATCCAGCCCCCATATTTTATCCACTACTTCAACGTGCTAATACAGACAGAACCTGTAGTGCAGATGACGTAGACATGCCCAAAACACCTACATTTTACCCTACAGAGCACAGACACCATAAATATATGCATTACCTAGAGCAGAGTCTCCCAAATGCAGTCCTGGAGGGCCAAACACCATTGCGGTTCCATGCTGCCTCTAATAAATGTGTCTATGCTGCATTGCTATGCACT